>CM045742.1:10140000-10155000 GCA_024760905.1 Plotosus lineatus
ACAGATGGGTTGATCACAGGAAGGGAACAATGGCAACAGTGACAAAACAATGGGTGGACAATTCAGACAATAACTACAGGAAAGAGAAAGAAAGGCAGAGAGAGAGAGAGAGAGAGATAGAGAGAGAAAAACATTCTCTGTCAGAAAAGAGATGCACCATATTATTAGGATGACTAAAGACTACAGACTGAGTTTATCAGAAGAAAATTCAGAGCTGCGAGCGGAAAACGAGTGGGAGAAAAAAGAGAGAGCGAGAGAGAGAAAGAGAAGAACGGAAGGAGAGAAAGAAGCCTGGAAAGAGAAAAAGAAATGCTTAATCTGGTCAGTCAGATAAAGAATAAACAAAGGAAAGATAGTACGTATAATAATAATTTAAAAAAATCCAAAGCAAGAACATAGAGAACATTAAGCAGAAAGAGTGTATGCTGGGAAAAAGAGCAGAAAGAGAAACAGAGAGAAAGAGAGAAACAAGATTGGAGATTAGTTCGACAAAGAAAAAGAAAGAGCAGGATGAAACATTATCTTTTTTCTCAGATTCGAGAGTGACCGGAGACAGGGAGAAGAATCGAAAAGCAAAATCAGAGGGAAATAATAAGAGAGGTCAAAAACAAAAGGAGTGACACACACACAGTTGGACGAAAGGACGGACGGACGGGCGGAGGAGGGATTTAATTAATATCTTTAGAATGGTGGGGAGACAAAGGAAAGAAGAAAGAAATGAAGAAGAAAATCAACTCGATATTCAATTTGAGATGTAACAGACTGGATGGCAAGAATTAATCCACGTCACTAGATGGACCCCAACAGTCTAAAGAGATTAGATAAGGGCGGGGGCCCGGTCAAATCCACGCTCGGGACAGAGGTGCTGGGAAACAAGCGGGCTGATTCACACCAAGTTTCAGGAGAGAAACTCGTAAGTTGTCTGTCTGTCAACATGTTTTGAATAACATGGAAGTTCAAGCTTGATTTTTATACAAATTAATTTAATGAAGACACACAGACATACTCGTATGATTTTAATACACACGTAAAGCAAGCGATGTGTGACAAGCAGACAGAGACAGTCAAACAGTTACGCCACACTGAGAAGCAGACGACACCGACACGCTGATACGCGTACACACAGGTAAACAAACAATGAACACAGAAAGGCTGGCGTAACAGCCTGGGGAAAGGGAGGAGATAAAACGCTCCGCTAACAGATGCCAGGTAATATTTGGCATTTATGCTAATTAGTGAGTAATTAGTTAATTGTATAATTGAGTGCTGTGCAGCACGGTGGGTCGGATAATTAGTTGCTAAGGGGTTAGCTGATTTGTTAATTGGTTGATTTTTGACGACACTAAGCGAAATCAAATGAGAAGCAAAAAATGAGAGTAATAGAAACAGAAAAATAAACACCAAACGGATGGGGTGTGCTCTTCGAAAGCTGACTTTAAAACTGAGGGATAAACAAAAGCAAAGAAAAACATGAGAAACAAAGAGCCCTACTGTTTGTTTTCTTCTTCTTGATTTTACTTCCTCACACCTTTTCATTCTCAGTGATTGGAAGGTGCCGGTGAATGTCTTCACTCAGGGGTGAATCATTTATTGTGCCTGAAGCCTTATAAAGGGTCACACTGAAGATTACTCTATTCTCTCGCAGATTGCTGGGGCATTACACGCCCTAATCTTGTGTATTCGAAAGGAAAACTACATTTTTCATGTGGGTCGAAACCCTCTAGTATTAAATTATATTTGAGGGAAATAAAGTCTGAATATATAGATTGAGGTGCTGCTGAAAGTGGACACCCTGACAGATGTCTCTGTTGATAGGAATCCAAGCCTAGATTTGCTATTCAGTGCCTTTCCTTCCACGGACTAATGAAATCCGCTTCCATCGTATTACCCGTCTGGTTAGTTAATTATCCGTTGAACATGTTCATGTTCCGTCAAGCTTCCGATTTTAGAATTTTCTCCACAGACTTTTATTTGCCTGTTGCCTATACCTGAGTTAGATTGTTTTTATTCTGTGTTAGGATGAGCATTAATTTATTAGCCTTTTTTATTATTTATTGATTTGTTTATTTGATTTTTGGGAGGGGAGGTTAGTGTTCAGTTTATTTATTAAGAAATCTTTTGGATTATTTAAAAATCGGTACCCATCAGCACATAAAAGCCAATCAGCATAAACTGACACTGCAGTCTTATTACCGTATTTTCTGAACTATATGTCGCTCCAGAGTACAAGTCACATCGCCAAAAAATTCACAATAAAGAAGAAAAAACATATATATGTCGCATTGGACTATAAGTCGCAAACTCGTGGAAACTGTCTACCTTGGCTTGGAAATCTGCTGGCAGTTTATGTGAGGTTGTGATCCTCGCTCTGATATAGAGAGGGGGTTGTGTTGCATGAAGCGGTAATACCGAGAAAGTCCTCACACAAAAGTCATTTATATTCATCTCTTTGACAACTATGTGGACGTGGAGACGCAACTGCACTGTACGTTGCTCAAACCCCCATGTGCAAGCCTGTTCTTCTAGCTTTTGACCATTTAGCTTTTAGCTTTAGCGATTAGCTTTTTTTTGTTTTCACTATTGCAGTAATATTAATAATATAATAGCAAGAATAATCTCCAGTTTTCTGCCCACTTGTTCCCTTCTTGCGGTTGTGAGTGTAAAAATAAACATGTGAAATTGTGTTCGTTATTATTATGGCAAACAGAATTATATGTAATAATTTCACTACCTGGACGTGGAGATGCAACTGCACTGTTGACAAGCTTCTCCTTGCAGCACGCTGCTCAAACACATGTGCGAACTCGTTCCTCTAGCTGTGGCCATCTAACTTTTAGTAAGCGATTCGGGTTTTTTTTTTTGTTTGTTTGTTTTCTTCATTGCAGTAATAGTAATCTCTGCTTTTCTCCAGTCCATCACAAGTTTCTCGTTCACTCCAAACTTCCTTTCTGCTGCTCAACTACCATTTTCTGCTGCTTATTTCACTACTTGCACCTTGTAATCCGCAGACTAGGATTTTTTTGGGGGGCCATTTGTTTAGTGGTGGATGAGCAGGTACTGGTACCTAAGCCTAGAGTGCCCTCCTGTGGTTGTGAGTGTAAAAATAACAAACAAGTAAAATTATGTTTGTTATGATGACGAACAAAATTATATCTAATAATATCACATATAAGTTGCTCTGGAGTATTAGTCGCACCTTCAGCCAAAGTATGAAAAAAGTGTGATTTATAGTCCAGAAAATACAGTAGATTCCTTGCCCTGAGCATGTATGGACACCGGATGGACATGGGAGAACCATCCAAGCCACATCCCATGACCACTTGGGAACTCTGCTCATATACAGTAATCATTCTGTGGAAATGCCGACATGTATAAAGTACAGAAAGCTAAAAGGCACTTGTGACTATAAATATTGATGGCACTAGTTTATTATATCAGTTTGAAAAAGCACAGTAGGCCTGTTACAAATAAAATTAATAAACAATAATAATGATATATTTTTAAAAATAATTTTAGAAACAAAAAGACGGAAAATTATCTGAAAGAAATCACAAAAAATAAACGAGGTAATCATTTCCAAATTCATTTGATATGAGAGAAGATGGTTCTAACAACACCCCAGGGATTATGGGTGTAATTATTCAGGATAAATGGTATTAAGGAAGAAATTTTGGAAAGTGATGAGCAGTTAGGGGCATGAAAAGCTAGCAGTAGGGGGCAGAATGATCTCAAATTCCCCAGAACACTTTCTGTTCATCCCATCACTCCCAGCTCAAAAGTAGGCTGTTGGCATAGCAACCAACGGGTAGAGTGGAGTGTACGTGAGCGAGTGTTTGAGTGTGAGAGGTGGAGTGTATGCGGTGAGTGTGTGTGCATGTGTGTGTGTGTGTGTGTGTGTGTGTGTGTGTGTGTGTGTGTGTGTGTGTGTGTGTGTGTGTTTGAGCGAGATTTCGGGAGGACATGAGGACCAAGCAGCAGACAGACAGTTTCGTACATATACAGCAGACGAGAAAAGGATATATGACAGGTACAGGTGAGAGCCTCGGTAAAACACACACACACCCACACACCCACACACTCACACACACACACACACACACACACACACGCACACACAGACACACAGACACACACACAAACACACACACACACACACACACACACACACACACACACACACACACACATATGTACACAAATGAGCAGGGAACAACACATTCACAGGCAGGCGGCTGGGCCATTTGTTGTTCACCGTGACCTGTTATACTATCCTGCTGTTACCTGCCCAATGGGCTGCATGTTGCCCCCCGCACCAACACATCAGAGGGTAAAGTGGACAGAACAGTCTCAGCTGCAGGGCTGCAGAGAGACGTGAGAGACATAGCCACCCCCCTCCCTCCCTCTCTCCCTCCCTCCCTCCCTCCCTCCATTTACCATACTTCCTTTCATCCATTTATCTGCTTTCTAGTGATGCCATTGAAAAACACGTCTCTCTTGCTCTCACATACACAAACACACAACATATAATTTACAATAAACTACACTACATATTTTTCACACACTTGTTTCAAGGCTCACCAGAGTGGAGAATGAGCATATGAGAGGCTATTACATAACCAACCCACTTCAGCGTTTGTGTGTATGTGTGTGTGTGTGTGTGTGTGTGTGTTTAATAGAGATGTGTCAGTGATATGAGTGAATTAATTACCTGAAATTATACTTCAACTGTATGTGTGTGCTGTTGTACACACACACACACACACACACACACACACACACACACGAATATATATATATCTGTCTTCCTTTCGACTTTTTCCCTTTTACTCTGGAGTCACCACAGCGAATCATCTGATTCGCATGTTTGATTTGGCAGAGGTTTTTACATCAGATGCCTTTTTTGTCACAACCCTTTTAGCAAGGGACAAAAACACGCTGACGACTTGCAGCTACTCTTTACGAAAGTCAGCAATGGTTCTTTTACATGCCTCTCACCATAGACAGTGAGAGACATGGCCCGCCTTTGATAACCCAGCTAGCTGCACTGGGGGGACAGTGACAACCTTGTGAAGAGTGAGACTCGAACCCCCAACCTTTGGATCAGCGATCCAGCGCCCGATACCACTAGACCACCACTGCTCTCTCTCTCTCTCTCTCTATATATATATATATATATATATATGTTAATACAGTGAGTCGTCGACTTATGCAAGTTTCGTCTGATCCACTTTACGACCGCAAAAGTGGTGAAGCATGATTCATGGCGGTGCGGTGCGAGTGTTGCATACGACGGTTGTTTGTGCTGCCGGCAGCGCCAGCAACTTAAAAGGCCAAGCAGGAGATGATGCAGCTTCACTTTCTAACTGCTCAGAGCAAATCTATTCATCTACTTTCAATGCCACGTCACTGTCGCGCGAAGCTGAGAGCCAATCCTTTCAGTGTGGGCGGGTCCGATACCTTGAAACTCTAATTTTATCGGACTCACACGCTGCAGTGTTTAAGTGACAGGAAGCGCGTCCCAAGTTTTGGCAATCAGCTGCTCTGCGGGTTGAAGTTTTTCCATGTCCGTCCATTTGTGTTCGTTTGCCAGCAGTGCTTGGCTACGTGGAAATGAGCCGATCAAAACGAGGGAAATTTATCTCCTTACTCAAACAACACACGCAGTCTGTGGCTGTTGTTATAATCCAATAAAATTGCAGTTTGAAGCGATCGGACCCGCCCACACAGTGGAGTACAGAAAGGATTGGCTCTCCACTGTGTGTCACAGTGACGTGGAATTGAAAATAGATGTATAGATTTAAATGCGTGAGTTTTATTCATCTGTTTTTGTTTGGCATGAGTGTATTTGGATGGAAAGTCGACATACAACCAGATCGAGTTACAACCGGTCTGCCAGAGCCAAACGCGGTCGTAAGTCGACGACTCACTGCATAGTATGAACTATAAACTCTTTAAGCTGATATTTGAACTCTGTACACATTACACAAAATAAACATAGATAAAGTGACACAGATACCTGTGCTGAACATTGCAAGAAAACAACACTCAACTGAAATCTCACATGGCTTATGAGCATCAAAGTTAAGGATATATCTAAAAAATAAAGAAACAAAAAAAAAAAAAAAAAACCCGACAACAACAAAAAAAAAAGAAAAACACTAAGCTGTTTGACTGTGTGATGGACATTTAACAAATATCTATTATGGAGTTTTTTAAAAGTGGAGGACTCTATATACACATATACAGTATATATAAAAAACACAGGGATCCCTCACTTGCTGCAGTTAATTGGGATCGAGATCCCCCCGCAACCGCCGAATTCCGAGAAGTAGGATTTGCATAATTGGCCTTGTTTTGCGGCATTTTACTTAACTTTTCCCCTGTTGTTCTTTAATTTCCTTATTTTTTAAATCGCTGAATATTTAAAAAAAAATCCGCGATGCACTGAAGCCGCATGACTTGAAGCGCGAAGTAGCGAAGGATCCCTGTAACCGTATAAGAGCCGGGAGGCCGAGTCTCGTCGCCTAAAGTTCAGTAAATAGTGCGTATTACTGGGCGATTCAATTAGCGGTTCGTGGAAATTTGTACTGACACTTTGAGCTGACTGCTGTGTTATTTTTATTATTTTTAAAAGTCTGTCTGTCTTCCTTTCGGCTTTTTCCCATTTACTCGGGAGTCGCCACAGCGAATCATCTGATTCGCACGTTTGATTTGGCAGAGGTTTTTACGTTGGAAGCCCTTCCTGTCACAACCCTTTAGCAAGGGACAGAAACACGCTGACGGCTTTGCAGCTACTCTTTACGAAAGTCAGCAATGGTTCTTTTACATGCCTCTCACCATAGACAGTGAGAGACATGGCCCGCCTTTGATAACCCAGTTAGCTGCACTTGGGTTTTATTACTTTTAAAAGTAAAAAAAAAAAAATCTATACATAAAATGTATATTTTTTGGATGATTCTGTGTCATAACTGTTTCCAGATTTGTCGCGCCTCACTGTGTCAATGCCTGTCTCTATCTCAGTCGCTTAGACAAAAGTACCTGTTTTTACTTTTAAAAAAAGAAAGTTGATTTGTAGACCAGGCGGTTTAGCAGTGAGTCGACAGTAGTATATTTTTATATCTGTCTGCTCGAAGCCTGCGTGTCTGCTGTGCACCGAGTGCACATCGTTATGTAACGGATATCATTTCAGAAGGTACTTCAAGAAACTCCATAACTTTGGCACAACTATCCCACTGGACTCTGATGCTCTCTACCAGAAGATTTTGGCGTTCACCGCTCACACATGAACACCATTTAAATTCATAATCACGCATCACTCCCTCAGCGTGTCTGCACCACTGTCTGAGTACACCTGACTTCACCACTCTTACTAAATCAAACAAAATGTCCATTTTCTCATTAGATGTAAAATGCTGGTTATTAAATCAGTAACAGTTCTGCTCATTCATTCCATTCATTTTCTGAACCGCTTAATCCTAATTAGGGTCACAGAATGGTGGATGCCCATCTCCTCTGACTTTGGGCAATGGGGATAGTACACCCTGGACAGCTCACCAGGCCATCACAGGGCAGAAACACACTGGCGGCTATGCAGTTACTCTTTACTAAAGTCAGCAATGGTTCTTTTACATGAACCTCACACAACAGGCAGTGAGAGACATGGCTGGCCTTTGATAACCCAGTTAGCTGCACTGTGGGGACAGTGGGGCTCAAACCCCCAACCTTCATATCGGTAATCCAGCACCTTACCACCGGGCCACCACTGCCTTCCAAATTAATAATCAATATTGACAGTTAAAGTATCATGTCTATGTGTTAATAGTCATTTATTTTTCTTCTTCTTTCTTTCTTTCTTTCTTTCTTCCTTTCGGCTTTTTCCCTTTTCTCGGGAGTCGCCACAGTGAATCATCTGATTCGCACATTTGATTTGGCAGAGGTTTTTACGTCGGATGCCCTTCCTGTCACAACCCTTTAGCAAGGGACAGAAACACGCTGATGGCTTTGCAGCTCCTCTTTACGAAAGTCAGCAATGGTTCTTTTACATCAACCTCTCACCATAGACAGTGAGAGACATGGCCCGCCTTTGATAACCCAGTTAGCTGCACTGGGGGGG
The DNA here is from genome assembly GCA_024760905.1 of Plotosus lineatus. Classification (NCBI taxonomy): domain Eukaryota; kingdom Metazoa; phylum Chordata; class Actinopteri; order Siluriformes; family Plotosidae; genus Plotosus; species Plotosus lineatus. Next base: position 10,148,114 of record CM045742.1, read on the forward strand.
ACAGTGACAACCCTGTGGGGACTCGAACCCCCAACCTTAGGATCAGTCATCCTGCGCCCTATCCACTAGACCACCAGTTCCCCATTTATTTTTCTTATTATTATATTATTTAAAAATGTTTTGTATTATTATTATTATTATTATTATTAATATTATTATTATTATTATTATTCACTTTTTCATTTTCTTTGTATTATTATAATTAAAAGCTTTACTTTTCTGAATTAATATTCACTTATTTCTTTTCTTTCTATTATCATCATTGTTGTTATAGTTGTGTTTAATGCCTTACTACATTCCTGTTGTGTTTGTTGGCACAGCTGTATGAAGTGGATGCTGTCTGGTAGTTAAAAATTGTAAATGTGTGTGTTATGGCTCACCTGAATGAAATATCCAACCGGGTGTATCTTTTCATTTGAATGTCGACATGCCTTGAGCCCATGTCTTGATATACATATGCACTAATTTTATTATGCATTTAAAAAATACACTATGTGCACTTTAATATTTATTTTATCTGTAACTCTTAATGTTTTTCAAGCAATAAAAACACACCAGGCCTCTCGTTTGGGGTTATTTTATTTATCCAGCCACCATTCCAAATTAATTGAAAAGCCCTGCAGTATGAGTTCTTATTTTGAATACTGTGTTTTGGTGACTATATTATGCTCTATTTAATCATGCTATACGCTTTCTTTTGTTGAAATTTACTTTTGTACTGTATTAAAATAAAAGTACTAACTTGTAATTTTTTATCTGAAACCTGGAAAAATAAATGCAAGCAGATTCCCTGGATTCAGAATTCCTACGAAGGAACTTATACACACTGAGTACATGACACAGTGTTCTTTCTTTTATATATACAAGCAGACTTTTGTTTTAATGTATATAAACGAAATCACGGCTGAACTGTAATTGTGCCATGTTCTGGGTTATTCACAAGTTCACTCGTCAATACATTATTTTTATTGTTGTTGTTGTTCTGATTCTAATTATGATATGTATCTGTGTGTATCTGTATACTGTTATTATTGCCATTACCTTGCCTGACATAAACTGAGAAATTCAGCTCCTACATTTCTGAGATTTCTTACCGTCTCGAGACTGAAACTGCAGCCTTTTTTTTACCAGCATTTACTGCAGGAAGAATGACAAAAATATCAGTGTAAAAAGCTGATAATGAAAATATACAGCCGTTCATATGTCACTGGAGAGTTTGGAAGGCTTGCCTTTCATTTCACTTTAACTCTGATGAAACATCATTCTTAACAGTGAACTAGCTAACACTTTTTAGCAAAAGGTGAACTTGGTGCCATCCATGTTTGTTTTAACCAGTTTGTATCTTGAATGCAGTCGAATGAAATCACATAATTTCAAGTTAACTTGTCTGAGATAAGTTGAATGTACCATTATACTTATTTATGATGGTCTGGAAAAATCCCAAAGGATGTCACTGTGTCTGAATGAAACAGTTACGAATCAAGCGTTTATATCAAAAATCCATGCTGTCAACTCTGTATTGGGAAAACTTTAGCAGAACATCCTGAAAATGCTACTTTCTAAAGTTTAATTAATTCAAACCACTTATTCCTACTCGGGTTGTGGGAAGGCCAGAGTCTATCTCATCTTACACTGGGGGAATGTGAACGATTGGAGTGAATCCTCTGTGAGTTTTTTTTTTTTTTAAACTGGCCTGCCTAAAATATTTTTGAATTTCTCTAGCTAAGCATAATTTTTTGATGCAGTATATGCCACATCATGATTTAATACTTCTGCATTGCTCTTTCATGTTCAAAATAAATACATTAATAAAGCAAAATTCAGTAATAAAAATCCATTTATCCAATATTATATAATATATATTATATAACTCACTAATCAGAAATGTATTATTCACCTTGATTTTCCTCTCCTCCTGTAATAAGACCGAGAGTGTTGCAGATTCTGTTAAAACCTTCCTTGCAATTTAGCAGTGATGCTAATTTTTCCATAAATAGATTAATTTTAGTTAGTTGATAACTGTCTGTCTTCCTTTCGGCTTTTTCCCTTTTACTCGGGAGTCGCCACAGCGAATCATCTGATTCGCACGTTTGATTTGGCAGAGGTTTTTACGTCGGATGCCCTTCCTGTCACAACCCTTTTTAGCAAGGGACAGAAACACGCTGACGACTTTGCAGCTACTCTTTACGAAAGTCAGCAATGGTTCTTTTACATGCCTCTCACCATAGACAGTGAGAGACATGGCCCACCTTTGATAACCCAGTTAGCTGCACTGGGGGGGGACAGTGACAACCTTGTGGAGAGTGGGACTCGAACCCCCAACCTTTGGATCCGTGATCCAGCGCCCTATACCACTAGACCACCACTGATAACTGTACATTAAAAATACATTCTATAGATGTACATTTAGAAAAGTAAAAGTAGATTGGACATTTCTGCTAGAAATAACGGAAAATAAGGATATTTTTAGAAATAAAATCATACACAGAACAAGAAGAAGAAGAAGAAGAAGAAGAAGATGAGACATACAACTTCTCAATATATCTCTCTCACTACAGAATGAAGCAGTTACACCTGTCAAGAAAATCTTGAGCTGAAGTGTTTGTGCCTGAAAGAGGGAGTGAAACTAAGAGCCCTATAAAATCAAACAGCTTTTTACTTCACAAACATCAGAACAATGAGCCAGAACAAACCATTTGAGATCTGAGGGTGTGTGTATGTGTGTGTGTGTGTGTGGAGGGGGGAGGGGGGTCTCTTTTGTTCCCGGTAAGACATATTTCAGAGTAGAACAGCGTTTACTCATTTTTACTTCTCATTTACTCTTTATGATGCGAGGTGTAATCTTCACTGTAAAATGATTTGGGGCAAACGGTGGGTCAGAGAAGCTAATATCCTCGTGTACCTTCTCTGAAGGATGCCGACGCTTCCAGTGTACTTATTCATGCAATGTTTTGCAGAATTATAAACACATTTAGACTTTTAGTGTTCTATAATGTTCATCCATTCATTTTCTGTAACCGCTTACTCTTAATTAGGGTCACAGGGAGGCTGGCGCCCATCCCAGCCGACTCTGGGTGAGGGCAGAGTACGCCATGGACGGCTCGCCAGGCTATCTCAGGGCGGAAACACGCTGACGGTTTTGCAGCTACTCTTGTCAAAAATCAGCAATGGTTCTTTTACATGAACCTCACACCATGGACAGTGAGAGACATGGCCGGCCTTTGATAACCCGGTTAGTTGCACTGGGGGGACAGTGACAACCTGTGGAGAGTGGGACTCGAACCCCCAATTTTAGGATCAGTGATCCAGCATTTTTACCACCAGGCCACCACTGTTCTCAAAACAAACTGTCCATTCCAAAAACAAAGTACAGTATATTAAAAGCCTGTTGCTGCTGCTGCTGCTGCTGATGATGATGCTGATGATGATGATGATGATATTCGATCATTGGTAATCCTGTGATGGTGAAGATTCACTGTGTGTTTTTGTTGAGTTGATGTAGCTAAGATGACCTCTTGTTAAATGCAGCCATCTCTGCTTATTGAGACCCCGAAGCAAACTTGGAGCTGTAATGGAGTCAAGATCCGGAGCTCAAGCTCAGTGAAGTGTGATGATGACTCCTGCGGCTCGAAATGAGTCATTGAGGTGTTTCGAGTCATTGAGATATCAGAACTCATGCTCAGGTCGCACGATCCCAAAAATATTATAAATAAAATTGTGCTACCCTTTCATTGGCAGTGAATATACTTTATCGGACCTTTATCAGATCTACACCAATATTGTGATCCATTTTTCTTGCCAAAACAGCCATCAACCCTGAGCACTGTCTTAATTTCTGCTGTTGAAAAGATTCACTACAACAACAAAGTGCTTTGTGGAATTTTTTTTTTTCTTCTTCTTCTGAGTCTTTTTTCTGGGTCCTCAGCATGTGATCAGAAGATACTGCTTTAATTATCATCTTCTGTGTGTTGGGGATATCGTGAAGCCTTTGGTAGTTATGTGTAATTTTTCACGCAGGCCTAAAAAGAACTAGTTCAAAGTTCAGTTCATTCAGTTTCAAATGAATCAGTTCATAATTCATTTTTATAATTTTGGAATAAATTCACAGTTTCAAAAATGAACTTCTTCTTCTTTTCCTTTCGGCTTTTCCCTTCAGGGGTCGCCACAGCGAATCATCTGCCTCCATCTCACCCTATCCTTTGCATCTTCTTCTCTTACACCAACGACCTTCATGTCCTCCTTTACCACATCCATGAATCGTCTCTTTGGTCTTCCTCTAGGCCTTTTGCCTGGTAGTTCCAGCCTCAGCATCCTATTACCAATATACTCACTATCCCTCCTCTGTACATGTCCAAACCATCTCAATCTAGCCTCTCTGACTTTGTCTCCAAAACGTCTTACATGTGCTGTCCCTCTGACGTGCTCATTCCTAATCCTATCCATCCTCGTTACTCCCAAAGAGAACCTCAACATTTTCAAAGAGAACCTCAACATTTTAGTTTCAAAAATGAACTGGTTTATATTAATTTATTTTGTTTCTGTTAATCATTATGCTGCAATTCTATTTCATGTGTACCTCCTTCTACCCGGACACCACCAACAAAACTCTGTGAACCATGATGCCTATAAACGCCCCAGTCACAACCGACTAACGGCCTGCTGCTGTACACACAGTATCATTAGCCTTGAAGTCAGAAATATTCCTCCCACTGAATTCATTGTTCAGGAGTTTCTCCACCTGCTTTCTTGAAGGTATATGTCTGGATTCATGTCTGGATGGCTGCAAACCAGTCACCAATTTAATGAATTATGTTTTGTAAACCTTACTCGAAGGCTGCAGATCTCCCACAATGTAGTCTAGTACAGTACCAGGATGTGTACGTTTGTGTCATCAGGGCAAAAATTCCTTTAAAAATGCAGTGAAGCTCATTTGGGTGGAAGGACTTTGTTGCCTGGGCAGTGGTGGCCTGGTGGGATCACTGATTCTAAGGTTGGGGGTTGAAGCCCCATTCTCAACGGGTTGTCACCCCCCACGCCCCAGTGTAGCTAACTGGATTATCAAAGACCGGCCATGTCTCTCAGTGTCTGTGGTGTGAGGTTCATGTAAAACAACCATTGCTGACTTTCGTCAAGAGTAGCTGCATGGCCGTCAGCATGTTTCTGCCCTGTGATGGCCTGGCGAGCCATCCAGGGTGTACTCTGCCCTCGCCCTGAGTCGGCTGAGATGGGTGCCTGCCTCCCCGTGACCCTAATTAGGATTAAGTGGTTACAGAAAATGAATGAATGACCCTCTTACCCTCCTTGTGCTGATCTATAAGATTGTCCCAGTGCTTGACCTGCACATGTGGTTTCAAATTCAAATTCAAATGCATTAACACACCGGCTTCAGCTGTCATGCATAATGCCGTAAAATGGTATTCATTACCTCCAGAGTGGACGCCACTCCCATTCATATTCATCATTTGTAAACTGAGTGGTTTAGCTTAGCAGGGACAAAAACAGTATGAACATGTTCATGCACAACACTGACCTTGGGCTTTTCCTTCGTCCTCGCTCGGTGTCCTCTGTAACACTGATCTTTAGTGAACAGCCTTCTTTAAGAAAAGACCGAGTCGCACTATATTCTTTCACTTGTAAACAGTCGTTTACTTCCTGAACCGCTTAATCCTACTTAAGATCGCAATGAGGCTGGGGCCCATCTCAGCCACCTCTGGCTGAGGGCAGAGTACACCCTGGAGAGCTTGCCAGGCCATTGTAGGGCTGAAACACACTGACAGCTATGCAGCTTGGCTTTACGAAAGTCAACACTGGTTCTTTTACATGAACCTCCCACCTCAGACAGCGAGAGACATGGTTGGCTGCACTGGGTGGGGACAGCAGTGACAACCTGTTGATATTGGGTCTTGAACCCTTGACTTCGGGATCAGTAATCTAGCATCCTAACACTGGACCGCCACTACTGCCCCCTGTTGTTTTATTTGTGTTTAATTTGTGTATTTGTTTCTTTTCTTGAAAGATTTGCCTAATTTAGAGAACTCATTTCAGGTTTAATTTACTTTCTGTTCTCGTCCCACTGCTGATTAGTCTCACACAATGGTGATGTTCTTAACTAATGCTATTTTCTCATGTTTGTGATGTTTGAGAAAATTTTCATCTTATTTATTGAAAATATTTAAAATATCTGTAAAGTAAAAAAAAAAAAAAAAAAAAAAAAAAAAGTGGTGCAACATTGGTAAAGGTAGTTAAACCTTTCTAAAAATCAGTAAATATTGGTACAGCATTGGTACAGATGGGTGCAACATCTGTAAAAATCAGTTAAAATTGGTAAAGATCAGGTGCAACATCTGTTAAGATCAGTAAAATATCCGTAAAGATGGGTAGGCCATCAATAAGCACCAGGTATTCCATTATTCCATCAGTCAAAATTGGTATTACACCAGGTAACATGAGTAAAGATCAATAAAACATCTGTAATGATTGGTGAGGATGAGCACAACATTAGTACAAAATTTCAATACATCTGTAAAGTTTTGAAATTGAAAAGATAAGTGTAACATTGGGAAAGGTTGATACAACATCTGTAAAGATCAGAAGTGTTATTTTTTTTAGATTGAGCAGCATTCAGTGGTGCATCAGGAAGTGGCTTTCCGCCCTCTCCCTACATCTTTAAACTGCTGAAAGTGTTAATGCTGGCTATGACACGAAGAAGTCACAATACACAGTGCACTGCAGAACTGTGTGCTTGAGTCTGTCTAGATAGTGTTTAATTACAGCTGATCAGTACATAATCAATCCTGTACATCCAATGACAGAAAACAGAAACAACTGCAAAGACAAAGTCCTGCTTTTAAATGTATTTGAAATACTTTTTTCAAATAAATTGTGTT
>CM045742.1:10157500-10250000 GCA_024760905.1 Plotosus lineatus
TCAATCATACTCCATCACGTATGGTCATGTACCTACATCATTCAAAAGAACCAGGACTTTAGCCAGTCTGAAGAAACCCTCTCTGGATCCATCAGACATTAGCAATCACAGACCGGTCGGTATCACTTCTCTCTTTATCTACTAAAGTTTTTGTACACATTATTTATAACCAAATGTCTTTTTACTTCTTTGGAGACCAACCTCCTAGACCCTAATTACTATGGCTTCAAAGTAGCACATTCCACAGGGGCTGCACTTTTGGCTGTTATACAGAAGTTACATGCTGCAAAATCAGCCAGGATGTCATCAGTCCTTATCCTCCTTGATGTTTCAGCAGCATTTGACATGGTTGACCACAAGACTCTCTTGTCCATCTTCAGGAGTCTTGGAATTTGAGAATCAGTATGGCAGTGGCTTGCTTCCTACCTGGAAGGTCACTCGTATCAGGTTACATGGGGGTAATCTACATCTGCTCCATGCAGACTCTTCACTGGCAATTCCTCAGGTCTCATGACATGGTCCACTTCTGTTCTCCATCTATACTAGTTCCCTCAGTGATGTCATGTTCTCATACTACTATGCAGATGACACTCAACTTGTTCTCTCTTTTCCTCCCAGAGGCACTGATGTTTCTGCCTGGATCTCTGCATGTGTAACAAGTATCTTATCATTGATGGCAGCTCACCAGCTGAAGCTTAATTCCAGCAAGACTAAACAGTTGTTCATCCCGTCTCACTCCTCCCCACATCAAGATTTTGTAATTGCCCAAGAAAACTCTGTGATCTCTCCTTTAGACACAAAGCCTTGGGGTAACCAGAGACAATCACCTGTCCTACCCCTCTCATATTACTAATCTTTCTCAATCATGTCTATTTCTCTTTTTTTAACATTCAAAGAATTTGTCCCTTTCTTTCCATTAAGGCTACTCAGATACTTGTTCAGCCCCTTGTTATCTCAGGGTGAGACTACTACAACTCACTGTAGGCAGGTCTAACTCTGAGTGCCATTCGACCTCTGAAACTGATCTCAAATGCAGCTGCAGAACTTGTTTTAAACTTTACTTCAACTTTCAAGTTATTTCACACCACTACACTGTTACACTCTCTCCATCGGCTTCCTGTAGCTGTTCGCATTAGATTCAAAACAATAATGTTCGCCTACATAGCTAAAAATGGAGCTGCACCCTCCTACATCAAAGCACTCATCACAACTCGCACTGCACCACATTCTCTCCAAGACTCTAGCACTGCTAGACTGGCTCCTCCTTTAATCAAAAGACAATAAAAACATGGATCTAAACTGTTCTCTGTTCTGGCACCAAACTGGTGAATTGATCTTCCTCTAAATATCCACACAGCTGACACACTGGGAGTCTTCAAACAACAGCTGAAATCCTACCTTTTTTGGCAATAATTGGATTAGCACTATGTATTACACACACACACACACACACACACACACACACACACACACACACACACACACACACGCAAGCATGCACCCACACACACACACAAGCAAACAAAAACCACAATACATAACTCTGTATACTTATTCTGTATCCTAGTCATAAGTATATATTCACCATTATAAGCACCTCTGTAAGTCACTCTGGATAAGGGCATTTGCAAATGCTATAAATGTAAATCTAAATTATGAAACTTGATCACATGATAGTAGTTGACCATTTTGTTCCAGAAATTGCCATGGTAAATTCTTAAAATTATGCACCAAGAATTTGTGAAGCTGAACCAATGATGAGCAGTTTTTTTTTTTCCTCCAGAGGTGATATAAACCCATTGGGCAGGGTTACCCAGCGCAAGTAAACTAGTAGCTCTATTCAGTGAGCAACATTTTAGGTGATTAAAAAAATGTTCAAGAAGCCACTATGGCTAACAATATCGAGGTATTGGATGTAAATGGATGCCTATTTCTACCAGGGAATGGGAGGAGTCTGCTGGAGACATTCTAGTGCCTCTGAGGATAAGAATACCATCAGAGATGTGTGTGATGGTAAATCCAAAATGGCTTATTTTTAATATTTTTCTGACTCGGCTACCCTGTCATTAGTTGCTTTAGTAACACAAAATAAATGTTTTCTGCAATTTCTCCTCCTGTTTTTGCAGGCAGCTCAGCACTGGCTGATAATGTGTTATGATGCATGAGGTCAGTGATGTATATCAGCCAATCCAATGAGTCCGCGACACAACCAAGGTGTAACAGCCAATCAGAAAATCAACATGTCTTCAAACATGCCTCATGTCACATCAGTTTTATGCACTTTGACATAAGACAAGGACTGCTCATGTCATTGCTTTAAAGAGCGAGGTAATCATTCATAGACACTTCAAAATAAAACTATAAATCTTGATATATAAAAAATGAGGACCTAATTACATTGACAGGAATGAGGAGAGACAATCAGTATAAGTATAAGAAATCTCAGCTCAGTGTCTAGCACATTCGCATTTATTGTTGTTGTTGGCTCCAAGACTGCTTTGTTTATAGGTGAATGCTTATGTAAGTGACTGGCATGCTGCTAAATAATGAGACCGCTCACCGAGTCCACAGTTTAAATGCACACATATGTGCCTGCACACCTTGCTCCAACACACACACACACACACACACACACACACACACACATACGAACAGGGGGAAAGTAGAAATAAAAATAATGAGCAAAAGAATAAAAGATGGCGCTTGCAAGAAAGAATTCCAGTATTAACATAAAAAATGCAAATGGTGGTGTCATACAAGGAGAGAGGGTGAGGGAGAGGAAATAAAAATGTTACAGAGCAAAGGAAAGCAAATTGCTACAAGTAAAAAAAAAAATTATAATGATGATAAAAATAATTATTATAATAAAAAAGAGCCAAGTCCCTTAAAGTGCATAACAGCTTTTTAAGTGTGGTGGTGTGAAAAAACAAAGCTGAGTCCCTGGGTGACCAAGCTGCAGCCCACACAGCAACCAGTGGCATGTGAAAAGCCCCATGAGCCTCAGGTGAATATTTCATTAGAATGATTAATGAGCAAGCTGGCTATTAAGGATGTAGAGCTGACCACCATCCTTCGAAATTAGGCAGTCACCAGGATATGAGATTGGCTCATTTTAACTTGTTTGTTCACTTAAATTAGTTTCCGCCTAACAGGTCAGCCAGAAAAAAACCGCCATGAAGAAAAAAGAGAGATAGTTACACTCGAAAGAGCTTGGTGTTAATAAATAGTGCCAAGCACCATTCCTCTCAAAGGTACCAAGTGTGAGCCTTCCATGTGTAAATGATTTGTGTATTGCTGATTTTCTGCATGTTCTATTGACAAAATCAGAAATAGAAGCACATTGCATTGATTAAAATATCTGAATACAAAAGGAAATATCCTTATCAACGTATATACACACACACACACACACACACACACACACACACACACACACACACACACACACACACACACACACAAATGCGTACACACAAACATATGAATGTAAGTATGGCATTTATGTAATTATAACAGCAGGCGCACAAAGATCAGAGTTTTCATATCGTCAGTAGAGTTGACTTGCTAACTCATGTAGTAAAAAGCACTGCTTTGGGAACGTTAGGAGAGACACCCTCACACCACCCTTAAGATGCTGATCAAAACTGAAACAAGCCTCTCTGTCGGCAAGATTAAGGCGGCAATGCTCAACAAGCCACTACGGCTGAGATGTACAAATCATGTCACTGGTACCAAACACGTCTGGTGATGATGAGAATGATGCTGACAATCATCATGTGACTTTCAGTGACTCCAATTCTGCTTTCACTTCTTTAGTTTATATTTTCCATTCACATTTCTATCCAAAAAATACTCCAGATGTTTTGTCCTTGCTCCAATAAAAAACTGCCTTCCTCTGAAAATGTTCATCACTTCAGTCCATTTTCTGGAACCGATTAATCCTAATTAGGGTTGCGGGGAGGCTGGACACCATCCCGGCCAACTTCAGGCGAGGGCAGAGTACACCTTGAACAGTTTGCCAGGCCATCGTAGGGCGGAAACACGGTGACGACTTTGCAGCCTACTCTTTACGAAAGTCAGCAATGGTTCTTTTACATGCCTCTCACCATAGACAGTGAGAGACATGGGCCGCCTTTGATAACCCAGTTATCTGCACTGGGGGGGAGGGGGGGGGTTGAGGGGGGGGGGGGTGACAACCTTGTGGAGAGTGGGACTTGAACCCCCAACTTTTGGATGAGCGATCCAGCACCCTATACCACTAGACCACCACTACCCCCATATAACATGCTATATAACTGAGATATATATATATATATATATATATATACACACACACACACACACACACACACTCAGTCTGTAGTTTGTAAACAATGAATGCAGCGTCATTGCGTCATTACGTCAGCGTACTACGTAGGCACGTTTAAATTCAAAATTTCAATTTTTTTTTTGAAAAAAAAATACAATGTAAAATCGAAAAAAACGTAAAACGAATGAACTTAAGTCGGGGAGTGTCTGTAATAATCACTACATAACATGTTGTACTAGCTCACTCATCATTTCTAATGCAATACATATTTGTCAACTTGTCAAATTCAATGTTCATAGCACTTCAGGGTCCACTCACTCTTTGTTTTTACACAGCCCTGATTGTGTAGAGGAGGAATTAACAAGGTAGCTCAGAGTGAGCCACACAACAATGTTCCAGCCAATCAGCAGCAGAGGTCATGTGTGCGCATGTATAACACAAAAGTACTCTGTTTGTAGTTGGATTTCTGCTAGACACTGAAAGCATAGCATCATCATGTCAGAGCATTTGACAATCCTTTTGTGTAATCAGTGCATCGTAGTGACTGGATCGTCACCGTTAAGAACCTCTGAGGCTGAGTAGTGACCAACTGGTGGACCCCCCCCAGCCCACCACCAACACCCGGTCATTAGAGCAAACATTTCTTGCACCATCTGTAGCTGACACTACTGATAGAGGGCGTGGATTCACTGTTTTTTATCATGGCCTGTACTTTTCCCAGAATATTTGAACCTGGTGTACAGCAGTGTTTCAAGTTGTTGTTGCAGTTACGCAAACCTGATTTAGAATTCTGCAATCGGGTAAGTGCATGCATTGTCTTGTGATTGTTGGCAGCAGTATTCATTCAATCATTTTTGGTAACCCTTTAATCCTATTTACGGTTGTGGGGAGGGTGGTACCCATCTCAGCTGACTCTGAGCAAGGGCAGAGTACAACCTGGACAGCTTGCCAGGCCATCACAGGGCGGAAACACGCTGACGGCTGTAGCATATCCTACAATATATGCAGTACTTTTATGTACGCTTCTGTAATTGACACATGATGTGTTGTTACGATGTGCCCATTGCTTTACGACACTTGTGCACGTGATCTGATGACGTCATTAAAAATACGACTTGAGCCCGCCATGGTCATCTGCTTCTATTAATATGTTACATGGTGTCAGAAGTGGTGCGAGTGTGAAAGAAATCAGACATTTGAAACGTTTTACTTCTTCAGATGCATGTGTACGCCATATCGACTTGAGTGAGTACTTGTGCGTGATTACGACCATTAATGAAACGGACTTTCATTGCTAAATTCGTAATGCTAACCGATTCAGTTTTCATGCATCTTCTTCTTCTTCTTCTTTTCCTTTTGGCTGCTCCCTTCAGAGGTTGCCACAGCAAATTATCCGCCTCCATCTCACCCTGTCCTCTGCATCTTCTTTTCTGACTCCAACGACCTTCATGTCTTCCTTCACTACATCCATAAATCTCTTCTTTGGTCTTCCTCTAGGCCTTCTGCCTGGTAGTTCCAACCTCAGCATCCTACTGCCAATATACTCACTATCCCTCCTCTGTACATGTCCAAACCATCTCAATTTAGCCTCTCTGACTTTGTCTCCAAAACATCTTACATGGGCTGTCCCTCTGCAGACAACGGCAGTAAACCTATGATGAATTGGCATGCAGCCAACATTAGCAATGAATGGAAACGATTTCAGTATTATGTTGACTTTACATTTAATCCCCAGTGCAACTGACTGGGTTATCAAAGGCGGGCCATGTCTCTCACTGTCTGGTGAGAGGCATGTAAAAGAACCATTGTTGACTTTCGTAAAGAGTAGCTGCAAAGTCGTCAGCGTGTTTCTGTCCCTTGCTAAAAGGGTTGTGACAGGAAGGGCATCCGACGTAAAAACCTCTGCCAAATCAAATGTGCGGATCAAGATGACTCGCTGTGGCGACTCCCGAGTAAAAGGGAAAAAGCCTAAAGGAAGACAGTTGACTTTACATTTAAGGGCCCACTAGCAGACAAGTCCGAGGTTCAAAAGATCAGTTATTTGATGACTTACATCGGGGATAAAGGGAGAGAGATTTACAATACGTACACGTGGAATCCTCCCGTGGAAGGTCAAGTGCCTGAAAATGAAACTCTCGCTGGCGTATATGCTAAGTATGCTGCATATACAGCCCCCAAGAAGAATGACATCAGGGCAACATTTAATTTCCCGAGGAGAAAACAACAGCCTAATGAGAAGTTTAACAATTTCATCACTGACCTGAAACTGTTGGTTTGAGACAGTGGGTACACGGACAGTGACCGCATGGTTCAGGACGCCATTATCATACATTCTCACAAGGAAATCTGTGAAAAATGTCTTGAAAAAGGGGACAAATTAACATTGGATATGGCCATCAGGATTGGACAATCTCATGAAATTTCACAAGAAAACATGAAAGCAATCGTGGATGAAGATCCAAAAGTTAACTATGTGAATAGTCCTAGACCTAGAACAACAAAGAAGATGCATGGAAAACACAATAATCACGGTGCAGATCGTAAGTCAGACAAGTGGACACAAAGTGTTTGTGGGCGTTGTGGATACTTTAGCAGTCATAAAACATGTCCAGCAACAGGTAGCAAGTGCAAGAACTGTCACAAGATAGGACATTTTGCGAAAGTATGCAAAAGCCGGAGTATTGAAAATAACTCTGCGCATAATGTTGACTCAGACACAGACTTTTCGGATGAATTTTCATATCTCATCAATCAAATTGATGCTGCAAGCGATGAAAATGAATGGTATGAAGAAGTCAACATTCCTGGACATGTTCTGAATGCACAGATCGATACAGGTGCTGCAAGGTCAATTCTTCCATACAAGATTTTCATAGACATGAAGTGCAAACTTTTTCTCGTACCCTCACACAAGACATTCACATTCTACACTGGACAAAATCTTGATGTCAAAGGTTGCATTACTCTGCCTCAGCGTAGAAGGACCGGTCTGTGAATGTACATTACACGGTGGTGCAGACAGACAGAGGTATATTATTGTTGGGGAAGACTTGTAAACTCCTAGGTAAACTAAATTACGAGTCCAGCTTACTTACCACATTCAACACACCTTTTGGCAGATATCGATGGCTACAGATTCCGTTCGGTGTGAAGTCGGCTCCAGAGATTTTCCAGCGCATTATGGACACAATGTTCGAGGACATCCCTGGTGCCCGAGCGATAATGGATGACATTCTTATTGGATGTGAAAACGCTACTCACCACGATGTAATCCTGGGAAAAGTTGTCCAGCGTGCCACAGAGTTCAACTTAAAACTCAACTTTGACAAGTGCTAGATCCGCAAACCAGAAGTGAAGTATTCAGGTCATATGATAACGGAAAACGGAATCAAGGCTGACACTGGCAAAGTTAGAGCACTCATCGAGATGCCAACACCAGAAAGCAAAGATGATGTTAGAAGATTTCTAGGAATGATACAGTATCTTCCAAAGTTTATTCCTTACTTGAGTGAGATACACTCTCCACTGAGAGAAGTGGTGAAGAAGAATACAGACTTCTTCTGGGAGAAACCTCAGCAAAAAAAAAAAAAGCTTTGACAAGCTCAAGAAACTGTGTTCAGAGTCCCCAGCACACCCCAGACTTTCAATAGGGTTTCAAATAGGTCAGGATTCTGTAGTGCCAATTCGTGTGTGAAAACGATTCTTCATGCACCCTGAAATCACTCGTACATGATTTAAGCCATACATGTATAATCCATGCCATCATGGAAGAAAAGGTCTTTGATGGGTGAACCTGCTCTTTCAGTCAATTCAAGTCATCAGCTGACTTTAAATGTCTGGGCAGATAATGTTGCTGAGCTATGACCTGGCCAGTTGAAGCAAACTATAAATCATAACACTTTGCCCACATTCTTGTACGGGAGACACTAGGAATGTTGGGAGCATTATTCATAGAATGATGTCATCTATCTTAAATAGGGTAAATCTCGACCCATAAGACCACATTTTCAATTACTCTAGAGACTGATATTTATGATTTCTTTAAAACTGAATCCTTTTATTCAGATAAGCCTCACTTTAAAGTGGTTTCTTCAGGCTACACAGCTGTTTCTTATCACCCTTTGAGTTTTCTTCATATTGTGTGTTTGGAGAAGTGTTCTTACTTTTCCTTTTAACAATAGCCATGAGCTCTACAGTTGATTTGTTTTTTTAATCAGTTTTCTCCAACTGTTTAAGTCAGCTCCAAGCATGACCACTCAAGATATTTTTAAACCACATTTCTTCCCTGAAGATGTTGGTTCACCCCTATTGGTCCAAGTTTGGATAGCATGTTAGAAAATTCTTAACCCAATTTTAGTAGTTTCGGTAATCTCTACTCCTAGCCATTTTCTTTGCTTGACCCAGGTCAGGAATCGAACCTTTCTGAAACAGAGTTATGGTGGTATGAAAAAGTATCTGAACCTTTTGGAATTTCTCACATTTCTGCATAAAATCACCATCAAATGTGATCTGATCTTTGTCAAAATCACACAGATGAAAAAACAGTGTCTGCTTTAACTAAAACCACCCAAACATTTTTAGGTTTTCATATTTTAATGAGGATAGAATGCAAACAATGACAGAAGGGGGAGGAATAAGTAACTGAACCCTCTGCCTAATGAGACTTAAAGAGCAATTGAAACCAATTTTTACCAAACAATTTAAGTAAGGTGTGTGTCCAATCACTGATGAGTGGCTTAAAGCTGCCCTGCCCACTATAAAACACACACCTGGTAAGAATTGTCTTGATGAGAAGCATTGTCTGGTGTGCACCATGGCTCGCTCAAAAGAGCTGTCTGAAGACCTGCGATCAAGAATTGTTGAGTTGTATAAAGCTGGGAAAGGATACAAAACCATCTCAAAAAGTCTGGATGTTCATCAATCGACAGTCAGAGAAGTTGTCTACAAATGGAGAGAGTTTGGCACCGTTGCTTCTCTCCCAAGGAGTGGCCGTCCACCAAAGATGACGCCAAAAGTTCAGTGCAGAATACTCAGAGAGGTGAAAAAAACACCCTAGAGTGTCTGCTGAAGACTTACAGAAATCACTGGCACAGTCCAATATCTCTGTGCACACATCAACTATATGTAAAACAATGGCCAAGAATGGTGTTCATGGGAGGACTCCAAGGAGGAAGCCACTGCTGTCTAAAAAAAATTGTTGCTCGTTTAATGTTCGCAAAAAGGCACTTGGACACTCCACAGACGTTTTGGCAAAATATTTTGTGGACTGATGAAACCAAAGTTGAATTGTTTTGGAGGACCACACAACGTCACGTGTGGAGGAAAAATGGAACAGCTCACCAACATCAACACCTCATCCCCACCGTGAAGCATGATGGAGGGTGCATCATGGTTTGGGTCTGTTTTGCTGCCTCGGGACCTGGACAACTTGCAATCATTAATGGGAAAAATTAATTCAAAAGTTTATCGGGATGTTTTGCAGGAAAACCTGAGGCCGTCTGTCAGACAGTTGAAGCTAAAAAGAGGATGGATGCTGCAACAAGACAATGATCCAAAACACAGAAGTAAATCAACTTCCAGAAGAACAAAATACACGTTCTGGAGTGGCCAAGTCCAGACTTGAACCCCATTGAGATGCTGTCCTGCTGTGACCTCAAGACAGCGATTCATGACAGACATCCTAGGAATCTGACTGAACTACAGCAGTTTCGTAAAGAAGAATGGGCCAAGATTAGTCCTGATCGATGTGCCAGAGTGACCTGCAGCTACAGGAAGTGTCTGGTTGAAGTTATTGCTGCCGGGGGGGCACAAAATATTAAATGTGATGGTTCAGTTACTTATTCCTCCCCCTTCTGTCATTGTTTGCATGCTATCCTCATTAAAATATGAAAACCTATAAATGTTTGGGTGGGTTTAGTTAAAGCAGACACTGTTTTCTCATCTGTGTGATTTTGACAAAGATCAGATCACATTTGATGGTGATTTTATTCAGAAATGTGAGAAATTCCAAAAGGTTCAGATACTTTTTCATACCACTGTATGTCTTTTCCATGACCACAGGATGTCTTCCAATATGGTTAAGAAATGAGAAGCTACTCACTGCATTAGTAAGGTTTGAATAACTTGTTGCCAGTTGATACATATCAATAACTGCCGTAATTATCTAAACATTGGTTATTGGGTTGTTTTTGTTTCCTTCTGTTTTTTTTTTTTTTGTTTGTTTGTTTTTTTGTTGTTGTTGTTTGGCCAGGTAGTGTCTATCGAACATATCTGTAACCCAGCACCACAAAATGAGCCTAATGGCAACAAAATGTTTTTTGAATTACAGTGATACCTCAGCTCACGAACATAATTGGTTCCCAAAAAGTGTGTGTAAGGCGAAAAGTTCGTCTTCCAAACATTTATTTCCCATAAGAAACCATTAAAATGAGAATAATCCGTTCCCAGGTCCCCATAAAACATAATTTTCTACTAAATAAGCCTTAAAACTACACAAAAATATACCTTATTTTATGTATAATAAATGTGCTATTGTATTGTAATTAAAGAAATAAACTGTACTGTATAATAAAGTCGTTTTATTTACCTTTGTGATGGTAGTTGATGAATTGATGGAATGGAGTGGGAGGAGGAGGGAGGGAGGGACTTACTGTTTGGAAGGAGTGTTTGGAAACGCCTACTGTTTGGAAACACCCTTAGCCACACGCACCCTTAATAGCTTCCTTGTTCTTAAGGATGGGAGCAATGGTAGACTTAGCGTACTGGTACTGGGACGCTAAGTCACACAAACGCACACCTCGTTCGTGTTTTTCAATGATCTCCGCCTGTGGTGGGGTCTTTTTCGGTCCCATAATAGCAAAAGTACACTCAATATGGTCCAAAATGTCTATCAAACACAAACCACTTCCGCACTCAAAGAAAGGGGGTGACGAACTGTGACGCCGTGAGCGTGCGTCAACTTCTCGTGGCCGCCACCGTGGCGCTGTTCGACCGCGTGGTTTGGTTCGTCCGCCGAAAACTAGTTCGTCAGCAGAGACTATATGCTTGCAAATTTAATGTTCTTGAGGCGAAAAGTTCGTGATCTTAAGCGTTCGTCAGCAGAGGTTTTACTGTATTTGTATATAAAAACAGAGGGCATTTTCAGATATAAAATGATCCAGCATTGTTTAAAATCTGAGAAGTTCTACATTCGGCAGATTCCTTTCTCCAAGGTACATTTTTTATCTTTTTTACACAATTGAGCAGTTGAGGGTTAAGAGCCTTCCTCAAGGGCCCAACAGTAACAGCTTGATGATAATGAGACTTGAACACCAAACCTATTTGATCAGAAACCCATTGCCGTATTCACAAAGCCATAACTGTTTGAAGATATGACCAAAAAATTTTATTTGAAGCTTAGATTTATTCATAAGTGTAAAAGGTTTTTTTTTTTTTTTTGTATTCATGCTTATTTTATTTTATAGTGATGGGTCACGTATGTAAAAAGTTAATATATCTTTCAGTAAAATGTGATACTGTCTTTTGTTGTTTTTATTGTTATCACCATTATCATGGCGGTGGGGGAGTGAGCAGCACCTTCCCTTCCTCCACATAAAATGGCTGAAGTGCCCTTGAGCGAGGCACCTAACACCCAACTGCTCTTCGGATACCCCAAATGTGAGTGGTTAGTCCACTTCTCCAAGTTTGAGTGTGCTCACTGTGTATGTGTGTGTGGGTGTCTCCTCACTTTGGATGGGTGCAATGCAGAGGAAATAATTTCCCTTATAGGATTAATACAATATTAAAGAAAATTAAATTATCATCTTACACTTAATCCGGGGTCGGGCTGTGGGGTCAGCAGCCCCCTATTAAACACAGCCCCCTGCCTTAACCAGCAGCAGTGAGATCCAGACATCCCTCTCCCCAGCCACTTCCTCTAGTTCTTCCAAGGGATACCGAGACGTTACCAGACCAGCCAAAAGACATAGTCACACCAGCATGTTCTGGATCGACCCTGGAGTCTCTTCCAGGTTGGACATGCCTGAAACACCACACCAGGGAGGCATTCGGAAGGCATCCTAACCAGATTCTCAGCTGGCTCCTCTCAACACGGAGGAGCAGCGGTTCTACTTCAAGCTCCTCTCGGATGGCTAAGCTTCTCACTTTATCTCTAAGGGGGAATGCCACCAGCCTGCAAAGGAAGCATATTTCAGCCATTTGTACCTGTGATCTTGTTCTTTCGGTCACTACCCAAGGCTTGTGACCATAGATGATGGATGGAACGTAGATTGAGTGATAAATTGAGAGCTTTGCTTTGTGGCTCAGCTCCCTCTTCACCACGATGGACCGGTACAAGCTCCGCTTTACAGCAAAGGCGCCAATGATCCGCCTATTGATCTCCCGCTCCATCCCTCCCTCACTTATGAACAAGACCCTGAGATACTTGAACTCCTCCACTTGGGGCAGGACCTCATTCCAGACTCGGAGGGTGCATTCCTCCTTTTTCTCAGTGAGAACCATGGCCTCACTGTAAATTACTTCAACCCTGTTAATACTAATGCAGACCAAGCTCTGGCTCCAGTGATACAGAGACCGAAAGGCCTGTAGCAAAAAAGGTCCGGCACACCATATTCCCGGAGCACACTCCAACAAGATAGCCAGATGGACACCGTCATAAGCCTTCTCTAAATCCACAAACACATGTGGACAGATTGGTCAAACTCCCATACAACCTTGAAAATCTTGTAGAGCGTACAGAGTTGGTCATGGGTGCTGCGGCCAGGACGAAAATCACATTGTTCCTCCTAAATTTGAGGTTCCACCATCGGTCAGATCCTCCTCTCCAGTGCTCATGCACAAACTTTCCCGGGTAGGCATTTTAAAAAGCAGGGATTACCACCCTAGTTTGCCAATCCTGAGGAACAGCCCCCGATGACCACGTGATGTTGCAGAGATGTGTCAACCAAAGACAACATCCAGAGCCCTGAGATATTCAGGGCAGTCCTCATCCATCCCCGGAGCCTGACCAGCCTTTTGACGACCTTATTGACCTCAGCTCCAATGACAGGTGAATCCCCCACCCAAATCCACAGGGAGTTCGTGTTGGTGGGATTGAGGAGGTCCTCAAAGTATTCCTTCCACCTTCTGAGAACATCCTCAGTCGAGGTGAACGGCTCCCATGACCTTTTTGAGTCCCACCGATAGTCATTTTCCATGCCCTCATTGAACTTCCACAGCTAAGATTTCGCATCAGCACCAGCTTTGGCTGCAGAATATTTGGACTGTCGGTAACTGTCTGCTGCCTCCTTTTTCAGCTGTATGGCCCCCTTCATCACAAGTGTTTACCACCAGGTTTGAGGGTTACTGCCACAACAGGGATTGATACCTTTTGGCCACAGCTATGGGCTGCCACTTCCATAATGGAGGTATAAAACTTTGCCCATTTCTCCTGCCTCCTTTGGGATGTGGTTCTAGCTCTGCCGGAGGTGGGAATTAAAGACCCCTCTGAAAGGAGAATCAGCCAAGTGACTCCAACTACACAGTTGGACCTGCCAGGTCTTGTGGGGTGCCTCCCCTGACATCGGAGCCAGCTAATCACTGGTTGACAGCTCAGCTCCTCTCTTCACCCGAGTGTCCAGAACATGCAGCAGGCAGTCAGTTGATACAACTACAAGGTCGATCATCACACTGTGGCCTTGTGTGTCTTGGTGCCAAGTGTACTTATTGACACCCTTATGTTTGAACATGATGCTCGTGATGGACAAACTGTGACGAGTACAGAAGTTCAACAACAAAACACCATTCAGGTTCAGATTGGAGAAGCCGTACCTACTGATCACACCCTTCCAGATGGCACTGTTATGGCCTACATGGCCGCTGAAGTCTCCCAGAGCAATGAGGGTGTTCCCATGGGGAGCGTTCACCAACACATCCCCTAAAGATTCAAGGGTGGGTACTCTGAATTGTCATTTGGCATATAAGTAAACAACAGTCAGGAACCATCCTACCACCCTAAGATGGAGGGACGCTACACTTTCATCAACTGGGAAGAACCTCAACATGGGAGTACTGGGGGGTGGGGGCAGGAATGCCCACAAGGTTTAGAGATCATCTACAGTCAGTCTGTACAGCAGGTTTATTTAACGAGAATCCACTGTTCTGCCGCCGCGGTTCTTGTTGCTATCCGCTGCGCTCCGGTCCTCTCTGAAGGCTGTGTAGCCGGCTGTTGTCATTGCCTTGTGCATGGAGCAGTCCTGTAAATCCCTCTGCGCTGCAATCCGAGCATGAAGCTGGTCTATCTTGTTTTGCAGAGACTGAACATTTTCCAGCAGTATGATCGGGAGTGCTCACAGTCCACTGCTCACCAAGTGTCGGAGTCGACGTTCAGCCCCTCCTCGCCTGTCGCGTCTCCGCCTGGGTTTATTATTATCTGGGGTGCGGCTAGCATTGAGCTGCGGTAGCATATTAGCTCAGGACAGGAGATGAGCGTGCTCAGTTCTAAATGTCCAAAAGGACTGTGCTCTCATAGCTGTAATAGAGTTGCACAGTCATAGATGACCATTGTGCAAAAAAAAAAAAAAAATGAACAAAAACAACATTTAAAACAAACAAAGAAACAATTTGACTCCAAGAACTCTGCGATGTCACCCTCTAGGATGCACCATCTTGACCATTCACTGTTAAATGTCCATCGTCCGTGCTGTTGATGTAGATTTATCCACCGAAAACGTTCCGCCCATGATCCTGGAAATCACGCTGCTAAATTTTCAGTTAAAGTTTGCAATTTTTTCATCGGAAAAACTTTTTAGAAGCGGAACTCCCAGCCAGGGAGCTCCGCCGTTAGTGAACAGAACCTGGAAGAATCTAATCAGTATCACTCAACCTTACACACCAGCTCAGGCTCCTTCCCTGACAGAGCGATGATATTCCATATCCCAAGAGTCCGAATCGGTAGCTGAGGATCAGTCCGACAGAAACCATACCCTCAGGTTCTTCGGTCTTAATTATTATGATATTGTAAAACAACTTACAAGTATGACTTTGAAGACCAAATAAATTTACATATCAAAGTTTAAAGCTGAATTTCACCAAACTTTGTGTTCCCTTCAGACTCTAGCAACTTACACATGTTTTCTAAGTACTGTGGATTGGCTCCACCAAGTGAACACATGAGCCTTCCTTTAAAAATAATTAGATATAAATTTAACTTATACAGTATTACAATGTTTTCCATCCTGCGATCACATCTTGTACTCACTGTTCACATTACTTTCAGGTTTCTTCGTGCTTCACTCCTCGCAAAAATCCCTGGTATACAGTATAGCTTCCTTTCTGTGATCTTGAGCCTTGTTTATGTGCACTTGTTATATTTGAACCTGCTCACCTTTGGCAGAAGTGGTGATGTGAAATTTGTTTTCCGAATCATTGTACAAGCAGCACCTTTAATGATGCAGAAAATCACTGTTATCATGCAGTATAATGTGGGTTGGTTAGTCGTTAATGTAAAAGCCTCTCTGTTGCCAAAATAAACTTTCCTGCTGTTTAAAATGTAGCTGACATGAAAATGACCAAACAGACTACAGGTAGTGCTTTCCGTATAATTTACCATTTGCTTTTGCTTACTCACACAATCTGTCATTCAAATCAGTTACGCTATACACACACTTTCTTATAATTACAGTGCAATAATGTCATGCACACATGCACATACTGCCATGCACTACAACACAACAAGCCGGTACCTCTTTTCAGCAGGGGTTTCTTGACTGGGCGGTACCTCCTGTAGGTCTGGAAGATTGGCAAAATCATCCTGCTCAGCTAATCCAATCGTCAGAGAGAGAACCACCATCTTCCCTTCCCTTCACCCCAGCCAAACACGAGAGGATAGGGAAATTTCGGGGGGGTTTTTTGGAGAGAAACAGGAAATATAAGAAGTAAGAACAGCACATAGAAAAAGGACTAGCATGATAGCCAGGAGGGGAAAAACAGCATGGCCAAGATCCCATAAAAAGCTTACTGGGCATACAGCACCGTGTCTGTTTCTTTTATTAGTCTAATTTACACAAAACCATGACAGTCTCAATATTTTTGACCGTCCCTGAATAACGATATCAAGCTCTGATTGGATATTACATCCCATCCTTCAGTGGTCTTTAATGTAAAGTTAAGAGTAATCAAAAAGATGTGTTTCACGAGGAACTTCACAAGGAGCCCCAGTGCACGTGCACACTCTCAGCTTTATTTAATCTCTGACTCCTAGCAATCAGCTTCCCTCTGCTTTATCACCCCTTCCATCCCTTTATTGCTCACTCCTTCTCTCTACCACTTCCATCCATCTCCTTACCCCTCCCTGAAGAGCGCGGATTTAATTGTGCCTCATTAGAAAGATCTGGACTAATTGTTTCTATTTGAGAGATAGGCCAGACCAAGGTGCCTAGGGTGCATCACTGATTTCTGGGACATCATATTTTCAATCCTCCTTTCCCTTCTTTTTTCTTTCTTTTGATTCATGATCATCCAGTATGTTGAATTTCACAGAGTGTATAATTATAAATGGTGCTCTTATGTAATAATTAAAAGAATTTGCGGATTCACAGATGAACACATTCCGCCTAGCCATGGCTACACAGGTGACCACTCTCTAACTGGCCTCCTTTGAACTGCATGCCACACTTTCTTTGAACTGGCAAGTCCTGTGGCGCCGTACCATAAATACCGCGTCTATGTTATATCAACGGTCAACTCTGGGCAAGTGAGAGGTATCTATCCTTTGTCTGCATGCAATCATTTTTTCTTATAAAATACAATACACAAAAAATGTGAAAGGTAAAACAGAAATGTAGCATTCACAAATATGTTTTCAATCCGGTATAACTTGCTGTATATACAAATCATGTTTTTGTCTCCCCAGTGCAACTAACTGGGTTATCAAAGACCGGCCATGTCTTTCACTGTCTATGGTGTGAGGTTCATGTAAAAGAAACATTGCTGACTTTCGACAAGAGTAGCTGCATAGCCATCAGTGTGTTTCTGTCCTGCGATGGCCTGGTGAGCTGTCCAGGGTGTACTCTGCCCTCACCCTGAGTCGGCTGGGATAGGCGCCAGCCTTCCCGTGACCCTAATTAGGATTAAGTGGTTACAGAAAATTAATGACTGAATGTTTTTGGAAGTTTAGAATATGCTGTTTCATGGCATGGTTCCTTCTATTGAGTCGACATGTTGCTCTGCTTCGGTAACCAATCAAAGACACTTTTTCAAAAAAAGAGATCAAGATGAAGAATGGCGTGAAGGGGAGTGTTTCCATACATATTTCCAAACTCAAATATTAAAAATGAAGGCTTGTATGTACTTATTATTTAGCACAAAAAATTGAAAAAAGTGTTAATTTAAGCACTGAGCACTTTAACCACCGTACACGCTATACTGTACACACTGTGAAATAAGCAGGCAGTAGACGGGGCATTTAAGCTGGTAGTAATCAACTGAAGCCGACACTGTGAACCTTTAGTGGTGATTACATTGGCGCTGTGATATAAAAGCGGCTGATGTGAATTTTTGTGGGGGTTTTTTTTTTTTTTTTTTGCAAATTTTGAAATTTGTGTCTAGATTTTTCGTGACTCCACATTAACCGAATATTTTACAAGTTAAATACGTATATTTTGCGAAAGTCAAATTGAAGTTCTGCCACAATTTGTAACTAATCTAAAAAAATAATAATTTGTAAGTGGTTTGTGATTGTCAGAATTCAGTCACGTCTTGGTCCCTTTTTTGTTCTCAAACACTTCGCTATTTATTCACATGTTTTTAGCATGAACAAAATTTCATTTCATTTCATTTTCTGTAACCGCTTCATCCTAAGTAGGGTCACGGGGAGGCTGGTGCCCATCCCCGCCAACTCAGGGCGAGGGTAGAGTACACCCTGGACAGCTCGCCAGGCCATCGCAGGGCGGAAACACGCTGACGGCTTTGCAGCTACTCTTGTCGAAAGTCAGCAATGGTTCTTTTACATGTCTCACACCATAGACAGTGAGAGACATGGCCGGCCTTTGATAACCCAGTTAGCTGCACTGGGGGGGGGGGGGGGGGCAGTGACAACCTTGTGGAGAGTGGGACTCGAACCCCCAACCTTTTGGATCAGCGATCCGGCACCTTATACCACTAGAACACCACTGCCCGGCCATGAACAAAATGTGAATAAAAAAACAAATGATGCCAAAATATCCGGGTTACGATGGACGCCAGAAAGTTTCAAACTTTTCTCAAACTTTTCACATGGGAGTCTCCAACTTGTTGCTTTTCATTGCAAATAAAAATAAAATGAATAATTTGCGAGCCACACAACAAGTTTGCGACCTTCTCACAAACGTCTGCGACTTTTTGAGAAGAGTTTGAGAACACGCCGCATAAACAACTAACCTTGTTTAGTTAAATTCACAGAAAATTGAAACCTGTTTGAGATTTTTGACGACAAGCTCATGAACCAAAATGTGATGCCACGTGAATGTTGCAACACAAATTCAAGAACATTTTGACGGTGATAGAGACCGCCGCGAATTGTCATTCGTACCAGCAGCTTTTCAATTCCCTTTAGTTTCATTCTATTACTCCTTCAGAGCTCGCGCGCTTCAAAAAATCCCTCCACTCTCATCATTTTCAACAGCTTTCCCCCTACTTTTCTTCCCTTCATTATCTGTAGCTGTTTCTCTACTTTCTCACTGGAAGCTCAACACATCTCCCAAACATAAGCTCTCCATGTGACATTTATCCCCTCTCTCTCTCTCTCTCTCTCTCTCTCAAATTCATTACGTCTTTCTGAAAATAACATGTCTTTTTTCATGTCTTGCTTGTGCTCTCCTGGGCATTCTGCTATTCTGTCTCTCACTGCCTATTTTTACATTCTATATCATAATCCCTGAAAGAATGGAATATTCTGTAGGATAAACCAGGAACATTTCATATAAACAAACAAAAACACCTTAATGCACACACACGCACACACACACACAGAGAGAGAGAGAGAGAGAGAGAGAGAGAGAGAGAGAGAGAGAGAGAACCAGGGCTGGGAGGTTTTCATCTCCGTGCAGATAGACAGACTGCTTTAATAGGCTGTTAACACTTCGCACTGATTACAAAGCAAGAACCCTCAATAATCCTCATTTGTCTTGTCCGTGCTCTGTCTCTATCTCTCGCTGTGTCAGTTTCCAAAACAGGTTGTGAATGCGAGTCTCCTCCTTGTTTGGACAGCTACGCTTGACTGTGGAGAGGAAAGAATTGCAAAATAAATGAGCTGCTCTCTTTCCAACAGGCTGCGTTTGAAAAGCCTCCTACACCTAACGCACATGATCAATCTTCTGTACGGGACAATTGTTGTCAAAAATGTACTGTAAGTCACAATCTATTAATAGACAAAGCACCAGTAATAGATGTCACTATTTAACACTTAGTTTCTGACATTGAGCATCACTTAAAATGTGGTCCGAATATTCAAACCTATTTAAATATGCATTTTTAAACAGATATCAACTTGAATTATAAGCTCCTGGAGGTCTCTCTCTCTCTCTCTCTCTCTCTCTCTCTCTCTCCCTCTCCCTCCCTCCCACCTTAACTCCCTCTCTATCCCTCCAGTTACTATCTATTGTGGATGTAATGAGGCTCCAGACAGAAGATCAATGTGTCGAGCTTAACATGAGTCGGCAGCCAGGACTTTACCCCCTGCATCTGATCTGTCACGCAATGTTTCTCTCTCTCTCTTGCTCTCTCACACACACACACAGTAACACACACACATTCACACACATAAACACACAAGCACACACTCACACACACACACACACACACACACACACACACACACACACACACACACACACACACACACACACACACACACACACACACACACACACACACACACACACACATGCACATGCACACCCACACACACACACACACACACACACACACACACACACACACACACACGCACACAGACGCACACACACACACACACACACACACACACACACACACACACACACACACACACACACACACACACACACACACACACACACACACACACACACACACACACACGCACACACACACACACACACACACACACACACACACACACACACACACATATAGACACACAAACACACATAGGCACACACACACACACACACACACAGTATTAATTTGATACAGTGAACATTTATCTGTTAAAGGGCGGTTCAACATTTTCAACATTTTTCCAAGTGTACAGAGAATACTCTTTTTTTGACCTCCCGCCCCTCCGAACGTGTACAAATAAATGTTGATGATCTCTCAGCAGGATTTTTTAATAAGATATTATTAAATCAATACCTCTTTTATACACCAGTCAAATAATAATGAAATCAATAAAAATATATACTTTTAAATAATTATTTTTAATGACACCTGCTTTAATATTAATATTAAGCCATTTGGTTATAATAATAAAAATGGCATTGTTTTTAATAATATTATTTTATATTAAAATATAATTCAAAATGTCTGCATTTTTTATTGGTCACTGGCTTTTGGACGACCACGCTTCAGTTTGTGACCAGCAAGGGCATAGGCTGGTCTGACCGTGTGGGGGATGCACATCTCGGTTGACCGGAGCCTCAGCCTTAAAGGGGAAATGAAATGCCGACTAAATAAGTTGTCGGTAGCTTAAGTATAGTTTATTGAAGCGATTGTGGCTTAAATTTTATATCATAAATAAACCATTGCACACGCAGTGGTTTTGTTTTATGTGCTTTTCGTATAAGTTACCGACCCGAAAGCTGACATTGCTAAGTGCCCGCCTACACAAAGTTACCGTGACGTCACTGGGTTGGTACAAAGTACCACATGAAATATAGTGCATGCATGTCACAGCATATTATATAAACAACATGGAATCTCACGCCAACAACACGCAGTTTTTCAGCAGAAGACGATTCATCTATTACTCTCAGAAGACGAATCAAATATTATAGTTCAACCAAAAACATTCTCAAATATATTTCAAACTACATCTGCAGGTACATGTGCTAAATACATTTACAAATTGAGCTAAAGTTATTTATCTATTCCAAGGCACAAACAAATATTAATACATATTTACGGCACAAAAACATACTATTAATTTTATAAAAGTACTGAGCATTAGGCTGCAGATTATTTTATCCATTCATTCTCTGTGCGTCAATGTTTGTGTTCTAACACATCTGCAGGAACCGGAGGCGGGACTAACAAACTGTGCTTTATTCTCACACTCGCACTTTGTTTGATTGACAGTATTCAGCTATTATTGCTTATTGATAATATTATGTTTGTTGATTGGTCAGCTCGGGCGTGTACATGTGCAGTGCCCGTTATACGTTAACTTCCGGTTTATTTCCTGACTCTAGTCATGCAGAACTTATCTCCGAGTTTCTCTTCAATAACAGTCATTAAGTTTATTTATAACATTGTGAATACACATCATTTCTTTTCCAGCGGAACTCAACTCCTGCTGTGGGGGGGTGCATGTGCACTCTGTGCACGCCCCCAGCCTACGCCCTTGCGTAGCCTTAAACTTTAAAAGCTTTAAAAGCTGTCAAGCAGAGCGAATCAAACGCTGTTGTTGTTGTGATTGTTGTGCGTGTATCGCGCTTAAAAGCGAATCACGCATTGAGAGTTTCAAACATACACGCCCAAAAAAAATAAAAATAAAAAAATTAAAATATTCACGAGCGCATGTATTATTGTTGATCGACATTTTTATAATATTAAAAAGCGTACACAGACATCTCACCCCCCTCCCTCTAGCATACATTTTGTACGCTTAGGAAAATGTTGAAAATGTTGAATGACCCCTAAAGCAGATTATATTTCTTCATTTTTGAAACTTAGATAAAGTGTAATTTTTACCTTCCATGAAAATTGATGATTTTTTTTTTTTTCATTTTATTTTAACCCACTGCCCTAATATGGGGACATCATTTTTGCAAGCAATTGTACTGTGCATATGCCATTGTAAGATCCTCATAAGAAGACCATTGGGGATTATTCTTTTGCCAGAATTCTCCCTCTTTGAAGACTAAGATTATTCATTCTTTCTTTCATTCATTCATTTTCAGAACCATTTAATCCTAATTAGTGTCGCGGGGAGGCTGGCGCCCATCTCAGCCGACTCTTGGCGAGGTCAGAGTTCACCCTGGGTAGCTAGCCAGAGTGTCACAGGGCAGAAACACACTGACGGTTATGCAGCTACTCTTGATGAAAGTCAGCAATGGTTCTTTTACATCGCTCTCACCATAGACGGTGAGAGACATGGCCCGCCTTTAATAACTCAGTTAACCACGCTGGGGAGACAGCAGTGACAACCCGCTGATAGTGGGATTTGAACCCCCAACCTTAGGATCAGTAATCCAGCACCCTAAGACTGGGTCACCACTGCCAGACCAAGATTAGTTTAGTAGTAATCCGGTGGTAATCTGATGGTAAGAGATGACAACACCTGTAAAATTTGGTTCTGTGTCTTAAGAGGTTAAACAAGGATGCGTTTGAGCATCTTTAATATAACCCGTAAAAATAAACATAATATATTTGTAAAGGAAGTAAGTACACCCTTGGAGTTGCACCGTCATGTTACAGGAAGGAAGTTATGGGTTCAACTGTGGCCATCCTGTGTGCAGTTTGCAGGTTCTCCCTGCGCTTGTGTGGGTTTCTTCCATGTATTCCAGTTTACTCCCAGAGTCCTAGAAACGCCCATGAATCACGTATTACACACCCAGCTTGCAACATCCATGTTTTACCCACCACCATATTATAACCGACAAAATTTGACTTTAATTATTCATAATCTTTCAATGTGAGTTTTTTAGTCAACTTTCAGTCAACTGGTTTTTATGTCACCCTACATAACCCTTGGGCCGGTGGCGTAGTGGTTAGGGTGCTGGGCTCATGATCAGGTTGTGTGCTTGAATTCCAGTGAGACCCCCCACTGTGCTAAGACCCCTGGGCAAGGTCTTAACCACAAGTGTGCCTCTGTTCACCCAGCAGTATAAATGGGTACCAGTAAAAATATACAGTATACTGGGAAGATGACCTGAGATGGACTAGCGTCACATCCAGGAGGAGTTGAACTCCTGGTAGCTTCATGCTACGGAAACCGAGAATAAGCACCGGCCTGATGAGCCACGAGGCTCGGGTGTAAAAAGCCCAACTGACTACCTTACTATATAACCCTACTGGCTCATCAGAGCTTCAGCTTTTCCCCAGTTTCCTTCACAGGAAGCAACTGGACGTTGAGCTCATACTGGATCTATCGCAGCTTACCTTCCCAGTACTTTTACTGGTATCCATGTATACTGCTGTGTTGACAAAGGCACACTTACAGTTAAGACCTTGACCAGGACTCTTAGCACGGGGGAGGGGGGGGGTTGTCTAACGGGGATTCGAACCCACCCTAACCACTACACCTCTTTGGGTAACCTGCGCACGCTAAATTGCCTCTAGGTGGAAACCTGTGAGTAAACAGCTGTTTTTCTCTCTGTGCTATAATTAGGATAGATTGACTGCCTGTTCGGGATAGGCCTCTCCTGTCGCCTGAAGTCATTTAAGATCGGCTCCAACTTCTCCTGTGACCCTGACGGTTTAAGCAGTCGGAGATAATGGATGCATGGATCATAAAACTATATTTAAGTAATGTTGAACTAATGCATAATTCTTGATGATTTAATGCACGAGTTAATCAAAGATGTGTCATGAATTCCTATAGTGCACCACAAATTAATGATGAAGTAACTGTGACTTTATGTGATTACTTTACGCTCATTGGATCATTACTTAAGAAAAGTGAATTCACAGTCACTTTATATATTAATTGATATGCCGTCATACTAACAGAATTCTAGCAGTAGTAGCTGAGTGGTGAGTGAAGTGGAGTGAAGAACAGTGAACTGTTCAGGGTGTACCATGCCTTCGCCCCATGTCAGCTGGGATAGGCTCCAGCATCTCTGTAACACTATTAGGACTAAGTGGTTCAGCAAATGAGTGAGATGACGTTTTTTCGGTAGACCTTTAGGTGCTTTGTGTGATCACTGACCATTCAGCAACATGTTTATATTTGTCCCAACCAAAATTGTTTTTTTTTTTTTTTTTACAGGTTTACTGTATTTTTGAAATTTAAGACCACAGACTCTAGACCATGACTGATGTAATGAACTTATCTGAAATTAACATTTTTTAATGTAACCATCACTGTGTGGATAAGCACAGTCCTACTCCAGACTCTGAAGCCACACCATTAGCAAAGGAGGTGGACATGCTAGCAATTAGGCTTGAGCTCATGTGTGCTAGTATCTGTTACTCACACATGTCTCTTAAGAGGCTAAGCCCAGGGTACACTGTACCGGTGTAGGCTGTCCCAGACAGATGATGACCAACATGGAACAATTATTAGGCAGTGGTGACCTGGTGGTAAAGGTGTTGGACCACTGATCCCAAGTTTGGGGGTCCAAGCCCCACTCTCAATGGGTTGTCACAGTCTCCAACCCCCCACCCCCATCCCCGCCCACAGTGCAGCTGACTGGGTTATCAAAGGCCAGCCATGTCTCACTGTCTATGGTGAGAGGTTCATGTAAAAGAACCAAAGTCAAAAGTAGGCTGTATAGCCGTCAATGTGTTTCTGCCCTGCGATGGCCTGCCAAGATGTTTCTGCCTTCGCCATGAGTTAGCTGAGATGGGCACCAGCCTCTCTGCAACCATTAGGATTAAGTGGTTCAGAATATAGATAAATGAATGAATGAATGAATGAATGAATGAATGAATGGAACAATTATGGCTCCTAAACGGTGGTCCTACACAGAGATTTAAGAAAATTTAAAAGAGATGTCACGGACTTGTGATCAAAGATATCCTGTGATTATTTTTTGAAAGTGTAAAAGATTTAGGATAATCATCTCACAGTGTACACCCTGAATAGCTCACCAGGTCGTCACATCTTTTACATGAACCTCACACCATAGACAGTGAGAGACATGGCCGGTCTTTGATAATCCCGTTAGCTGCACTGGGGCGCGGGGAGGCGGGGGGGAGGGGGGGGGGTGACAAGCTGTTGAAAGTGGGGCTTGAACCCCCAACCTTAGGATCAGTAATCCAGCACCTTTTACCACCAGGCCACCACTGCCCACAAATGATTTTCATTTTAGTAATTTTAAAATTCTTCTTTTTTGTTTTTGTATTTTTCTTTAAAATTTATGGGTTTTTTGTTGTTGTTATCACTATATCACTAATATCTGCAGGTACTGTATTTGCAAAATGAAACAATTTTTAAATATGTCAAAAAAAAATCAACTAGTTCCTTGAAATCTTCTTCTTCTTCTTCTTCTTCTTCTTCTTTTACTTTCGGCTGCTCCCTTCAGGGGTCGCCACAGCAAATGATTAATTTTACATGACTGTATATTTCCCATGTGACATGAAGTGGTTATCACATCTGCCTGATAGTAAGAAGGTCCTGGGTTCAAGACCCAGACTTAGGCATTTTTCTGTGGAGTTTGCATGTACAGTGCCCTCCACAATTATTGGCACCCATAACATTCATTCATTCATTTTCTGAACTGCTGAATCCTAATTAGGGTTATGGTGAGGCCGGCGCCCATCTCCGACAACTCTGGGCAAGGTCAGAGTACACGGTGAACCACTCACCAAGGCATCACAGGGCAGAAACACACTGAGATGCTATGCAGCTACTCTTGAATAAAGTCAGTAATGATTCTTTTACAGCTTCTCACCACAATCAGTGAGTGGCATGGCTGGTCTTTGATAAACCAGTTAGCTGCACTGGGAGGACAGCAGTCAAAACCGCTGAGAGTGCAGCTCGAACCTTCAATCTTAGGATGGACAATCCAGCACCTTCCCATCGAGCCACCACTGCACACTCTTAACAATTCCGAGGAAATAAATTTAATTTAATAATTTAAGATGATCAGAGTAGCTAGAAATATGTAATTAGTATTTCATCACTTCCTGTTTCCCTGGAGTATAAATATGACGTGACACGGAGGCCATTTCTCTTATCCACTCTTCAACATGGGAAAAACAAAGGAGCTCACCATTCAAGTAAGGCAGATGTGTGTCGACCTTCACAAGTCAAGCAACACCTACAAGAAAATCGCCATCTACTGTCAGAGAAATCATCAAGAAGTTTAAAACAACTGGGACATTGGTAAACAAGGCTGCACGTGGATGCAAAGTTATTTTGCCACCACGCACAGTGTGGAGGATGGTAAGAGAAATAAAAAAATTCTCCAACGCTGTTAAAGAATTGCCACAAAGGGCAGCATTTTGGGATGACCATTATAGTCCCCAGACTTCAACCCCATTGAAACGCTGTGGAGTGAGCTGAAGAGGAAAGTTGGAGGAGAGGACCAGGTTGTCGGATGATTTAGAGAGATTGTGCAGATGGTTAAAGATCCCTGTTTCTGTATTCTCCCATCTTGTGTAACGTTATCGGAGAAGATTAGGTACTGTTCTGTTGGTGAAACAGGGTGTGCAAAGTATTAACATCAGAGGTGCTAATAATCGTGGCACACATGATTGGATGCAAAAGAATTATTCTTGTTTATCCCATGATAGAGACCCTCTAGGTCAGGGGTGCGCAATCCTGCTCCTGGAGATCTACCTTCCAGATGACTTTATCTCCAACCCTAATGTGGCCCATGTGACATGTAAGATCCAGTCAGGTCTTGATGAGATGATTGGATGGTTAGGTGGGCGTGATTAGGGTTGGAGTGAATGTCTTCTGGGAGGTAGATCTCCAGGAGCAGGATTGAGCACCCCTGCTCTAGGTGATGTGAAGACTCTCAGATGATTCCTCTGAAATACGATGAATTGTTACAGAATTCTGCTCAGGCCTGTTTACAAGGTGTCTGAGCCCACCTGGAAAGAAAACACTGACTTTTTCCCATGTAAATAATCTGTAAGAAAATTGATTAGTGTACAGTGGTACCTCACTTTACGAAAGTCTCACCAAACGAAAAATTCAGGTTACGAAATGCATTGTCATAAAATTTTTGTTTCTGGATATGAAACAAGTTCACGTTACGAAAGCGCCATCTTAAAAATTCAAACACGCCATTCAAACAGTCAAACAATGCACGAGTTGCTTTCCCATTGGTTGTCTCCCAAAACCCCGCCCCGCTGGCTTCCCATTGGCTAGGAGGGAGCTGAATCTCCATAATACAGTACTGTACCCATAATGCTTTTTGTGTGCCTTCCACCCATTGCTCAACACACACACGTGAAGGGGGATTGTACTGTTGGTTCGTGAGTTTCATGAGTTTTTTTGAGTGTGCTTATTGTGAGTTATTTTTCGTTATTAATCATGAGCCCCAGGAAAGTGATTCCCGGTGAGACCGAATAGAAGAAGCGGGCTCCGTTGTCAATAAAAGTGGGATTCGGTTGAGTGAAATCGCAAAGGTGTATGGCTGAAACACCTCTACAATCGGGACAATATTGAAGCAGAATGAGGCATTAAAAGCGGAGATGCAGTGACGGCGGTGATAATTTCAGAAAAAGCAACGGCCATATTTAAGGAGGGTGGGGGTTGGGGTGATGGTTCTTCAGACCAGCAACCCCCGGACTTTAAAGCATTGCATGGGTGGTTCAAGAGATTTAAAAAAAGATAAATAATTTTCTTTTACTTTTAACACATATTCCATACAAAATTGGTGTAGTTTTATAATTTTTAAAGGGTTTATGGGGTAGTATTGGAAGTCTTGGAACGAAATGTAAAATGTAAAATGCTGTTCAACTTACGAAAAAATGCAGTTTACGAAAAAAGGCGCTGGAACAGATTTATTTTGTAAAGTCAGTTACCACTATAGTTTTAATAAACAATGCCATTTCTCCCACCCAGACAGAACTGCCTATTTTACTCTCTTGAAACTCCAGGATTAGTTGTGTGTAGTTGTGGAATCAGTGAAATTTAAAATTAGTTAACACCTCCCGAAAATACCGAACGTGATTCGTACACCCCCCCCCCCCAACCAGCGAAACAGCACAGACCAAAGAGAAATCCAATACATTCTCATTTCTAACTGCTAGATACATCATCAGTGCTCATAAAATGTCTGACACATCCATCAAACAAATGCAACGATGCCCAGGAGGCTATGGCAAAATATTGTACCACATTTCATGCCAATGCAGCAGAACACATTTTGCTTCAGACATGGGTTCTGCCTTTAAGTCATTAACATTTAGTGATGAAAACCATGCCTTTCACATCTGAATTAATGTATTAATGCTTTTAAACTCTACCAAGGTAATAGAAAACTATTTGTCCAGCAGTCTGTGAAGGTGCTCGCCCATTTATCTTATCGCTGTGGATTTAAATATTCAGTGCAAATTATGGCCCTACTCTGGCATACTGCCCTCATTCTAAACCAAATATCCATAATAATTCAATTGACTACATGTCACAACATAACATGTTGGGGAAATGGAACAGAAAATGAGACAGCTACAAATGTGTCTGCAGTAAAATGCATTGAAATATCTGCTGAGCTTCGTGAAGAACATCACAGTTCTAATTGTCCTGAAGCGTCATATCTATTTTCACTGATGGTAAAACGTGACCGGTTTTGGATTTTACACTACAGAATGTGACAAAACTTTTGGAAAAGTCGTACAGATCAATGCATGTGATATTTAAAAGTATGAGGTAAAACATACACTGATCAGCCATGACATGAACACCACATGACATCAATTATGAAACATATGCGTCATACTGTAATGCAGAGGTCGCCAACCTTTTTCAAACTGAGAGCTACTTCTTGGATACCAATTAATGCGAAGGGATACCAGGTCGATATACACCTCTGAAATTACAAATTTGCTCAATTTACCTTTAATTATACGTTATTGTTAATAATTAATGATATTCATCTACATGAAAATATTGATTTGATTTGAAAATATATTCAAAAAAATTAGATGCAGCTCAATGGAGAGTGGCGCTGTGGAGCCGTGGGCCTGTCCTAAAAATAGCAGTGAACAGGTCCGCGAGCAACTTATATTGTCCTTGCGGGCTACCTGGTGCCCATGGGCACCACATTGGTGATCCCTGACTCCTTTCTATCATATCCTGCATTAAAAGTTCCAGCAGTTTGCAACAGTAGTTCTTCTGCTGGATCTACTAGCCTTTGCTCCCCACAAGTATCAGTGAGCCTTGAGTACCTATGACACGCCTGCCAGTTTACTGCTTGTCAATCCTTGGACCACCTAGTTAGTTATCACTGCATACCATGAACACCCCAGAAGTCCTGCCTTTCTGGAGATTAATGAGCCAGAAGTTAACCATGCAGCCCTCGTCAAAGACATTCAGATCTTCATGTTTGCTTATTTTTCCAGCTTCCAGCACATCAACTTCAAGGACTGACATCTGATACAACCCAAAAGCACCACTGTAATATAATAAAAACTGATCGTTTTATCCACTTCACCTGCCATGATGTGTTTTAAGTTACTTATAATGTATTTAATGTTATGGCTGATCAGTGTGTAGCATTATACAATACTGTGATTAAAAATATCCAAACGTTTTGCATTATATTGAATTAAATTGTTTTGTCTATTAGCAGAAACATTTTATTTACAGTTCAAATAAAATATAAAGCCATAAAGGCATCTCTCTCTCGCTCTCTCTCTCTCTCTTTCTCTCTCTCTCGCTCTCTAAATACACTATGCTGCTTCTCTGAGTAATATTATGGCTTGTTTTTTTCACTGATCTGCAGTAATAAAAATAATTCAAAAGATTAAACGAATGAAGAACAACATTAATATAATAATTAATATAATTATCCATACACCCAGGATCCCACACTATTTAATACTGGCCTGCAGACTACAGAAGTGATACACACATCTTATAGCTCCACAGAGACTTGGGGATCCAGAGCTCTATATCCAGCATTATGAAAACCATATCCATATAATGTCTCAAGATTTACTGTTGACCAGACATAAGGTGGTTATGAAGGATGGGATTAATATTCAGCAGCTTCATACAGACACTTCATGCAGATCCAAAAAGTCAGACAGACACATTCTCAGTGCACGAGATAAGAACAGGAACAAGCATAATATGCTCAATGCCATAATATTAGTGTAAGAGTGAATGTGCTTTCTGTATGTATTTGCAGAAAGCTGATGTTAGAAATTGACTCTGGGACTCTTGAGCTTTCTCCAGCTCCATGCTGTCTGCTGTGACTTTCACAGCACCTGGGAGGTCTTTATTCACCTCATAAGAAACGTCATTAAAGCAGACATGTTTAAGGTCAAAAAACATGATTTCTTACAAAAAAACTGGCATTGTTTGTTTTCTATGTGGATATTAAAAAAATAAAGATTTATACAAATGGACAGTAAACTGATTAAATTTAAAGTAGAATGAGTAGAAATTATAATAATAATTATTCCTGATTACTCACACAAAAATCATTGACATCTTCATTGTATTATTGAAATTCTTTTCCCCAAATTTCGACCTAATAATTACCCCACTGCCCTCATGACGATACCTACCAATGCTGTATATACAACACAAACTGTGGTAGTAGGACGGCTACACACGTTAAAACGTTTAAGAAGCTCAACATTAAAAGTGGGCTTTATATATTGGAGGGCCGAGTAAATGTATTTTCCTACTGTGAGGTCGGAAACTTCCCAAGTTCTAATTAGCACTGTATCTAAAATGTTTAAAGTTAAAGTAGTTGAAGAGTTATTAGCCTGCGCCTACTTTGCTGAACCACTGGTAAAACAATTTAGAGTCACAAAGCTGAACCAAGACAATCAGAACAAGCACAGTGACATGGTCATGCACGGCAGAAAAGCCCAGACAGAAAATGACTCACAGGAAGGACTTGACATCCAGGCCACGATTCTTGATCTGGCTCATCATGTAGTCCCAGCTGCCTGGGTTCCCCCTCAAGACCCTGCTCCCTGAGCCTCCTGACCTATAGCGTGAGGCTCCGCCCCCTGCTGTGCTGCCTCTAGTACCTCGAGTCCCTGTTCCTCCATGCTGAGGTGTAGCGGCTGCTCCTCCCTCTCCAACCAATCCTGCCCCACCACCGCCTCTTCCAGGTTGAGGATGAAGCTGACCCAAGCTCTGCGAGATGGCTGAACGAGCACCAAGACCTGAAGCTGGAGGTTGGATAAGGGGCTGCTGGAGGCTTTGCTGCCTCAGCAGTGTCTTAGGGCGGGGCGGGGCACCTCCCAAGGGGATGTGCTCCAGAGATGAGAGGGCAGGATCTGTGAAACTAGGTGGGCAAAGCAGGAGGGAGGGGAGTGAGCGAGATGAGGAAGGGGGAGAGCGACAAAGGGATGGGCGGGGCAGAAGCAGCAAAGAGGGAGGGACCAGCATAAAGGGGCGAGATGAAGAAGAGGAGGATGAAGAGCCATGTTGGGAGTCAGGGGATGAAGTAAAGGAATCAGGAGGAGCATGGGATGAAGTGAAGGGGCATGAAGGGACAGGAGAGGTGAGATTAAACAGGAAATCGTTTGAATCCGGATGTAAGATAGAAAGAGAGCCGGTGGAGGAGAGCAGAGGAGTGAAAGGAAAGAAGGCAGAGAAGTTAGAGGACGAGAAGTTGAGAGCCGGATGGGGGCAGAAAGGAACGGCAAGAGATGATAAGGAGGACAGAGGAATGAAGCCGTCAGGGTGAGGCGAGATGGCCGGAGGTTGAGGTGATGGAGAGTGAGAGTGAGAGCGAGGTGAAGGAGGAGAGAGGAAAAGGAGAAGACAGAATGAAAGGACCATCAGGCCAAGGCAGTAGGCACAGTAACACAGGTAGCAGAAGAGGTTACAGCCACCTTGGTCAGCGTGAGCCGACAGGTGTGTGTAACTGT
The DNA here is from genome assembly GCA_024760905.1 of Plotosus lineatus. Lineage (NCBI taxonomy): Eukaryota > Metazoa > Chordata > Actinopteri > Siluriformes > Plotosidae > Plotosus > Plotosus lineatus. The sequence continues at coordinate 10,189,701 of CM045742.1, forward strand.
GCGTGTGTGTGTGTCCGTTCCCAGGCCGATTCGGACCACCTTGAGCAGACAGCGAGCGATGCGAGTGCAAGTGTGCATGAGCATGTGTGTGTCCTTGAGAGGTGTGTGCGACCTGCTTTCGAGGCGTCCGAGGTTGTGCAGCACGTGGAGTATGTCGCGTCTGCCCTGAGCGCATGTGCCGAGGCGTGTGTGGCACCAAACGACCAGAGCTGGTTCTTCCAGGCGACTGTTTTTTAGCTTGCTGAGGGACACCCATCTTTTGTCTTCGAAGCTCTTCTCTTCTTCCTTCAATCTCTACAGAATAAATCCAAAGACATCCCTTGCCTTCTTTCTGCAACTTAACCACTCTCTCTCCCTCTCTCTCAGCCACTCCCTCTTTCATCTGGCCCACGTCTTATATACCATCTCAGGCCGCTAAAATCCTACACCAACCAATCGCCTTTCTAGTGTTTCTTTATGGGAATGTCACTCTTTCTTCTTCACCTCCCCCTGTAATTAACTCATCTCTTATTAGCCTTATTTTCTCTCCATGTTCTCCATTGGTAGTCGTTTGAAAACTGTGTCAAACTTATTATAGCAGAACTACAAACTTCAGTTACGCCTGAACAAACCTGATACGCTGCAGCCTCCAGCACGGTACGAGACCAAACAGCCTGCTGCACACCAAACTGTTGGACAGCTGAGTATCCAACTGAAAACAAAACAATGAGTGGTGCTTTCTTCACCACCACCACCACCACCTCCCCCTCCCACAAATGGATTCGATACAGGAAATGGCTGGGCTGTCAGAAATGACTTAAATGATTACAAGCAGTGACATAACCCAGTGCAATATAAAGTTAGTCTAGGAAGAAAGAGGGGGAAAGAAAGACAGTGAGACAGACAGACAGAGAGAAATAAGGTGTGAGACACAAACACTAGAGACAGACACATATAGCTGCCTGAAAATAGAATCCAATTACAGAGTAAAGAGGGTGGAGAGGAAGGGGGAGAAAGCGAGAGAGAGAGAGAGAGAGAGAGAGAGAGAGAGAGAGAGAGAGAGAGAGAGAGAGAGAGAGAGAGAGAACAAAGGAGGGGAGTAGTGCGTGCACACAGTGAGACTAAAGGAAAGTGAGATGGAGAGAGAATTCATGAAGGAGGCAGCTAGGTGTCAGAAGAGAGAAGGTGCGAGATGGGGGAGGGGGTTTTAGAAAAAACTTAAATTAAGCACCTGGTGTGACACCTTCAGTTCAGACGTCATCCGTTGCAAGTCTGAACAGAACTGGTACAGAAATATTCTCCCCCTCGCTGTCACTGCTTCTGCTTAACGCAGTTGTCCTCTAATTCAAAGCAATGGAATTGTTCTACTGCCGCAGGAACCAAAACCACTTACTCAGTCACCAGTCACCAACCTATCAGCAATTCCTTCACGTCTTCATTTATTCTAATACATCAAACACCACTCAGACCGTACTCCTGCCTCTATCTCTATCAACTGCATATATACTGGATGTGTGGTTATCATTTCAAAATTTCAATTACAGTGGAGCCTCGGAATCCGAACACTCTAGAGTTCAAACAAATTGGAATCCGAACAAAAAAAATCCATGATTTTTTATTTCGTCCCGGAAGCCAAACAAAGTTGAACTTGAGAAACGGGCGAGAAAAAACGAGACCGAGAGGGAGGAAAAGTGCGTGACTTCCGGAAGTTGTTGATACTATTTATGTTCTGGGGAGGTCCGGAAGTTGTTGATATAGTACTATGTACGTATAACCCTCATAAAGCTAACGCTAGCGCTAAAGCACTAAAGCTAAGCTAAATCGCTAAAGCTAAGCTAAAGCGCTAGCAGCGCTGTGAATACCTTTAACGATGAGGTCAGGAGCCACTTCCGTAAGGTTTTGAAAAGATGGCAGAAACATACCGCATTAAGAAATGTTCTTCAAGAAAACCTGAAGCTGTTATGGAAGGGAATCTGCTTTACTCTCTCCCTCTCTGATATGGAAGGGAATCCTCCTCTTCTCTTCCTCTCCAACATTTACGGATGCCACGCTCACCACCACGAAGGTTAAAATACGTATCATTATTGTTCTTATGCTTTAACTGCACTGTGGTTTTTTAGTGTGTTATGGTCTCTCACAAAAGAGTTGCGCATTGACATGTGCGTTGGAGAGCAGCATGGCTGCCACACTCAGGGTAGAATGCTAAACAAACACACCTGATTCCATTTAATCACAGGCTATAAAGACTAGCAGCGCTCTTCCCAGTGCTAGAAGACTGTCCCTCTTCCCGTGATCTCTCTGGCTCTCAGCTCCGTGCTCTAGTGCCTTCCCTGTGAACAATAAAGTGCACCCGTTTTCATAGATGAAACGGAGAAATCGTAGTCACTGTTTAGAGATGCGGAGAAACACGGAAATCAAACTAAAGTGGGAACTGGTGGAGCAATACCTATGGTATGAGTTACGGTACTGTTAACGTCTGTTCAAAAGACAATGGAACAGATTAAGACCATTTACATTTTTTGTAATGGGAAAAGCGGATGTGGAATCCGAACAAATCGGAATCCGAACAACCATCTGGAACAGATTAACTTTGAGTACCAAGGCTCCACTGTATTTTATAATGTTATCCTGTACCAAGAAAAGAGGAACATTTTTAATGGAACCCCTGTAATAATTGAAGGGGACAGCACACGTGTTCTATTCCCAAGCCCAGGCACCTCTGTGTGGAGTGTGCATGTTTTATTTTTTTATTATGAAATACTGTATTGATCCCATAGGGGAAATTATTGCGTCTGTCATTAGCCCATCCAAATTGAGCACACACACACTCGGAGCAGTTGACATCCGATGTGTGTATCCGATACACACTTTCTGCACATTCCACACAACAGGGCAATCGTATGAAGACCATCTGAATCAGTGGACCAGTATGAATCAGTGAATCTCACGTCTACTGTTTAATCATAATGACATGTACTGTTGCATCACTCAACAGCTTGAGTTAAATCTGATTCATGTTATTTTCTTTCAGATGTTTACTTATTATAGTTATATAGCAACACAGGCCAGAATAAATAAAGCTTCATAAATTGTGAATAAACCTTTAACGAGCATCTAATTAAAGCTGTATTACGCATTTAACGGTTTCTTAATGAACCCTTCATGCCCATATCGTGATGCTTTAAAGGAAACAACACATTTTCCACAGCTTGCAGATCGATAGTATGTATAAATTAGGCTATAAATCTAAGTCTACAGAGGCGTACACACAGGAAACAATGAGCAACAAGTGACCTTGTGAAGTCAATGAAAGTCAGAGAAATGAGCAATGAGAGGTAAAATCTCAAATGATGTAAAGTGGGCGGATGTAGAGAAAACTCAGCTGAACTTTTAGACAACATGATTTAAGCAACTATGAATCAAAACTTAAAGAGTCTGGTGATTGACAGATGCCATCAAAGACCAAAACATTTCCTGTAGGTAGCAACATACAAGTTTAACAAGTCTGCTTCCATCAACGTTACATCAGCAGCTCATTATTATCACATCTAAACATCCAGTGCTTGACAAAGGCACATAGACATTGTACAAGGATAACAAATGGAAATGCAATTCTTGGTTCATGTTTCTAAAATGGTCAGCATTTGCCAGAATATTTACATCATTCATTCATTCATTCATTCATTTTCTGAACTGTTTTATCATAATTCGGGTGACAGGGAGGTCGTCTCTGGGCAAGTGTGAATACACCCTGGACAATTCGCCAGGTCACTGCAGAGTAATACTAGTCCGTCTCAAAAAATTAGTATATTGTGATAAAGTTCATTATTTTCTGTAATGTACTGATAAAAATTAAACTTTCATATATTTTAGATTCATTGTACACCAACTGAAATATTTCAGGTTTTTTATTGTTTTAATACTGATGATTTTGGCATACAGCTCATGAAAACCCAAAATTCCTATCTCAAAAATTAGCATATTTCATCCGACCAATAAAAAAGTGCTTTTAATACAAAAAAGGTCAACCTTCAAATAATTATGTTCAGTTATGCACTCAATACTTGGTCGGGAATCCTTTTGCAGAAATGACTGCTTCAATGCGGCGTGGCATGGAGGCAATCAGCCTGTGGCACTGCTGAGGAGTTATGGAGGCCCAGGATGCTTCGATAGCGGCCTTAAGCTCATCCACAGTGTTGGGTCTGGTGTCTCTCAACTTTCTCTTCACAATATCCCACAGATTCTCTATGGGGTTCAGCTCAGGAGAGTCAGCAGGCCAATTGAGCACAGTAATACCATGGTCAGTAAACAATTTAGCAGTGGTTTTGGCACTGTGAGCAGGTGCCAGGTCGTGCTGAAAAATGAAAATCTTCATCTCCATAAAGCTTTTCAGCAGATGGAAGCATGAAGTGTTCCAAAATCTCCTGATAGCTAGCTGTATTGACCCTGCCCTTGATAAAACACAGTGGACCAACACCAGCAGCTGACATGGCACCACAGACCATCACTGACTGTGGGTACTTGACACTGGACTTCAGGCATTTTGGCATTTCCTTCTCCCCAGTCTTCCTCCAGACTCTGGCACCTTGATTTCCGAATGACATGCAAAATTTGCTTTCATCCGAAAAAAAGTACTTTGGACCACTGAGCAACAGTCCAGTACTGTTTCTCTGTACCCAGGGCAGGCGCTTCTACCGCTGTTTCTGGTTCAAAAGTGGCTTGACCTGGGGAATGCGGCACCTGTAGCTCGTTTCCTGCACAAGCCTGTGCATGGTGGCTCTGGATGTTTCTACTCCAGACTCAGTCCACTGCTTCCACAGGTCCCCCGAGGTCTGGAATCGGCCCTTCTTTCACTTTTTCCTTCCCACAGACGTCCCACTGAGGTGGCTTGATACAGCACTCTGGGAACAGTCTATTTGCTCGCAGATTTCTTTCTCTGTCTTACCCTCTTGCTTGAGGGTGTGAATGATGGCCTTCTCGACAGCAGTCAGGTCGGCAGTCTCACCCATGATTGCGGTTTTGAGTAATGAACCAGACTGGGAGTTTTTAAAAGCCCCAGGAATATTTTGCAGGTGTTTAGAGTTAATTGGTTGATTCAGATGATTAGGTTAATAGCTCGTTTAGAGTGCCTTTTCATAATATGCTAATTTTTTGAGATAGGAATTTTGGGTTTTCATGAACTGTATGCCAAAATCATCAGTATTAAAACAATAAAAGAACTGAAATATTTCAGTTGGTGTGCAATGAATCTAAAATATATGAAAGTTTAATTTTTATCAGTACATTACAGAAAATAATGAACTTTATCACAATATGCTAATTTTTTGAGGACTACTACATAGTATATGTACATATATGTACATTTATGTACATATACAGTAGACCCTTGAACCCTTGACCATTCGCAATTCAGCGCTCACGCCCCCGCATACTCGCGGATTGGCGGCAAACCTGGAAGTAACTGGCACGTGATTCAAATTTAGCCAGTGGCTGAGAGCTTTTGTTTCTCCCTCCTGCTGATTGGTTGCAGATGATTGTACACCTCTTTTTTCTCCTTCACGCACATGTTATCAACGTGATTGCTTGAATTGTGAAGTCAATTTTTTTCATGTGTTTTTAATGATTATTTAAGCCCTATGATCATCAAACTCCCTGCATCTTCTCAAGCTTCTGGTAAGGAGCCTGAGCGCTTTATTCATTAATAAATATTATCACAGTACAAAATTAAACATTTTTTACTTAATCATTACATTTTACTGCATTATTACTGTATTAATGAGTAAGACTGTCTAGAATGCATTTAAGAAGCACATTTTAGTGCATGTAATATAATACATAGGGTTTTAAAACCGCGTCAATAAGTCGCGGGAAGGGCCTACTGTGTCTATATACACATATATAATGTTTTATGTTTTATGATAGACAAGAGTATCCCATCTATACTTATGCTAGATAATGCTTAAGGAGAACCAGCTAGAATTAGCTAAACACTGTTCACAAAGCTACACTCCCTGTCTGTAACTAGATCTTCACAGATCATGGGTTCACTTGGAAACATTTTGAAGTGGGAAACATACAAGAAGGATCCCTAAAGATTGGAAACTAGCACTTCGCTAATCAATTCACCTGTCACTCATTGCTTCCTGTTTGTATGCCACTTAACTGATGTTTATGAGGTTCTACCATTTCATTCCAATAAGGGTGGTGGTGGTGGATCCTAAGACTCGAAGAAAACCCACAAGGACACAGTAACACTCTTTACCTGAGCTCAGAACAGTTGGTGACTTTGGAGCTGGAAACATTGAGACAGTATTGCTGCCCACTGCTTCAGCTCACCATATGTACATATGTACAGTCACATACGTACATCCCCTTTCTGCATAGGCACTGTTTTAGGGGTCGGGTGCAATGTGAGTTGAGTGGCAGCCGAAAGCATGGGTTCTCTCGAAACGATTCTTGGCTACTTATGTCACCTCTCTGTCGGGGAAGGAGCCTGATCAGGTGCGTCAGGTGGAGATATACCAACTAGATATAGTCGGGCTCACCTCAACACATAGCTTGGGCTCTGGAACCACTCATCTCGAGAGAGGCTAGACTTTATTCTATTCTAGAGTTGCTCATAGGGAGAGGCGGCGAGCCGGTGTGGGCATTCTTGTTGCCCCCCCCCAATCTTGGGGCCCAAGTGTTGGGGTTCTCCCCGGTTCACCAAAGAGTAGCTTCCCTCCGTCTTTGGGTGGGGGGACGGGTCCTGACTGTTATTTGTGCTTATGCACCGAATGACAGTCCAGAGTACCCACCCTTCTTGGAGTCTTTGGGGGGTGTTGGAGAACGCTCCCTCGGGAGACTCGCTCATTGTCTTGGTAGACTTCAACGGCCATGTGGGCAATGATAGTGTGACCTGGAAGGGTGTGATTGGTAGGTACGGCCTCTCCAGTCTGAACACGAATGGTGTTTCGTTGTTGGACTTCTGTGCTCGTCACAGTTTGTCTATCACGAACAAAATGTTCAAACATAAGTGTGCCCATAAGTGCACTTGGCACCAGGACACCTTAGATCACAGTTCAATGATTGACTTTGTAGCCGTGTCATCGGACTTGCAGCCGTATGTCCTGGACACTCGGGTGAAGAGAGGAGCTGAGCTGTCTACCGATCACCACCTAGTGATGAGTTGGCTTCGCTGGTGGGGGAGGCTGCCTTCCAGACCTGGCAGGTCCAAGAATGTAATCAGGGTCTGATGGGAACGTTTGGCGGAGTCCCCTGTCCGAGAAGTCTTTAACTCCCACCTCCGACAGAGCTATAACCACGTCCCGGAGGAGGCGGGGGACATGGAATCCAAATGGGCCATGTTTCGTGCCTCCATTGCTGAGGCAGCAGCCCATAGCTGTGGCTGGAAGGTCGTCGGTGCTTGTCGTGGTGGTAGCCCCCGAACCTGGTGGTGGACACCTGCAGTGAAGATAGCCGTCCAGCTGAAGAAGGAGGCCTATCAGGTTATATTAGCCTGTTGGACTCCCAAGGCAGCAAACAGGTACCGGAAGGCCAAATGTGTTGCAGCCAAGGCTGTCGCAGATGAAAATCTTGGGCATGGGAGGAGTTTGGTGAGGGCCTGGAGAGTGATTATCAGTTGGCCTCAAAAAGGTTCTGGACCGCCATCCGACACTTCAGGAGGGGGAAGCAGTTCTCCACAAACACTGTTTACAGTGGAGGTGGGGAGCTGCTTACCTCGACTGGGGATGTCGTTGAAAGGTGGAGGGAATACTTTGAGGACCTCCTCAAACCCACCAACATGCCCTCCATGGAAGAGGAAGACCTTGGGGGTTTGGGTGGGGATCTGCCCGTCACAGGAGTGGAGGTCACTGAGGTTGTCAAAAAACTCCTCAGTGGTCGAGCTCCGGGGTTGGACGAGATCCGCCCAGAATATCTCAGGGCTCTGGATGCTGTAGGACTGTCTTGGTTGACACGTCTCTGAAACATTGCATGGTCATCGGGGGTGGGTACCTCTGGATTGGCAAACTGGGGTGGTGGTCCCGATATTTAAGGAGGGGGACCGGAGGGTGTGTTCAAATTATATGCGAATCAAACTCCTCAGCCTACCTGGGAAAGTCTATGCAGGGGTACTAAAGAGGAGGATCCGACCGATAGTCGAACCTCGGATTCAGGAGGAACAATGTGGTTTTCGTCCTGGCCGTAGCACTCTCGGCCAACTCTATACGCTCCACAGGATTTTGGAGGGGGCATGGGAGTTTGCCCAATCTGTCCACATGTGTTTTGTGGATTTGGAGAAGGCGTTCGACCGTGTCCCTCAAACAATCTTGAGGGGTGTGATCCGGGAGTACGGCGTTCCGGACCCGTTGCTACGGGCCATTTGATCGCTGTATCACCGGAGCCAGAGTTTGGTCTGTATTGGCAACAACAGGTCACATTCTTCTCCGGTAGGAGTTGGAGTCCACCAAGGCTGTCCTTTGCCACCAATTCTGTTCATAAGTTTTATGGACAGAATTTGTAGGCGCAGTTGAGGTGTTGAGGGATTCTGGTTTGGTGTCCATCGGATCTTGTCTCTGCTTTTTGTGGTGGTGTTGTCCTTTTGGCTTCTTCAAGTCGGGACCTCCAGCTCTCACTGGAGCGATTCGCAGCCGAGTGCGAAGCAGCCGGGATGAAGATCAGTACCTCCAAGTCCGAGGCCATGGTTCTCAGTGGGACAAAGGTGAAATGCACCCGCCGTGTCGGGAATGAAGTCCTGCCCCATGTGGAGGAGTTTAAGTATCTTGGGGTCTTGTTCACGAGTGAGGGAAGGATGGAGCGGGAGATTGACAGACTGAAGGTCTCTGTCAAGATTGACAGAGGCTGAAGCCTCTGCTGTTAAGTGGAGCCTGTACTGATCCGTTGTGTTGATGAAGGAGCTGAGCCGTAAGGTGAAGCTCTCAATTTACCAGTTGATCTAGATTTCCTACCCTCACCTATGGTCACGAGCTTTGGGTAGTGACCAAAAGAACAAGATTGCTTATACAAGTGGCTGAAATGAGCTTCCTTCGCCGGGTGGCGCGGCTCTCCCTTAGTGCTAAGGTAAGAAGCTCTACCATCCGTGGAGAGCTCGGAGTAGATCCGCTGCTCCTCCGCATTGAGAGGGGCCAGTTGAGGTGCCTCCCAGACGCCTCCCTGGTGTGGTGTTTCAGGCATGTCTAACCGGGAAGAGACCCCGGGTTCGACCTAGAACACGCTGGAGGGACTATGTCTCTGGGCTTGTCTGGGACCGCCTTGGTGTCCACCCGGGAGAGTTGGAGGAAGTGGCTGGGCAGAGGGACGTCTGGACCTCTTTGCTTAGGTTGCTGTCCCTGCGATCCGACCCTGGACTTAGCGGAAGATGATTGATGATGATGATGATGAACTTCCGGCTTCTCAATTGATATCATGCATAAAACAAAAAAAGCCAAATTATCTCCCCCACAGGGCACACAGTCACTCGCCATGCTCAGGTTTACTCGTGTCCGAGTCCAACAAAGTCCCCAGTAAGTAAAGCTAAGCTATCCTGTGTTTATATTTGGTTCACACGGTCACAGACAGACCTACATCCCAGAAAACTGATATTTTAAGATCAAACAAGCATTTCTGCAGTCAGTTTATGCTCTGTTTGTCCTTGTTGACAGGTCTTACTTTTTGGTAATAACTAAATGGTTAATCCAAGCTAACATTGTAAATATATTATATACTTTAGATCTATTATAAACTTTTCTATTTTTACAATGAAAATATCTATCTTAAAAGGTTTTATGCCTATCCATTATAGAACAAGTACTTTCTTGGCTATATTAATTTAATAAGTCACCAATAGTTATTGGAGGAATGAATACTTATAATTAGCGCGAACAACACTTCTTTATAATTACATATGCATATGGAACATTGGAAATGGCCTAATGTCTTGCAGTGTATATAGAAAATATTGTCATTTGTGGTTTGCATATTGTACTTCTAATAAATGTACCAAGTACCTTGTCTGTGTTTTTTATGCAATTTTTGATAATTGTTAGATAAAATACATATATAACATACTCATTATAGATTATATGATACCCCCTCCCACACCCTCCCCGCGCTTCATGGGCTGAGGTGCTGCTGCGCGCCTCAGTCGCTTCGCGACCTTGAATGGCAGCTTTGCTGCCATAGTGTCCTCACTTATTTTTTGACCACTACAACACTGTCCTAGGTATACATATGGATTGTGAATGGTTGTGAGTGTTGGTCCTGAAACAGTGTGGCAAACTCTTCATGATGTATCCCTGAACAGGATTAAGCAGATGGGCAAGTGAATGTATAGAAATGTGTGTTTAAATTTTTTAAAGACTGAATTTGATAAGAATGAATTTATTGTTTAGTACAGGGAAACACTTTACTATTTTCTCTGATAACCACGCATGCACTTTCGATGCAATGGCTAAAGAGCAAGTGAAGAAAATATAAACAGCAATAATAACATTCTAATATTAATCCTCATAAATAAAAGATCACTTACGTATTGCGTATGGACTGAACAGATTTTCAGCTCGAAAATGCTGCGAAAGCCTCACGACCACCAAGCAGCAAACCAATCAAGTGCTGTGTAGGACTAATGACAGGCAGGTGAAAGTGCAGAAAGGCTAAATGGTGCTCCTCTAAAGCAAGAATAATATCATAAGTAGGCCATTATACGAGCTGAGGTTGCTGGCAGCCTAACAGCATGGGATTTCAATAATTGTGATCACACGGTTTTGTTACATTATAACCTGATATTGAGCTCCGTATATGTGTGTGTGTGTGTGTGTGTGTGTGTGTGTGTGTGTGTGTGTGTGTGTGTGTGTTGAAGCAGTGAGTCAGTGTGGTAATGCGTCTTCCCTTATTAGTGTGCAGTGCGGCCCGAATCGTCCATTTGACACGGACCCTCACACAGGCATGTTCCCCATAAAACATTTTTAATACACACTCCATTTTTATCTTCCTTTCTCTGTCTCTCTCTTTCTCCCTCTCGCTCTCTCTCACACACACACACACACACACACACACACACACACACACACACACACACACACACACACAAACACATACAAACACACACACACACACACACAGCCCTCTTTAACAGCGGGGGCGAGGCATCTCCCACCTCCATTTGCCCTTTCGCACTCTCCTTCTTTTTCCATTGATTAAATGAAAACTCCCAAGTCCATCTATACACTCACTATTTTTCATCCTCACCCTTCACCTCTCTTTGTTAAACTATACTTTTCTGAATCCCATTTATCCATCCCGAAGCACTCCTTCTCCCCACCCCAGCAGCTTTACTCCACCTCACTTCTTTTTGCACTCACTTGCTGGTCTTCAGATCCTCGGACTGTGCGCGCCCCTGCGCCACCTGCCACCTGCTGGCTTTACTGGCTCCCATCATCATGCTCTTCATGCTGTCACTGCGTGAAGGACCCCCACCATCCCCCCCTCGACCACCAAGAGACCCCTTCTGCCCCCCAGGGACTGAGCCACTGGGGATGAGGTTTGGTGGAGGGGCAAGGAAGGGTGACGAGAGAGATTGAGGCATAGAGAGAAAAGAGTAAAACAGAGAAAGAAAAAGGAGATATCGAGAAAAGTTACAGTAACGAAACGTGTACGACAGAAGGACAAACGTACGCTGTCTACACTGTGGCTGATGTGGAGCAGTGGCACACGTAGGAGTAGAGTGGGCAGGAGATAGTTGGTCAGATTTAAGCACACAGTCCTAAAGTACCTAAGGATTCCATGCCGAGTGCGCTGAAAGCCTATCAAAACCAGCACCGTACGGGTCTGGTATGAATTACTACCAGCCTCGTACTTCAGTTTTACCTTCTGCCTACTTCAGGGTGTCTCTCGCCTGTATAGGAGCCTCCGTGTGATTGCTGTGGGTTCCTACCTCACTGTAATCTCAGTACCAAATTCTTTTAATGGATTTATCCGGAAGAGCAGCTCTCCAGAGATGTGAGAGCTCTGTGTTATGGTAAAGATGCCAGAATAATGGCAAGGGAAATGGATATTGGCTTGAACTGCTCTGCTAATGAAGCTTAGGCTGGTGAGGGCACAGATCTGCTAGTTTGTCAATGCCATTAGGAAAATTGTTAGACAGCACAGGCTGGTCACTAGAGGGCCTTATCCAAAAAAAAAAAAAAAATGCAGATGCATGTGTTCCTTCTCTGAATGCAATGCAATGTGGCGTGTAGTCATCTTAGGTGAATGGCATTCAATGACAACTAAAATGATGGAAAACCTAGCATTACAGCACCCCCTGGTGATGCTGAAGATGTGCTTCTCTTGAACACCCCACAGCCAGCTTTTGTTTCATGACGTGAGCTTCAAAGAAAACATTTATTACACATGAAAAAGAATTTTACGTTAAACACATCTGCAAATGGTTATCAGTAATACAACCATCATCAGGCACTGTGTCATAAAGTGCACAGAAATTATGCAACATCTCCTCACAAACAGCAGCAACATTATAACTGCAATTTCACTGACTAGGTTATGAAAAAAAAAAAAAAGTGGCAGCTGCAGAGCAGAGCAAAACCAGGTTGAAGCCTTTTACTTTCACTTGTCCTGGCTCGGAAAAAATGTGGGGTGGGGATGGGGGGGGACCAGCACCAGTCACCAGGGTGATCATAAAAGCATTAACTTTATAGACTCCTTATGTAAGCAAACGGAATAGCAGCCCACAGAGTGCGTCAAGAGCTTAAGGAACTATAATACAAGATAAATAAAGAGACATTCAAACCTGACTCTGAATGATATCATAAAACAGGATGAGTAAGAGTGTCTTCTAAAGATACATTTCCTCACAAATGAACAAAAAGATTTAGTGCCTTAGCGGCACACTATGAAGGATTTACAGGAATCTATTAACAGAAAAAGAGCAGCACCGTGACTCTGTGTTGAGTTCACAGGTTCTTCCCATAGTCTTGTGGCCTTCCTCTTGGGATACCAGTTTCCTTCCACATGTATATTGGGAAAATTCGATATTCGCAATTGCCCCGAGGTGTGTGTGTGTGTGTGTGTGTGTGTGTGTGTGTGTGTGTGTGTGTGTGTGTGTGTGTGTGTGTGTGTGTGTGTGTGTGTGTGTCGGCGTCGCCTGACATAGGCTCCAGCCTCCCCGTAAGAAGTACTGGAAGTAGTAAGGTTTAAGCAGTTCGGCTATTGAGTGAGAGTGGGGAACATATTATGAAATATAATGGTCATAAATATGTTTTTATTAGTGTATAAATAAAAGGAATTGTATCTGGAAATACAATCCTTGTGCTTTTACATTTTATCTACAGAGGAAGTGGATCGTCTTTCATTTACATTTAAATTTCATTTATTTCATTTCATTTACAAAGTGCTTTAAGTACTATCCTGAATTTATTCTCTTCTGATAAGGTAGTACAGCGATCCCTCACTACTTCGTGCTTCAGTTTCTGCAGCTTCAGTGAATCACAAGTTTTTCAAAAATATTCATCAAAAAATGTAACAAAATGCCACAAAACTAGGCCAATTATGTAAAAAAAAAAAAAAAAACAACCCAAAACCCACAACAAAACTACTTACATTTTTGTGTGTATTTATATTTTATTTACATCTTATGTATTATTTTTGAATGTTTAATTGTTATTATAAGCATTATAGTGTTGAATATGTATTTATTGATATTATATACACATATACATGTACATGCACATCAGTCAGGTTGGGTCGATCCTACTTCGCGGAAATCGGCGATCACAGGGATCTACTAAAAGATAGTGCAAATGATCTTTTTGCGGGGGGGGGGGAGGGGGGCTCTCGGTTCCCATTCACCACGGAAAGTGAGGGATCCTTGTATTGTGATTTTTGTATTACTGTCTGCTTGCCTCCGTTGGACTTAGTTGTTGTCATGAATGTGTTAAAGTACAGGATTCTCAGCCAGCAATTTTATAGATTTCTTGCCTTTGTTGAAGTAGAACTATCAGGCCTAAGGTCTTGAACATAAACCAGATTGCATTCATGTGCCTTAAGCCCATTACTCTTCTCACGTCTCTTAAATCCAGAGGATCATACCAACAAGCCAGAGGACGTAGTCTCAGCAACCTTACCTTCTCTCCACTGCTGTCGCAGCCTCAGACAAGGGTGGCTGAAGGACTCTGGAACTGCCAATCTGCTGTGAAAAGGGCTGATTTTATCTCTGCCATTTCTTCTCAATACCTTCTTGACTCTCTTACATTAACTGAAACCTGGGTTTCTTCTCACAACTCCACTACACCAGCAGCTCTTTCCTCTGCTTATACTTTCTTTATATTCCACGAGTAACTGGGAGAGGTGGTGGTACAGGTCTAACTCCTGACTCAAAGTTCATGCTTCACTCTCTCTGTCTCATCTAACCATCTCCTCTTTTAAGCTTCATACAGTAAACGTCTTCTCTCCAGTCAACCTCCTCATTATTACTATCTACCGCCGTCCTGGACCCATAAAACACCTTCTTGAAGAAGTGGACACACTACTTAGCACTTTCCCCACTGAAACAGCCCCCCCCACACACTCTTCTGAGAGACTTTAATCTCCACTCTGATAATCTCCTGTCCTCTTGCCTTCTTCCTCTTCTTTACTCCATTTCTTAAACTTTTAACAACTACTGTCCCACACATAAAGGAGGAAGTCTTTTGGATCTTGTTTTCGGTCGTCCCTCTCCAGTCACAGGCATTGATTCCACTGCACTTCATCTCTCTGACCACCACGTGGTTTCATTTACTATCAACTTATCTATTCTATCTAACACTAGCTCTTAGTTTTCTTCCACCACTCGACAAAACCTCCACACTGTTCCTCCTTCATCTGTTGCTTCCTGTACTTTCTTGTATCTTCCTAACTCAGTCTCTTTTCCTTCCATACGAATAGAATCTGCTACTGACACTTTTCTCTCTTAATTCTTTGGTTCTATGGATCTCCTTTCCCCATTATCTACAAAATCAAAGAAGACTTATTGCTCTGCTTCTTGGCTCTTGGAGCTGCTGAGAAGCAATGAAAGACAATTCTGGGCAGCTGAAAGAAAAAGGAAAAATCTCAACTTGAATCAGACCTGGCTTTCCTATGCTCTCCTATCCACGTTTCCATCTGATGTGACTTCTGCTAAAACAGCTTTTTACAAGAAAATTCTGGCTACTGCTGTATAAGACCCACGCAAACTCCGCCACATCTTTTCCTCCTTACTCAATCCATCTACTCCACCTTCCCCATCCTTCCTGACCGCTGAAGACTTCGCTGACTTCTTTGATGGGAAGATTAAACAAATCTGTCAGACATTTACTCCCACCCCAACTCCTACGCTACACAGTGTAGATTCCACTTCTCTTTCCCTTGCACAGTTTTTAATCTCAACATGAAGACACCCAGCAAGTCACCTTGTCGTGCAATCCTTCCACCTGCTCATTGGATCCAATGCCATCCACAATACTCCAGACTATCTCTCAAGACCGTCTTCCATTTACATCCACTATCATCAATAACTCCATCTCATCTGGTCAGGTACTTACAGCATTCATTAGAGCCTTTGCAAAATACTTCAATGCACTATTTATAACCAAATGTCTTTCTATCTTTTGCAGAATAACCTCCTTGACCCTAATCAATCTGGCTTCAAATCACTACATTCCACAGAGACTGCACTCTTGGCTGTCACAGAGAAGCTGTAGTTCAGCAGCATTTCACAGGGTAATCCACAAGACTATCTTGTCCATCCTTAGGATTCTATGACTTTGTGGTGCAGCATGGCAGTGGTTTGCTTCCTACCTGGAAGGTTGCTCTTATGATGCTACATGGAAGGGATGCACATCTTCTCCATGCTGACTATACGTTGACATTCCACAGGGCTCAGTTCTTGTTCCACTTATATTATCTCGTTATACTAGGTACCTTAGTGATGTCGTATCCTCACATGTGTTCTCAGACCACTGCTATGCAGATGACACTCCACTTGTTCTCTCTTTTCCTCCATCAGACACTGATGTTTCTGCCCGGATCTGTGCATGTCTGGCAGTTATCGCCCCATGGATGGCAGCTCACCAGCTGAAACTTAATCCCAGCTGATTAATCTCCACATCAAGATCATGAGATATCCTTGGAGTAACCATGAATAATTTCCAGTCTTTCTCTTATAATATCACTAATCTTTCTTGATCATGCCTATTTCTCCTGTTTGACATCCAAAAGATCCATCCTTTTCTTTCCACTAAGGCCAAATACTTGTTCAATCCCTTATCATCTCAAGACTAGATTACTGCAACCCACTTCTGTCAGGCCTACCTTTGAGCGCTCTTTGATCTCTGCAACTGATCCAGAATACAACTGCATGGCTTGTTTTCAACCATTCCAAATTCTCCCACACCACACTACTGCTACAATCTCTCCATTGGCTTCCTGTAGCTGCTCGCATTAGATTTAAAACACAAATGCTTGCCTGCAAAACCAAAAAAGGACCTGCACCCTACTACCTCAAAGCACTTATAACACCAAACTGTATCGCATTCTCTTAGATCCTCTAGCACTGCTAAACTGGTCCCTCCAATAGATAAAGGGAAAAGGCATCTAAACGCTTCTCTGTTCTGGCTCCAAGGAGGTAGAATGAGCTTCTTCTGGATGTACGGACAGCTGATTCACTGGGTGTCTTCAATCAATGGCCGAAAACTTACCTTTTTAGCAGTACTTAGATTAGCACTATGCTGTAAACACACATGCACAAATAAATAAATAAATAAAACAAAAATAAAAAAAAAAACCCAGCAAACAATAACAAAACATACCAAATGAGTTTGACTGGTGGTATATTTACTCTGTGTTCTAACAAACCACTATAAGAATATATTCACTGATAGCGACCTTAAAGCACTTCTGTCTGGATAACAGCTAAATGCTGTAAATGTAAATGTATGGTATTTGCCATGCGCCCTTATCCAGAGCAACATACATATATTATTTTACACAACTGAGCAATCGAGGGTTAAGGGCCTGGCTAGGGCCATACAGTGGCAGCTTGTTGGTACTGAGCTTGGTGGTTTTCCCCGGAGCTGCCATTTTGTGCTACTACAAAAGCTCACAACAGACAGATGTCCGGAGCACACCTTCCGCATTTCCTGTTTCTTACTGCTTCCCATGTAAATCAAGAAGGAAGATGAACAATAAGAACGAAAGTCAACCTGTAATTATTGGTGCTGGTTCACAAGTCTGAGAACTTAAATTTTAAAACGTGGGGATCATTTTTATTATTCAGCTCAAGTAACACCAAGGGAGTACCGGAGGCCCCAGGGACCAGGTGTGGGCTGTAACATTTACTTGAGTAATAATTACCCATAAGCATTAAAGATAATTATCTGGACTTTCTATTCCTTTTGTTTTCAAACCAATCATCACTTTAGTCGGAAAGCATTTGAGGGCTATTAATATTTTGATTAGTAGCATTGCAAACTGAATTCTTACACGGAAAAACACCAACAATGTTCCGCATTTCGATAATGAAGAAAATGGCGGAAATGTTACCAAATAGTCATTTCTTTTGGTTAAAGTGGTGGTCACAACGGTATGGAGATGTAGATATACAGAGTGAGAGGGGGAGAGCAAGAGAGGAAGAGAGGGAGAGAGTGGGGAGAGAGAGAGAGAGAGAGAGAGAGAGAGAGAGAGAGAGAGAGAGAGAGAGAGAGAGCAAGTGAGAGGGGGAGGAAAGGAAAGAGAGGGAGAAAGAGAAAGCGAGAGAGAGAGAGAGAGAGAGAGGGAGGGAGGGAGGGAGGAAGAGAGAGGAGGGAGGGAGGAAGAAAGAGAGGGGTAGAGAGAGAGAGAGAGAGAGAGAGAGAGAGAGAGAGAGAGAGAGAGGGGAGGGGAGAGAGGAAGCGAAAGAGGAGCAAGAGAGAGCGTGTGAGAGAGAGAGAGAGAGAGAGAGAGAGAGAGAGAGAGAGAGGGAGGAAGGAAGAGAGAGAGGGGTAGAGATAGAGAGAGAGAGAGAGAGAGAGAGAGAGAGAGAGAGAGAGGGAGGAAGAGAGAGAGAAGGTTAGAGAGCGAGAGAGAGCGAGAGACAGCGAGAGAGAGAGAGAGAGAGAGAGAGAGAGAGAGTGAGAGAGGGGGAGAGGGTGAGAGACAGAGAGAGGGAGGAAGGAAGAGAGAGAGGGTATATATATATATATATATATATATATATATATATATATATATATATATATATATAGAGAGAGAGAGAGAGAGAGAGAGAGAGAGAGAGAGAGAGAGCGAGAGAGAGCGAGAGAGAGAGGGGGGGGAGGAATTTCTCGCTTTTATTTCGGTTACATTTCAAATCTCGACTTGTTTATGTTTTGCTGAAGTAAAGATGAATCAGTGTTTCTACTTTAATTATATTGTTTTTACACTTTTATCGCTAAAAGTGTGACGAATCATAAAGAGAGAATATTTTCAGCAATGAACCTGTGTACTGTTTTCCTTTGCTGGGCGTGTACACTTCGAGCACTTGGGGAATTCTGTGTGAACCGTAATGCAATCGCGTATCTTTCGATTTATATCCAGTGTAAAATAATATATAAACAAACGAACCCTAACAGTGGTGTCTCAGACTGCAGTAAACAGACTGGCAGTGTTGGTTTTGCTCAAATCTGCAGCTGTCTCACTGTAGTCCTGATCATCCCCGCACCATTTTAATCCAACCAGCTCCACGTCTTCCTGGGCCTTTAAAAAAACAAAACAGCTGGAACGCTCGGTCGGAACGGAACGGTCCAATTAATAGAAGGGCATGTCAAACCGGAGAGACAGTTCTCCCACATCAGTCACATTTTTTTTGGTTTATTTTCAATCCTGACAGCTCTGTCCATCTGAATCCTCTCTGGGAGGTTCCTTTAAAAAGCTCTTGAGTAGGTTTTGATGGACAGGTGCTATTGAAGTGCGCTCTGTAAGACTAAACTAAAAGCTCCCACTGGAGTCGTCAGCTATTTAGGAAGTGAAGGGAAACTGGACTGAATTAAGCAGGTGTGGGTTCACTTCCTCCTCATCGCAAAGCAGGAGAGGAGGGATGGGAGGGGAGTGAACAGTGAACAACAACTATGCTTATCACTTCTAAGCAACAAACTCTGAGGGGGCAGGAACCAGGAACTAGCCAGCTAGAACAAAACCACAAAACACAAAGCATGAGGGTCAACAAAGAAAAGGGGAAATAGGAACAGTTACTAACACGACACAAGCAAAACTACAAGTATTTAGACACACACACACACACACACACACACACACACACACACACCAAAGGTGAGGGAACGAGGCCAGGGGAGCGGCCATGGCAGAGCCAGAGCAGGAGAGGAGGAGCTGTGACACACCATTACCACATCATGACTTTAGTGCAACGGTCAACCCTCAGTGGGACAGATTCAGGGAAGGAATGGAGGGGAAGGACAGCATAACAGAAACGAACAGACAACGTGCTAAGGTAGGTCCGTTAATGTGAACTCATTAGACATTAGAGGGTTGTCCGTCTCCATGGTGACACCCCATGGGGCAGAGGGGTCAGAAGCTAGAGATTACGGGCCAGGGAAGCATGGCAGGGCTGTAGGGACCAAGGGGCAGTTCCACACAACTCCTCTCCTGTCATCGTCTCAGCAAATCAAAATGATGCAGAATTAACCTGCAGGCTTTACATGGGCACGCGACTGCACTGAATTACAGTGCTGTCTGTGTTTTAAGATGGCGGAGAGAGAGGAGTCTAAACAATGTGGCAATATGGCAAAAATAAACAAGTAAATAAATAAATAAATAATCCAAAAATAAGCATGAGGTTCAGAGTTCAGAGCTATAACAGGCGAGTAGAGGTCCGCTGATCATGCAGAATGCAGCGCAGCATTCGTTCACTTTTCACGCGGCGTGCATTACAAACGTCTCTCTAGCTGGAGCGTTCGTCAAGTAAGAATCTGAACGAAGCAAAACATGTTTGGTTTGAATAAGGCGTAATATTGGCCCCGTTTACATGTGGCAAGGATGGAAAAAAAAAAAAAAATGGATATGCAGGCAATTTTGCCAGACATGGAGAATATCCCTAGATAGCACACGCCAATGACATCACAACGACTCTGTTTGCTAAGTGAGAAAACATTTTCACGTATTTGTTTAATTCTTTCACTATTTTGAGCATGATGTGTGGTAAGATGGCGCCCCTTCTGAAAAAGAGCGAGCAGGTTAAATAAATCATCTGCGTGCAAGATTCTGCTCCCTTCATACCACGTTCCTCCAGACTGACATCACCTATTTCTGGAGAGTTGTTGAGCTGTGTGGCACTAGATGGCAAAATGAATAAATATTCCTCTAAAAGTATGAAAAAAAGAAGACTAAGTTCATTATTAACTGATACGTGAGGAGATGTCGCGCTAACGTCTTCGCAATTAGCAAACAAACGAAGCATAATCTGCGCGCATTGTGCCGATGTTGGCTGGATGCGTGTGTGCTATCTGGGTCACAGTCGATGCATTTCCACATTGCTTTTAAACACATGCACATTGGCGAGGGCGGATTTTACAGCATTTTTTTTTTTTTTTTTTTTTTTTTTTCCCATGGCGTTATGCAAACAAGTACTCACCAAGGGCACATCAACATCGCCAGTTCCCCAGGTGAGACCTCCTCCTCAGTAAAAGTACATCATTTGGCTGGACTGCACTTACACCATACTGAAATCTAAACACAGCACGAGGCGCTCAGGCTGCTTCGTTGCATCCTGTATTAGCATTTACAGCTCATTCGAAATAAATAAATAAATAAATAAACAAATAAACAAATAAAGAGAGGGGGAGGGGATCACACTGTGCATACAGATTGCCAGCTGTAAATGGGGTCATTGCCTTTTGGGAAACTGTTGCTTTTCTTTAGCATCTAAACTAAAAATGAAAATTCCGTCTATAATGGAAGGAAGTGGTGAGCTATGCAATGGAATTCTATTCAAGTTTACACAATAACCCAAATAAAGAAAACATAACATAAGGTGTATACATAGAATTTCAATAAAGCTCAAGGGTTAAAATGATTGCCTCCTCATCTGCACTCTACAGCCTTGCCTGGCGGCAGGGGTTATAAAAGGTTGGGTAGTCAGGGTGGGGTCTATCGGGTAAGGGTTGGGTCTCTTACCAGCCTGGACAGAGACTCACTTGAGTGTGAGGCGAGGGTCTCCGTAAGGGGCATAGGGAGAAATGTTTAGTACAAACTCCTTGGGCGGGTAGGAGCTCCACCGCTGCTGCTCTGAATTGCTGTCATTGTTATTCCAAAAGTCTCTGTCTAGATCACTGAAGGCCAGAAAGAGACACACATCCATGAGACATAGCATATCCATTCCTCACTCATCCTTCTAATCCACCCGTCCATCAATTAGCTGTAAAGTGCTGAGCTCCGTGCAACCCCTGTAGACCTTCCACCTCGGAAGGGGAGGGGAGGTGTCAGTCAGAGGTCAGTTGTAGAGTAGATGGAGGAAAAAAAAAAAAAAAAAAAAAGTCCACAAATGTGTTCTGTCAAAACAGTGCAGTTTAAAAAAGGGATAGAACAAAATACATTTCACTGTAGGTTGATATAATATATGATCAAGAAAGAAAGGTTAGAATTAAACGGGTACATTCTACGGACTTTAGTGTTTACTTGCACGTTTCAATACGCAGAGAAATGATACAAGCAGAGATACAACACTGATATCATTCCATATGATGGACTGCGCTGGCTTGGGAGGAGAGAAGTGAGAGTTAGCAAAGCGGAGGAACGGACAACGTGCAAACGATACGGAAAGACGCTCATGGAGATTCACGTTCTGCACGTTCAGTACCGGATTGCACTTTAACATGAAAACATGAGGGAAGGAAAAACAATCAGCAGGGTTGCGCTAGTGCAGCAACATCCAGAGAGCCAGAGAGATCGAACCATAAAGAGAACCGGCAGTTTCCTCTCTGTCAACAGAAATAAACAAATTAAAGCGATTAAGTTGCTCGGCTTTAAAATGTAAACTCGAGTGCAGCAGAGAAAAGGACAAAATAGACAATTTGCACATCAGCGTCACCTGCAAACAGACAAATGTGGACAGGATCGTATTAGTATTAGTATCGGCATTACAACTTTGAGAGCACAGCTGCCTTACAGAAGCAAGTGAACTGCATTTTACACGAGTCATGAGCTCAGAGATCAAATGAGCTCTGCAGGAGCGTGAAAAAAAAATTAAGCAGCGATTGCCTTCACCGACTCACACCAATAACAACAGCTGCGCACCAACACAACGCATCCACCCCACTTAACTCTCACTTACAGGCAGCACTTATTACAGCCAAACACCTCTTTCACACACACACACACACACACACACACACACACACACACACACACACACACACACAAAAGCTAAATCTTCTATTGAGATTCGTTTACTGCGTGCCGCTCCTCGTAGCTCTTATTCTGTCATCGAACACACTTAAGCGTCGGAGATGCTATCAGTCAAGGAAGCGGAATTGTGCATAATAGAAATGAAGTTTTCAGCTGATGTGTTTTTTCAACCTAAGCAAATCAGATCATAATGACGCCTTGCAGCAGATGAAGTGTGACATTTCAATGCAATACAAACGAAAGGATTGTAAGGAAAAAAAGTCATAAAGAAGAAGAAGGGAATAAAGGAACGGAAGGAAGTATATAAAAAAAAAGGAATGTTTCATAGTGTCGGTCACATGACGAGAAACAGAGCTGATTAACTGCCTTGGCATCAGACTTACCAGATCATGTGATCTCATCCCACTACAGCAGAGGTAGGTGGAAGAGAGGTTGAGAAACACAGAAAGAGCCAGCAAGCCAGCCAGCCAGACAGAGAGACAGAGAGATGGAGAAAGGTGGAGACACAGAGAGAGAGAGAGAGAGAGAGAGAGAGAAAGAGAGAGAGAGGGATTAATTTTGCAAGCGCATGTGTGAGATGATCTCCACCTACTTGATGGCTTTCTTCTCTCCTCGGCCTCGTGCAGAGTCTGGAGTACCTGCTGCCTCGACCCCAGGTTTATTTCTCTTCCCCTAGACAGAGGGAGGGAGGTAGGGAGAGAGGGAGAGAGAGAGAGAGAGAGAGAGAGAGAGAGAGAGAGAGAGAGAGATAAAGATTCCTAATTAAACCTAAAAACATAACTTTGAAGTGCATCTACCAGGTCGTGTATGTAAACCATTATCCTCTTCACTGTGCTCCTCCTGCGGCCTCCCCTGCAGCCCCTCCTCTCTCTCCTCTCACTTCTGATTGCCGACATCACACTACATCTTCGGCTGTAATTACCGCACACACATATTTATTCAGAAATACCCAGTTTAACTCCAGCACCTCTATCCCCTCTCGGCTATGGCACTCAGCACAGAGAAACATCACCTCACCTTATTTCGGCATTTCAAAATCCAGACTTACATCTCCTATTCATTTCGCTGCATTTTATAGATGAAAAAAACACATAATACGCCACATTCCAGATACACACTGCTTCCCAGAAATAGCACTGAACATTCACCAATTAAAACAAAATGCATACACAAATAAATTTTGCATGTTATGAATTGTGCAGGGCAACACGGTGGCATAGTGGCGAGCACGTCCGCCTTATAGCAAGAAGGTCCTGCTCGATCATTTTTGTGTGTTGTTTGCATGTTCTCCATACACTTGCGTGGGTTTCCTCTGGGTGCTTCAGTTTCCTCCCACAATCCAAAGCCATGCACAGTAGGCTAATTAGCTGGTCCAAACTGCCCCTATATGTGGCTGTGAGTGTGATTGGTTGTGTATGATGGTCTGGCAGGGCTGTTTAGGGTTTATCACACCTTCGCCTGAGGTCAACTGACATAGGCTTTAGCCGTGCCACGTTAGTGAGTGTAAGAAGTTTGGTAAATAAATCAGTAAATGCATTCTGGAGACATCCTTTCAACATACTGTATTACTAATGATAGCTGTTGTCACAGCCCCTCGCTGCACAGCTAAAGACAGGTGCAAATGCTGATTAAAGTTGTCTCTATAAGCAAAAACAGCCCAAATACATAATCCAGAATCATAGTCAACAAACAGGCAGAGCTCAGCTGATCAGACAAACAGACTACCATGGGGGAAAAACAGGCAAACATCAAAACAATGAGAGCAACCACAGAAAACAAGGGCTTGCTATACACTGGAAACAAGACCAAGGAGACATACTTCACACTGAGCATGTACAAAACAGTGAAAATGGAGTCAGGTGTGCAAAATGAATTTAGCAGTGATGGGAGTCTCAAAAGTCAGGTGACTGAGATCATTGAGGTACGTGCTGGGTAATGTAGTGTGAGTTGCAGTAGTGGGCCGTGAATCTGGTACCTGGGCTTTCAGTGGGACGTAACGGACTTAATTGGCCTCTTAATACCACCACTATAATGTTGCAATTATAAAAATCTATCAATAATATACAGAGCACAATATAACAAGGTGTGGCATTGCAGAGGGAGAGAGGCATTTTGCGCATTTCTTCCAGTAACTTCGAGCATTGCATAACTTACACCAGCATTTACTGGTAGAAGCTGCTGGTAAATTGGCACTGAGCCAAAAGTAAAAAAGTTAAACCTAGCGTAGACAGTTGCGAATACAATTTAATGGAACAAATACCAGAATTTAAGTTGGAAATGAAGTTCAGTGCTTCTGATAGTCTTTAGACCGGCAGAGAGCTTTCCTGACGGCCTTTGTGAGGAGTTGTGTGTGTGTGTGCTGTTAGGAAACTAAGAGATCTGTTCAGTTTGCCGAGGTTTGTTCTTTCTCTTTGTGCTTAAACCCACTCAGTATTCAGCGATCTTCCAATTACGTCTTCAAAAAATTCTCTTTTTATTAGCTTTTAGCCCGCGATTAGCTTTTAGCCTGCGATTAACTTTTGGTTTTGTTTTCTTCATTGCAGTAATAATAAGCTCAGCTTTTCTGCCCTCGTGTTGCCTTCTTGCGATTGTGAGTGTAAAAATAAACGTTATGTTCGTTATTATTATGGCGAACAAAATTATATGTAATAATTTCACTACCTGGACGTGGAGATGCAACTGCATTGACAAGCCTCTTCCTGCAGCACACAGCTCAAGCACCCATGTGCAAGCTCGTTCCTCTATCTGTGGCTATCTAGCTTTTAGCCTGCAATTAGCTTTTATTGTTTTCTTCATTGCAACAATCTCCGGTTTACTCTGTCCCTCACAAGTTTCTCGTTCACTCCAAACTTTCTTTCTGCTGCTCGATTACCATTTTCTGCTGCATAATTCACTGCTTGCAGCTTGTAATCCGCAAAATAGGATTTTCTTTTTGTGGCCATTTCTTCAGTGGTGGATGAGCATTTATGGTACCCAAGCCTAGAGTGCCCTCTTTTGGTTGTGAGTGTAAAAATAACAAACATGTGAAGTTATGTCTTACTACTATGATGAAAAGAAATATATGTAATAATTCAACATATAAGCCGCTCTGGAGTATAAGTCGCACCTAAATAAAATAAAAATAAGTCACAGCCAAGGTATGAAAAAAGTGCGACTTATAGTCTGGAAAATACGGTAGTAAGAACTTGGTATGAACTTGAAAACTGAACTGGATATTTTTCTACTTTGACCACACCCCCTTTGCCTAAATCTGATGATGATGCCCAGTGTAATGCTAGTAAGTTTGATGCTGACAGATTCCATCCTGCTACACCATCACTTTATTTAGATTTCATTTAGATTTCAACACAATCCATATTCATTCTTATTTATGTAAAATGGGCAATGATTATGATATTGTTTATATTGTATATGAATTTCTAGCAACCCTTCACCCCCACTGCAATATAATCTCTACTAAATGCATTTCAAAGGTCTAGGTTTGGCAAATCAAAGGTCACTTTGCTTAGAAAAGAATATGGACATATTTCTGTGTCAGATTCAGAAAAGTGATCTCACGTCATGATTACCAACCACTTTAAAAATGAGACCTGTACACCTACATATCAGTGATGTTCTCCAATCAAACAACTGTGTGGCAGCAGTACAGTGTCTACAGATTCAGGCATAGATCTTCAGTTGACATTATCTAAAGCACCTCATGTTTACCTCCATGGTTTACATATATGGGTCAATACACTTCCCACAGCTTAGACACACAACTCTTTCTGTAGTATGTGCATTGTTCCCAGGATGGCAGACAACTGTGCACTCCCATTGACATCAGGTAGATCTATTTACCTATACCAGGTCTCTGCCTATTATTATTATTATTTCATCGTTTATTTTCTGAAAAGTATAATCCTAATGAGGATTGTAATCCTAATGAGGATTGTATGGAGGCTGGTGTCCATCTCAGCCGACTCTGGGCAAAGGTGGGAAAAGGACCCTGAGCAGCTCACAAGACGATTGCGGAGACAAAACACACAACCAATCATAAGCACTCTCACACCTAGGTGAAAATTTTTTGGACTGTGAGGGGAAATTAGAGTACCTGTAGGAAACCAATGCAAGTCAGGAGCGATCATGCAATGAGGCCAGGAATCCAACCCAGGCCTTCTTGCTGTGAGTTGGATGTGCTAACCACTGCGCCACCATGATTCCCTATTATTCAATCATTTTTTAAAATGTTTAATCCTAATTACGGTTGCAGGGAGGCTGGCACCTGTCTCAGCCAACTTTGGCGAGGGCAGAATAAACCCTGGACAGATAGCCTGACCATTGTAGGGCAGAAACATGCTGACATTCTTGTACTGGAACCTCTCAGCACAGATAGTGAGAGACATGACCGGCATTTGATAACCCAGTTAGCTGCACTTGGGGGACAGCAGTGACATCTATTGATAGTGGGACTTCAACCCCCACTTTGGGATCAGTAATCCAGCACCTTACCAATTGCTTTATTATTGTTATTATAATAATAATAATAATAATAATAATTATTATTATTATTATTATTATTATTTTCATCAAGAGTAGGCTGCATATCCCTCAGCATGTTTCTGCCCTGTGATGGCCTGGCAAGCTGTCTAGGGTATACTGTGTCCTCGTACACAAGTCGGTTGAAATGGGCACCAGCCTCCACACGACCCTAATTAGGATTAAGCGATTCAGAAAATGAATTATTATTATTATTATTAATAATAATAATAATAATAATAATAATAATAATAATAATAATAATAATTCATTCATTCATTCATTCATCCATACTGCTATTAGGGCTGTAGGAAGGCCAAGGTTAAAAAATCTTGCAACATTCCTTTAAATATGATGTAAGTAAATTTGGCCCATAGTGCCTTGCAAGTGATGTGTGGAAAAGCATAAGGTCTGAAGGTGGTAGTACTTTATATACATATAGAGCATCATTGGCAAAACACATCACACCACATGCAACAAGTTCTGGCCCGTACCCTGTATGGTGTCCACTGCTTAGTAATCAGCAGACGGTGTGAGATCTCACCCATGGCCTTTGAGATGGCGGCTATCTGGCTCATCACAGCGCTATCTGTCCTTTTCTCTGAACCAGTCCGGAGTGAAAAGACAGCAAGCTTTGCGTATATGAATGGCTTGGCTGGCTTTGCTTTACTGTGGCCAAGAGCATCTCCCAGCAAGGGACAGGCTATGGTTATGCTTGTACAAACAAAAGCTCCATGATTGGTGGAGCTGGGATGCTGTGGGGATCACCGACAGCAAGGGCACAAGCGCTGAATCAGCTCGAGTCGGTACGTGCATGGACATGAATGCATGTGAGTGTGTAGAGCCATGAGAGTACTCGAGTCTATAAATAGCTTCAATTCACTTTATATGTCAGTCAGGACCAATACTGTGCCTGGATTTAATGCCTGCGTACATGCATTTTACTTACAGGATTGGAGGGGTGTGTGCATGGGCTGAAGATGTGACAGGGAAGACAGAGAAGGTTAGTGTATATCCATACTGAGGCAGAGGTGATAATATAAACTAGTCCCAAACAAAGGGATCATGTTATTTACAGATGTGGCAGTCAGCAAACTCACAATCTCCTCCTTTACTTTTCATGAGTCGATTTTGCACATTTGAAATATTATAGATACTTTTGGGGTGGCATGACATGGTGGTTAGCACACCCGCCTCACAGCAAGGAGGCCCTGGATTCGACTCCCGAGCTATGCAAGGGATTATTTGTGTGGCGCTTGCATGTTCTCCGTGTACATGTGTGGGTTTCCTCTCGGTACTCCAGTTTCCTCCTACAGTCCGAAGAACGTGCACATTAGGCTTACTGGCTGTCCCAAATTGTCCTGGGTGTGAGTATGACAGGGTATGACTGTTGCGAGTAATTCAGGGTGTGCCCTACCTTCACCCATTGTTGGCTGAGATCGGCTCCGGCCTTTGAGTCACTCTAATAGGAATAGCCCTGGGTTTACCAACAGGGGAAAATCTCTGTGATTGTAGATAATTCAAAAAAGTGTGGAGCACCAATATTTATGAGCACGCTCGGCGTATGATTGGGGTGTAAAACGAAGACCGCTCACATCGAGGAAATGAAATTTGAAGGAACACTGTTGCCAAGTTCATCATGATCCCCCATAATGGCACATCAAGGTCTGTTATGCTTTATTACGGTCTGTTATGCTCTTCTGTGATCATCACAAATCCAAAACATCCCCCCAAGATCATTGCGATTTGATCGTATGACCCCTCCCCGCACTCATCCCAACTCATGCAGACCGTGGAGATCGTGGACATCATGCCCCACTCTGAATCCAGGGTAATTAATTTGGCAAATCAATGAGAGTGGGCACATAGATTTTAGGTACTGATATTTAAATTGATAGGAGTATTTTTAATTTGCAAGGAATTCAAAATAAGTCAGATTTAAATTCAAAGTGTTCCTGCTTATTATTTATTAATTAATTTATTTATTAATTAGCTTTTACATTTTGCGGTCTATCTACTTTCATCATAAACTAGCAGTGGGTCGCAAATCGCATCTATATATACACATCCTACACCGCTACACCGTACTATATGCTTTTTCTATTATCATTGGTGTCTGGATTAGTGTACGCTGTAAATCACTACACATTTTATAACCATTTAGCTGTAAATCGGATGTTGAGGCATCTGATGAATCTGCTCTTCAGGGCTTCGATAACCCATAAACCGCCCTCGGAGGTGCTTTCAACCACCTCATTGACAGGAAAGAGAATCCCATCAGTGAACTTCTCTCAATACACAACACAGAGAAAGAATCTGCAAATCATTTGCGTTTCCGGATCACTGAGGTGCTTCTCCTGAACGGGATCTCAGCCCAGAAGAAAATAATACCCTCAAGATGATCAGCTCCGGGCTCCCAAGTGGCACATTGACAAGGTTTTGTAACTATCAACCCAGAGATCGCAAGTTTGAATCTGGTTTCATGCCACAGCTGTCTCTAAACAGGAGTCCATGGGAGCTACTTGGTCAAGCTCTCACAGGAGGGAGGGTTGACGTACTCTCACCTTCCTGCCACTCACAGGGACCCCCAGCCAATCATGGGCATCTGTGAGTTCATCTGTATGAGGGGTGGATAGCATTTTCCCTCCAAGTGTGTTAGACCGCCTCCAAATGCGTATATGTCACAGTTCAAAAGGAGGTGGGTGGCTAGCATAACATATCTCGGTGGGTGTGTGTGTGTGTGTGTGTGTGTGTGTGTGTGTGTATGCTTTTGTCCCTTCCTGGACAGTGGTGGGTCAGTGTATCCAATCCCCACACAACTAAAGTTAGGAATAAACTGGGGGAAAATCCAACAAAAAGTAAAAGGGTGACCAAACAAACACAGACTCGGTTTGTATTAAGCAGGTGCTCTGAGAAGCTTCACTGCGTTTGGAAAAGAGAAATATAACTATGTATTTCATCCATGTGAGCAGTTCCAGCTTAGAGCATCACCAGGCCATCAATTATATTCTGTGAATGAACACCGGCAGGATCAGGTTCATTGAGTTCTCTGATTGCACTACACGTTCTCGTGACTCTCCAAAAAATCATTTAAACAATGTTGTTATAGTACATTAAACTCATGACGCAGTACAGCAAAGATTTCTGGTGGTTGTGTTGCTGTAGTTCTGTTCAGGTGGTTTCCAGAAATGTCATGATGTTCTATATGATTCCAGCCATTAGCAGAGACCCCTCCAAATCAGTTTAAAAAAAAAAATTAATAAATAAAAGGTCAGGATGTCTCTCACTGTCTGAGGTGAGATGCATGTAAACCATGGCTCTCGTTCATAAAGAATATTCAACTCAATTCTGTACAATTCTATTCTATTCAATTCTATTTATTAGTATTGCACTTTTTACAATCAACATTTTTTGCAAAGACTCTACACAGTAAAAGTAGGAATTTACAAATTATAAAAGAATTTAAACATTTTCTACAATCCCCACACATCCTGAATGAGCGTCAATCACAGAGGCAGTGGCAAGGAAAAACTCCCTCAAAAAGACGAGGCCATTGATTTTGCCATCAGCATGTTTCTGTCCTGCGCTGGCCTGGCAAGCTGTCCAGGGTGTACTCTGCCCTCGCCCAGAGTCAGCTGACCCTAATTTGAATTAAGGGGTTTAGAAAATTAAGGGATGAATAAATAAAAATAGATAGATAGATAGATAGATAGATAGATAGGTGAGTGGGTGGGTGGATGGACCGATAGATAGATAGTTAGATGGGTGGGTGGGTGGATGGACCGATAGATAGATAGATAGATAGATAGATAGATAGATAGATAGATAGATAGATAGATAGATAGATAGATAGATAGATAGGTGAGTGGGTGGGTGGATGGATGGATGGATGGACCGATAGATAGATAGTTAGATGGGTGGGTGGGTGGATGGATGGATGGATGGGTGGATGGACCGATAGATAGATAGAAAGATAGATAGATAGATATAGATAGATAGATAGATAGATGGGTGGGTGGGTGGATGGATGGATGGATGGACAGATAGATAGGTGGGTGGGTGGGTGGATAGATAGATAGATAGATAGCTAGATAGATAGATAGATAGATAGATAGATGGATGGATGGACAGATAAATAGATGGATGGACGGATAGATGGATGGATGGATGGGCAGGTGTATGGACGGACAGACAGATAGATAGATAGATAGATAGATAGATAGATAGATAGATAGATAGATGGGTGGGTGGGCGTATGGACGGACGGACGGACAGACAGACAAACAGACAGATAGAGAGATAGATAGATAGATAGATAGATAGATAGATAGATAGATAGGTGAGTGTGTGGGTGGATGGATGGATGGATGGATGGACCGATAGATAGATAGATAGATGGATGGATGGACAGATAAATAGATGGATGGACGGATAGATGGATGGATGGATGGGTAAGTGTATGGACGGACGGACAGACAGACAGACAGACAGACAGATAGATAGATAGATAGATAGATAGATAGATAGATAGATGGGTGGGTGGGCGTATGGACGAACGGACGGACAGACAGACAAACAGACAGATAGAGAGATAGATAGATAGATAGATAGATAGATAGATAGATAGATGGGTGGGTGGGCGTATGGACGGACGGACGGACAGACAGACAAACAGACAGATAGAGAGATAGATAGATAGATAGATAGATAGATAGATAGATAGATAGATAGATAGATAGGTGAGTGTGTGGGTGGATGGATGGATGGATGGATGGACTGATAGATAACTAGTTAGATGGGTGGGTGGGTGGATGGACCGATAGATAGATAGATAGATAGATAGATAGATAGATAGATAGATAGATAGATAGATAGATAGATAGATAGGTGAGTGGGTGGGTGGATGGATGGATGGATGGACCGATAGATAGATAGTTAGATGGGTGGGTGGGTGGATGGATGGATGGATGGGTGGATGGACCGATAGATAGATAGATAGATAGATAGATAGATAGATAGATATAGATAGATAGATAGATAGATGGGTGGGTGGGTGGATGGATGGATGGATGGACAGATAGATAGGTGGGTGGGTGGGTGGATAGATAGATAGATAGATAGCTAGATAGATAGATAGATAGATGGATGGATGGACAGATAAATAGATGGATGGACGGATAGATGGATGGATGGATGGGCAGGTGTATGGACGGACAGACAGATAGATAGATAGATAGATAGATAGATAGATAGATAGATAGATAGATAGATAGATGGGTGGGTGGGCGTATGGACGGACGGACGGACAGACAGACAAACAGACAGATAGATAGATAGATAGATAGATAGATAGGTGAGTGTGTGGGTGGATGGATGGATGGATGGATGGACCGATAGATAGATAGATAGATGGATGGATGGACAGATAAATAGATGGATGGACGGATAGATGGATGGATGGATGGGTAAGTGTATGGACGGACGGACAGACAGACAGACAGACAGACAGATAGATAGATAGATAGATAGATAGATAGATAGATGGGTGGGTGGGCGTATGGACGAACGGACGGACAGACAGACAAACAGACAGATAGAGAGATAGATAGATAGATAGATAGATAGATAGATAGATAGATATATGGGTGGGTGGGGGTATGGACGGACGGGCGGACAGACAGACAAACAGACAGATAGAGAGATAGATAGATAGATAGATAGATAGATAGATAGATAGATAGATAGATACATAGGTGAGTGTGTGGGTGGATGGATGGATGGATGGATGGACTGATAGATAACTAGTTAGATGGGTGGGTGGGTGGATGGACCGATAGATAGATAGATAGATAGATAGATAGATAGATAGATAGATAGATAGATAGGTGAGTGGGTGGGTGGATGGATGGATGGATGGATGGACCGATAGATAGATAGTTAGATGGGTGGGTGGGTGGATGGATGGATGGGTGGGTGGATGGACCGATAGATAGATAGATAGATAGATAGATAGATAGATAGATAGATAGATAGATAGGTGAGTGGGTGGGTGGATGGATGGATGGATGGACCGATAGATAGATAGTTAGATGGGTGGGTGGGTGGATGGATGGATGGGTGGGTGGATGGACCGATAGATAGATAGATAGATAGATAGATAGATAGATAGATGGATGGACGGATAGATGGATGGATGGACGGATAGATGGATGGATGGATGGGCAGGTGTATGGACGGACAGACAAATAGATAGATAGATAGATAGATAGATAGATAGATAGATAGATGGGTGGGTGGGCGTATGGACGGACGGACGGACAGACAGACAAACAGACAGATAGATAGATAGATAGATAGATAGATAGATAGATAGATAGATAGATAGATAGATAGATAGGTGAGTGTGTGGGTGGATGGATGGATGGACCGATAGATAACTAGTTAGATGGGTGGGTGGGTGGATGGACCGATAGATAGATAGATAGATAGATAGATAGATAGATAGATAGATAGATGGATGGATGGACAGATAAATAGATGGACGGACGGATAGATGGATGGATGGATGGATGGATGGATGGATGGGTAGGTGTATGGACGGACAGACAGACAGACAGACAGACAGATAGATAGATAGATGGGTGGGTGGATGGATAGATGGATGGATGGATGGATGGATGGATGGATGGATGGGTAGGTGTATGGACGGACGGACAGACAGACAGACAGATAGATAGATAGATAGATAGATAGATGGGCGTATGGACGGACAGACAGACAAACAGACAGATAGATAGATAGATAGATAGATAGATAGATAGATAGATAGATAGATAGATAGATAGGTGAGTGGGTGGGTGGATGGATGGATGGATGGATGGATGGATGGACCGATAGATAGTTAGATGGGTGGGTGGGTGGATGGATGGATGGGTGGGTGGATGGACCGATAGATAGATAGATAGATGGATGGATGGACAGATAAATAGATGGATGGACGGATAGATGGATGGATGGATGGGTAAGTGGACGGACAGACAGACAGACAGACAGACAGATAGATAGATAGATAGATAGATAGATAGATAGATAGATGGGTGGGTGGGCGTATGGACGGACAGACAGACAAACAGACAGATAGATAGATAGATAGATAGATAGATAGATAGATAGATAGATAGATAGGAAGATAGATGCACTTGCACAAGATTGAATCAAGACTTCTGTAGACTTCTGCAGGTTAAAAGGAATTTATGTGAATTTGTCGATATAAATCTGTAACCCGGATCGATTTCCTTATAACGTTCATGGTTTTCCACGAAACCTCACGCTTGGCAACACGGCTTGAATTTCTGACTCGTTTTCAAGTTACAACGCAGGATAAAGACCTCACTGTGCATGATGGTGAATGATTAAGTCAGGGACTCCAATGCAGATTGTGATACAGTGCTGCGTGCTGACTCAACGCCTTACGTTGACTTATTAATGCTATTTTTGTGACATCACAAAAAAATATAACCGCTACCACAATATCTGAAACAAAAAAATATAAACTCGAAGCGGTGCATCGAGCTCTGTGGGAATGATATGACATCATCACAGACTGGGTAGGTCAATCAGCGATGATGATGCTGAAGTGATGATGCTATGAGATCATGCCAAAACAAATTTGACAAAGGGGGTGAAAAGACAAAGGGACAGAGGAACATGGAATCTGGTCCCCAAAAAGACTTCCCAAAGAGGAGCTGCAGTCTCGCGTAAACAAATAAATTACATTTTATTAGTTTGTAATCTGTGATATCTGATAGAATATGTAATGTGCTCAGCTAATAAAACTCTGTCTCTCTCCCTCTCTCTCTCTCTCTCTCTCTCTCTCACACACGCACACACACACACACACACACACACACACACACACACACACACACACACACACACACACGGAGAGAGCGAGCGAGAGAGAGCGAGAGAGAGAGAGAGAGAGAGAGAGAGACTGTACTTACTCAATGTGGTTCCTGGGACTGAAGAGCAGTGCTGCTTTGTGACAGGCAAGAACAAGCTATCAAGGGGAACTCATCTATCATTTAACAGCATGATAAATTTTTAGAAAGATGAGAGAGAGAGAGAGAGAGAGAGAGAGAGAGAGAGAGAGAGAGCAAACAGCAGTCTAATTTCTCAACAGGCTTCTGTTCTCCCCAAAACATGACTTTTAAAAGAATTCTCAAGGGTGCACTGTTGCCAGGCTTCCCTCTCATTTTCTCTTTATCTATTCTCTGGCGTGCTCTCACTCATTCTCTCATTTTTGAATCCGATTCATCTCTTTTCAGAGTCAGTTTCAAAGTCTTGTGTCCGCTCCTTTGTTTTTAAAGTCAAGTGGTGAGTCCATCCACCTGTCTGGCTGTCACCCACCATGCATGCATCTCTCTCTCTCTCTCTCTCTCTCTAGCAAAGTGTCCTCCATCGTTCTCTTATCTATCTCACAGTCTGATTCAGCACACCGGCATGACTCCTCTCACTCTCTCACTCAATCTCAATTAAACAGGCACTCAGATACCTACAGCCATAAAGAAGCTGATTTGAGCGACTACCGTTTACAAACGCCAATTAAAGCTTCACATGGAGCATCCTCATCTGCTCACAGGAGAATAGAATAGAATAGAATAGAATAGAATAGAATAATTCACTCCAGTGAAATAAAAGTGGGTAAACAAGCCAATGCACTGTGTAGAGTGTAATGAATAGTGAACCTCGTCATGCACAGTAGGAAATGATTTGTGTTTACATTAAGAGATGGAAAGTCATTAAAGTTGAATTTTTTTACCTCTGGCTATGCCTTTTTTTTCAAATTAAATATTGAGATGGAGAGATAAGTGTTGTCATGGTGATTTATGTCACATGAATATTGCTTTATAGAAAATGTATGAAAAATCACTTTATGCAAATGTTAACTTTTTTTGCAGTATTTATATTTTTTTTAATTCATGTTCTTATGTTTTAGTTCACAAATTGCTCCTGGATAGAGGGACAGTGGTGGTCTAGTGGTATAAGGCGCCGGATCGCTGATCCAAAGGTTGGGGGTTCGAGTCCCACTCTCCACAAGGTTGCCACTGTCCCCACAGTGCAGCTAACTGGGTTATCAAAGGCGGGCTATGCCTCTCACTGTCTATGGTGAGAGGCATGTAAAAGAACCATTGCTAACTTTCGTAAAGAGTAGCTGCAAAGCCGTCAGCGTGTTTCTATGACCTGGAGAGGGATGGGCTCCGCCCGGCCAAATCAGCCCAATAGATAATTACCATTGTCTACCAGGTGGCCCAGGGAAGGGTCAGTCAGTGCACACAGTATATTACAGCTTGATGTATGGCCGATCACTGTATGCACAAAACATTCATCTAAAGCAGGGGTCCCCAAACTTTTTCCTGCGAGGGCCACATAACCCTTTTCTGATCGGGGGGCTGAGGTCAGTTTGTAACAGAAAAAGTGTGACGATCACATGGTTGCCTAAACGTAAACATTTATTGTTTTCCAGTAAGCCACGGATAACCAAATATTAGTAACCCTTCCCGGGACCTTCACAGAAAAAAGTCAAGAAATAAATAATTAAAAAAAAAAAAAAAAAAAAAAAAAACCACTGGTTGTTATCAGTTGAGCAACTCGAAAGCTGCCCGAACAGACGACTGGGTCAGCCGAGCCTGGCGTACAAATGTATTCTCCTGAGCTTAGGGTCCACTTTTTAGCTTTGAGAGTTTGTCTACTCGCATTTGGCCTTGCAAGCAATCATACTCGTCTTTGTGACGGGATTCAGAGTGTCGGTGCAGATTGTATTGTTTGAATATCACCACAGTGTCTTAACAGATGATACACCCAACCTTTTCTTTGCATTAAACAAAAAAAATATATAATTGTTTGTCCACTGCAGGTTAAATACCTTGCATTCTGAATCAATTTTTCTCTTCCATAACCGTTTCACCATTATTCTGTCTATTTGACAAGTGCGAGTCTAGGATTTTTGTTTCGGAGGGGGAGGCGGGTTTTCAGATAGGGGCACAGGCAGTAGAAGGGTGGAATAGAATGCCATGTTCTAGGTGTGTATTAGTCTTGATCGCGTGGCCAGACTAAAAAAATATATCATAATGCGTCTCTGGTATTGTTCAGAGGGCTGGGCCAAATGTGGAGGTGGGCCATATCCGGCCCGCGGGCCGTAGTTTGGGGACCACTGATCTAAAGTGTGCATCTCGAAATAGGTCAATTGCCTGCTGTACATCACTTACTGGTGTGAATGTGTGTGAGTTGATGATTATTAATACCTCACGTTAGACTGGTGGTCTGTTCAAAGCATACCCTTCCTTGCACCGCAGAGTCAGCTGGGATTGGCTCCAGCTCGCCCGTGACTGACTATGGATTAGATAAAGGATGGATGGATGTTGTTTTTTTTTTAAACACTGAAAGGGTCAAGAATATAAGCAAGGGCAGTGGTGGCCTTGTGGTATAGGAAGCTGGATCATTGATCCTAAAGCTGGGGGTTCGAGTCCCACTCTCCACAAGTTTGTCAGTGCCCCCCCCCCAGTGCAGCTAACTGGGTTATCCAATGCCGGCCATATTTCTCAATGTCTATGGTGTGAGGTTCATGTAAAAGAACCATTGCTGACTTTTGATAAGAGTAGCTGCAAAGCCGTCAGCGTGTTTCTGCCCTGCGATGACCTGGTGAGTTGGCTGGGATGGAAGTCAGCCTCCCCGCGACCCTAATTAGGATTAAGCGGTTACAGAAAATGAAAATGATGAATATAAGCATACTTAAAATTTGAACTTGAGACAAAGAGGGGTGGATATAACATTTATTTATGCATTTATTGGGAGCATCAGTGTTGAGAAGATGAGTTAACAAAAGAGGCTGATTACGGTGTCATTCCGTGGTTACAACCTCTGAAGCACTTTGGGTTTAAGAGCTGTGTGATAGCAACAGTAATCATCCTTGAACCTGCAGGTATTAAATCACCATCAGAGGTGCTTACTCTTAAAGTAATCATAGCTGTGGTTGCCAGGGAAGCCTTAATCTACAGACCCTGATCCAGGCTCCATTTCTAAGACACACAATTCCCATAATCCCTTCTGGCACATTAGAGCAATTATTTGATTACCTGCAATGACTTCACACAACCGGATGTAATGTAAACCATGTAAATGTTTATTTTAAAGTTAGTAGGCGGTTCTGCTCATATGCACACTGGTAATGTATCATTGATTCATCTGTCTGGAGGATACTATCCTGAAAAACTTGGTCTTTTTCTATATGGTCATTGACAAACAGTATGGTGTAGATGATGGTGCAGCCATCATCAAAGCGAGCTGACAGCTTTGGCTATTAACTCGGTGAAATCTTGTTTAACTTGAGCTTAGCTTGCCCACCTGTAGGAAATCTGCAACGCAACCCCATGGAGCCCTGAAGTAGCGTCTATTCAGTTTTACAAAGAGCATTGATATCGTTCAAAGACCAACAGACATGTGCTGTACGCTCAGGACCTTTTATGACTCTGTGGTAGCCTCTGCAATCCTCTACGCTGCCATCTGCTGGGCCCCGGGCAGCACAGAGCGGGACAGAAAGAGATTGAACAAGCTGGTCAGGAGGGCCAGCGCTGTCCTCGGCTGCCCACTGGACTCTGTGGAGGAGGTGAGTGAGAGGAGGATGGTAGCAAAGCTCACATCCATCCTGGTCAACAGCTCTCACCCACTGCACCAGACAGTAGAGAAGCTGAGTAGCTCTTCAGTGGACGACTGAGACATCCTCAGTGCAGGAAGGAGCGCTACCGCAGGTCGTTCATTCCCACCGCTGTCAGACTGTACAACGCCACTTTGTAACTGTCTGTGAAAATACCGGTTATGTGCAATATGTGCAATAAAAACCCCGTGCACTTTAATCAACCACATCTACCCTACTGACTGGGAACCATATCAACCCATCTACTCTGCCCTCAGATACATATAAACTTGAATATAGACCAGTCTACAATGTCGTTCCCTTCTTTTCTTTTATTGTTTATTAATTTATACTATTTATGTATCTATTTATTTATTTACTTATATAATATATATGTATGTGTGTATGTTTGTATTTGTATCTATTTTTGCACCCCCTACTGATGGTACCTCAAGAGCCTGTAACAGTGAATTTCTCCTTTGTGAGATTAATAAAGCTGTATCTTATCGCATCTTAGGTGGTCTGTTGGGCTTTTCACACCCAGACCTAGTGGCTCATCAGGCCGGTGCTTATTCCCGGTTTCCGCTGTACGCTTTAGATGGTAATAATTTAACTTTGGATCAATCATCCATTCAGTTTCTCTACTTATTTGAGGTCGGTCATGAAGGCAACAGGTCTAGGAGAGAAACTTAGTTATCCCTCTACCCAGTAACACTCTCCAGCACCTCCTAAAGGATTCCCAGGCCAGACAGGGTATATAATTTCTACAGCGAATTCTGGATCTACCCTAGGGCCACTTGGACATGCCCAAAACATCTCCTGAAGACAACCAGGTGTCATTCTATTCAGATGACCGAACCACCTAAACCGACCCCTTTCCATCAATTTTCACACTGGTGTATACAAAATGCTTACAGTTTGTTGGCATTAATTTGAACACTGCCTTTCACCATCAACATCACCAAGATCTCATGTTAGCACATTTCTGGGCATCTCATCTGAGCTGCTTTTGGGTATCAAGATTGTGTACCATATCTGAGTCTTGATCCCACACATGCATTTTCTGAAATGTTTGAGTGTTAGTTTTGGAGTCACATAACACTTTTCAAAAATGTTTAATTTAGCCCAAGCACTCACAGCACAATGATCTACAGAATGCCACTCTTCGTTTGTCACAATAAACTGTCCCAGATACAAGATGCAGCCCAGTCGTGACGAAAGTCAGCAATGGTTCTTTAACACGTCTCACACCATAGACAGTGAGATATATGGTTTGATTACCTTTGATAACCCAGTTAGCTGCACTGGGGGGACAATGACAACCCTCTGTGAGTGGGGCTTGAACCCCCAACCTTGGGACCAGTGATCTAGCACCTTACCGCCAGGCTACCACTGCCCCCCAACTTGTGTCCATATTTTAGTAAATTATATTGTTAAGCCAAATCAGGCAGTGGTGGCCTGGTGGTAAAGGGCACTGGATCGCTGATCCTAAGGTTGGGGGTTCGAGTCCCACTCTAGACAAAGTTGTCACTGTCCCCACAGTGCAGCTAACTGGGTTACCAAAGGCCAGCCAAGTCTCTCACTGTCTATGGTGTGAGGCATGTAAATGAACCATTGCTGACTTTTGACAAGAGCAGCTGCATAGCCGTCAGCGTGTTTCCGCCCTGCGATGGCCTGGTGAGCTGTTCAGGGTGTACTCTGCTCTCTAACTAGGTTATCAAAAGCCGGCCATGTCTCTCACTGTCTATGGTAAGAGGTTCATGTAAAAGAACCATTGCTGACTTTTGTAAACACTAGCTGCATAGCCGTCAGCTTGCTAAAGGGTTGTGTCAGGAAGGGCATCCGACGGAAAAACATATGCCAAATCAAACATGCGAATCAGATGATTCACTGTGGCAACCTCTGAAAAAAGGGGGAAAGCCGAAAGGAAAAGAAGAAGATATTGTTAATCCAAATCGTGATGGTATGAAGGTACAGTGTTTAGCATCTCCAGCTCACATTAAGAAGGTTCTTGGTTTGAGTCCCAGATCCAGCAAGGGTGGTTTTGTGGAGTTTGCATGTTCTCCCCGTGTTCATGTAGGGTTCCACAGGGTACCCGGGTGTCTTCTCGCAGTCCAAAGACATGCACATTAGGCTTATTGGCTGTTCTAAATTCCCTCTGTGACTGAGAGAGAGAGAGACTGTGTGTGTGTGTGTGTGTGTGTGTGTGTGTGTGTGTGTGTGTGTGTGTGTGTGTGTGTGTGTTGGTACACAGTGTGCAGGGTGTACTTTGCCTTAATCCAGAGTCAGATGAGATAGGCTCCAGGCTCCTTGTGACCATAGGAGAATACAGTAGTATGGCAAATCAATACAATTACTGAGTATATAAGCCAAATGTACAACACACTGCTCTGTCATCAGGTCCAAGCTTTCAGTATCATCTCAGAGTTGCTCCTGTGAGTATGCATATTTTTAAAAAAATGGGATAGTTTAACCTTCAGGAGCTGGCAAACTGTGGTGTTGTCTTGTTTTAATATTCTTTTTGGACAGTAAAGGCGTTTTTTCTGGATTGAATCCCATTCAGGGTAAATTTATGCCATCTCTGTCTGATTGTAGATGCACTTTCACAGCAACATTTACATGAGTTCTCTGCAGATCCTTTGATAAAATGTTGGATCTTATGTATCACATGATCTGTACTCAAGCTAAATTTGCTGCTGGGGTGGCCAGTCCTGGACAAATTGGCCTTAGTTTGAAATCCATGCAGCGGGATGGTTTATTTAAAATAATTACAATATACAATCAGCCTCCAACTTACGAAAGTAATTTGTTCCAGAGCGCCTTTCGTATTGCGAGGATTTCGTAAGTAGGGGTGGCATCTTACATGTTAAACGCCTAATTCGTTCCAAGGCTCCAGTCTTTGGACTGGATAAACCCCATAAACCCTTTAAAAATGACAAAAGTACACCAAATTTGTATGAAATATGTGTTAAAAGTAAAAGAAAATTATTTATTAAACCATTTAAACATTTTATTAACATATTAAACCATTTTATTAACATATTTATTAATTAAACCATTATTAAACATTTTTTATTAACACACACACTCACACACACACACACACACACACACACACATACACACACAAGCACACACACACACACACACACACACACACACACACACACACACCTCTCTCTCTCTCTCTCTCTCTCTCTCTATCTCTCTCTCGCGCGTGCTGCAGGCCACGCCCACAAGACGTGGAATTCAAAGTGCATTCCCTGGTTGACAAACTCAACTTTAATTTGATTCCTTGAGGGATCGGAATTCCAGATGAGCTCAAATGCGCCCACATTTATTAAACATTTACTGAATTAAAACAACTTAAAAAACTAAAAACTAAAGAGTGAAGCTTCCTTCTGTCTCTATCTGGGAGGCCAGCGGGGCGGGATGTTGAGAGACAGCCAATGAGAGAGCAACTCGCGGGTCGTGTGAAATTTTGTTTGGCGCGTTTGAATTTCTTTTCATCAGAGGGGGTTGCTTCATATCTCAGGGATGGAAACTCAGGAAAATGTTTTGATTGATTGAAACATATTTTATTCATTGAAGAAAGGGATCGTGCACAAGTTATCCAGCTTAGTGAAGCCCTCTCCACAGATTATTTAGCCAATTAACCTACTGTGCATGTTTTTGGACTGTGGGAGGAAACCGGAGTACCCGGAGGAAACCCACGCAAGCACGGGAA
Source organism: Plotosus lineatus (assembly GCA_024760905.1). Taxonomy (NCBI): domain Eukaryota; kingdom Metazoa; phylum Chordata; class Actinopteri; order Siluriformes; family Plotosidae; genus Plotosus; species Plotosus lineatus. The sequence goes on from CM045742.1 coordinate 10,231,982, forward strand.
GAACATGCAAACTCCACACAGAAATGCTCAGGCTTGGATTCGAACCCAGACCTTCTTGCTGTGAGGCGGGCGTGCCACTACGCCACCGTGCTGCCGAAAATGTTTTCGTAACCCGGGGATTTCGTACACAGGGGTCTTCGTAAGTTGGGGGCCGAGTGTATTTTGAAATCCTTCGCTAGGTTCTAATGTATCTCCAGATGTTTTGGCAAAGCACTTCAGATCATGTGACACTACAAACTTCAATATCAGACACTATTTGTTCAATTGAAGTTCTAATCAAATGAGTCGAATCTACAGTGAAAACACTCAAAGCTCCAGTAATAACTGTAAGCATGTAATTTATTCATGTTATTGAACTGTTTCCTTTTCATGTTACTGATTTGTTTCTGCTGTTGATATGTTATTTAAATGATTAAAAAAACTGTTCCAAATCGCCTGTAGGCAATTTCCTGTGTATTCCTGTGTTCCCCACCTTTGACTCAGTGAGGCTGAGATAGGCTCCAGCCCCTCCACGACCTCAATCAGATTAAACGACCTGACACTTGTGTAAGTGAATGAATGAGTGAGTGAGTGAGTGAGTGAGTGAGTGAGGGAGTGAGTGAGTGAGTGAGTGAGTGAGGGAGGGAGTGAGTGAGTGAGTGAGGGAGGGAGGAAGGGAGTGAGTGAGTGAGTGAGTGAGTGAGTGAGTGAGTGAGTGGGTGGGTGAGTGAGTGAGTGAGTGAGTGAGTGAGTGAGTGGAGAAGTGAGTGAGTGAGTGAGTGAGTGAGTGAGTGAGTGAATGGGTGGGTGAGAGAGTTAGCGAGTGAGTGAGTGAGTGAGGGAGTGAGTGAGTGAGTGGTGAGGAGTGAGTGAGTGGTGAGTGAGTGGTGAGGGAGTGAGTGGTGAGTGGGTGAGTGAGTGAGTGAGTGAGTGGTGAGTGGGTGAGGTGGTGAGTGGAGTGGAGTGAGTGGTGGTGAGTGAGTGGAGAAGTGAGTGGTGAGTGAGTGAGTGAGTGAGTGAGTGAGTGAGTGAGTGAATGGGTGGGTGAGAGAGTTAGCGAGTGAGTGAGTGAGTGAGTGAGTGAGTGAGTGAGTGAGTGGGTGGGTGTGTGGGTGGGTGAGTGAGTGAATGGGTGGGTGAGAGAGTGACTGAGTAAGTGAGTGAGTGGGTGAGTGAGTGAGTGAGTGAGTGAATAGGGGGGTGTGGGGGTGGGTGAGTGAGTGAGTGAGTGAGTGAGTGGAGAAGTGAGTGAGTGAGTGAGTGAGTGAGTGAGTGAGTGAGTGAGTGAGTGAATGGGTGGGTGAGAGAGTTAGCGAGTGAGTGAGTGAGTGAGTGAGTGAGTGAGTGAGTGAGTGAGTGAGTGAGGGAGGGAGGGAGTGAGGGAGTGAGTGAGTGAGTGAGTGGAGAAGTGAGTGAGTGAGTGAGTGAGTGAGTGAGTGAGTGAGTGAGTGAGTGAGTGAGTGAATGGGTGGGTGAGTGAGTGAATGGGTGGGTGAGAGAGTGACTGAGTAAGTGAGTGAGTGGGTGAGTGAGTGAGTGAGTGAGTGAGTGAATAGGTGGGTGTGGGGGTGGGTGAGTGAGTGAGTGAGTGAGTGAGTGAGTGAGTGAGTGTGTGAGTGAGTGAGTGTACCTAGGCTGTGACCGATGATGTTTTTCAAGTCCAGAATAATAAAAGTACAGGAAGGAGTACACAATGAGAAGCAGCCTGAGTGTTGATTCATTTTTAGGTGTCGTCTTTATTCCTGTCACTTTGTGTGTCTCTGCTCTTGGCTGTTTTTCTGTTCTGGTATTTAGTTTTAAGGTTTCTGAGTGGGATTGTATTTAATTTTCTATATTTACTTTTTCTTATAAGTTATATACAGTGGTACCTCACCTTATGAAATTAATCCGTTCCAGAGCCTTTTTCGTAACCTGGATTTTTCTTAAATAGAACAGCATTTTACATGTAAAACACGTGATTCGTTCCAAGGCCCCCAATACTACCCTTTAAAATGTATAAAAGCAGACCTTTTAAGGTACTTACTTCGTGTTATCCATGTCTTCTTAACAGAGTTATAATCTTACAAATGTTTATACAAGGTGGAAAGCCTGAGCCGAAAAATAAAGTCGCAATGAGCACACTCGAAAAACTCGTGAAACAAGTTGCTGCTCAAAGGACCTGCATCATCCCTCCTAGCCAATGGGAGGCCAGTGGGGTGGAATGTTGGGAGATAGCCAATGGGAGGGAGCTGCATCATTCCTCCTAGCCAATGGGAGGCCAGCGTGGCGGGATGTTGGGAGATAGTCAATGAGAGAGCAACTCGTGCATTGTTTGATTTTTTTTTTTTTTAATTGACCATGTCATTTTAGCAGAGTTATAATTTTACAAATGTTTATGCAAGGTAAAAAGCCTGAGACAATAACTAAAGCTGCAATGAGCACACTCGAAAAACTCATGAAACAAGCTGCTTCTCAAGGGAGCTGCGTCATCCATCCTAGCCAATGGGAGGCCAGCAGGGCAGGATGTTGGGAGATAGCCAATAGGAGGGAGCTGCATCATCCCTCCTAGCCAATGGGAGGCCAGCGGGGCGGGATGTTGGGAGACAGCCAATGGGAGAGCAACTCACGCATTGTTTGAATGTTTGAATGGCACGTTTGGGTGCGTTTCGTAAGAACTTGTTTCATATACAGAGACAAAAAATTTAGGAAAATGTTTTTCGTAAACTGGATTTTTCATTTTCTGGGATTATTGTAAGGAGAGGTACCACTGTATTAGAGTTTTTGTATTTCTAATAGTGTCCAGCCTCAACCCCACACTTGTGACAACCTGGAGCTGAGTCATTTTAAGCACTAAGTTTCTGCCACATGGTTGGCAGATGCAGACTTTAAACCAACTGGACATGAACCTTTCCTCCTGAAGATGAGACTCAGAATATGATTTCAGTTATTTTGATTGTGTTATCGTTGCTTTGTTGGTGTCTGTTTCTTCAGTTGGTGTGAGAATAAAGTGTGGAAGAATAAAGTGTGGGTGTGTGGAATAAAGTGTGTTCAGGACTGAGGTCAGAGGAGAATATCCAGACTGATTCAAGCTGACAGACTCAATCTCAACTCTTTACAACCATGCTGAGCAGAAAAGCAACTCAAAACACACAGGGCGTTCAACCTTCAGCCGGCGCTTTGAGGTTCTTATGCTGATTATGAGGGTAAAGATTGGCTATTTAAGTTACTGTAGCCTTACTGTCAGTTTGGCCCACTCTGGGTCAGGCCCAGTTCATCTCCAAATAAATATTTAAAAAAAAAGTGCATGATTGCTTTCTTTTTGTAGAACTTTGAACCTACCTTCTGTATGTCTAGAAATATGATATTAATTTAGGCTCAGCATAAAAGTACAGCTTCCCACAATATTTAACACATATATAGAAACTGGCTTCGTAAATATGTAATTTTGGGGTTTTTTTAACCAAAAAAAAAAAAAGATTTGAAGCACAAAACAATGAGCAGACATGTTTTAACCCCCATGCACCCCCCAAACATACGGGGGATCAGCTATAAAATAATTAAAGAAAAACCCCAAAAGCATCTTGGTTATGCTATAAGTAATATCAGAAGCCCAGCTTAAACATCCTTAACAACCATCGTCATGCAACTCACCGAAGCATAACAGCCAATCAGTGTCACGATTCATATGGACACCAAACAGACACAGCACAGTCATGGAAAATTAACTCGATAGTTTTTTAAATATGTTGCTCCGTTAAAATAAATTACTTTCCATAACTGAGACATGAAATCATAGCACCGAATCAATGCACACTCAAGGAGTGTTTTTCTTAAGCAATATTTTTCCAATAACATATTACATTTCCCCCAGGATTTCTTCTGACTAATACTGAGCTGGAAGGGAACATGAGATGCACTCATCCAATTCCTAAAAAATAAAAATAAATACATAAATAAATAAATAAATAAATAAATACCATCACTCGCCCAACGCACTCAAAATGTCAGCTGTGTATGTAACCTATGACTCAGAGGTGTGTACACATCCTCAACACTGATTGCAATGTGTGTGTGTGTGTGTGTGTGTGTGTGTGTGTGTGTGTGTGTGTGTGTGTGTGTGTGTGTGTGTGTGTGTGTGTGTGTGTGTGTATGGCTTATTACTGGTCTGGCATAAACAAAACATACTGTCAAGACTATAGTTCTTGCTATATAAATATAGTTGCAACGTCATCATTAGCCCTGTTCGTGTTTATTTCTATCTGCCACATGCGCACCCTACACGAACGCTAACTCTAATGTAGCTCTAATATTCTTTACTGAATATTATATGCTAATCTGGTCCCGTATCAAAATATATAAATATTTATAAAGAATATGTATCGACCTGGTGCTGGTTAAAGGGCAGATGTGTATTTGAGTTTCACACTGATTATATTTTGAACAGAAGCAGAGACAAACAAGCCAATTTTATTCCTCACATTCACCAATTCAAACCAACATCGCTGTTCGTTATGGAATTTTAAGCAACCTACCTGTCATGCCATTTTCAACAAATTTTCAGAGTTGTTAATAAATGTACAAGTGTGAAACCTGATCGATAAGATGGCGGCACAGATGATGGTGTACGGTGGAGATAGAAGGTTTGGGAACCCTTTTACTCATTACATTTACAAACCCATTTATCCTATGAGAGACGGCAGGGAGGCTGGAGCCTATCTCAACAGACTCTGGGTCAAGGCAGGGTACACTTTGAACAAGTAACCAGTGCATCACTGGACCAACACACACACACACACACACACACACACACACACACACACACACACACACACACACACACACGCACACACACACACACACACACACACACACACACACACACACACACACAGAACAAACATCCATTATTACTCATATTCACACTTCGGGGCAATCTGGAATATTAAAATAGTATAATGTGCATGTATCTGGACTGTGGAAAATATTCAAGCCTAACATTGAAACACCCTGGGACTCAAACCCACCAGGTTAACATCCATGACCATTTTGCTGTGAGGTGAGAATACGAATCACAGAGACTGCCAATAATAGTTCACTTCCACAGATGTGTTGTAAAAATCGGACTTTTATTTGTCTGTGGTGGTGAGGGGTGTGGGTGGGGTGGGGGTGGGGGGGGCGTTGTTTATTTGTCAGTTTTGTTTTATCAAACCAGGCAACACTCAACACCTGATTGTCATCTCACTGATTAAAAGCATCGAGGGAAGCATTGATCAGGTGTCTGGTTGTTTCATGACAATGCACCAGTTCACACCTCACAGGTGGCCACTGCTGCAGCAGCTGAGTGCAGCTTCGAACTTCTACATTTATTTGTTCCCCAAGCTCAAATCGGAACATCGGGGATGACATTTTGTGAGTGATAATGAAGTCATTGAGGCTGGTGAGACCTTTTATAGAGGAGCACAATGCCAGCTTCTACAGAGACGGAATTGTAAAGTTTGAGCATCGCTGGACCCGCTGTATTGATGTTCAGGGAGATTATATTGAGAAATAATTTTATTAAACTCATGAAATTGTTGAGTTTTTCTATCTGGGTCATGAACATTTGGATTTACCCTCATAAATCCTGAAGGTGACCTTAAACCAGGGCAGTGGTGGTCTGATGGTATAGGGCGCTGGATCGCTGATCCAAAGGTTGGAGGTTCGAGTCCTACTCTGCACAGGGTTGTCACTGCCCCAGTGCAGCTAACTGGGTTATCAAAGGCCGGCCATGTCTCTCACTGTCTCTGGTGAGAGGTTCATGTAAAAGAACCATTGCTGAGTTTCGACAAGAGTAGCTGCAAAGCCGTCGGCGTGTTTCTGCCCTCCGATGGCCTGGCGAGCTGTTCAGGGTGTACTCTGCCCTCACCTGGAGTCGGCTGGGATGGGATTAATTAGGATTAAGCGGCTACAGAAAATGAACTGAACTGACCATAAACCATGATATTTAATTTTAAGACATGATTGGCTTTTTGGTAAAATCTGGTTCCAGTAATTTTCTAGATGGTTAATAACAATAGCAACATATTGACTTAATAATTCAGGCCAAAAATAAATTTTCTGCGAATAACAATTTCTATATGTGAGGGCCTTGGAAAGCATGTCATGGTGTTGTCGCTGTGTCTTCTACAGGACCTGTTTGGGGTCAGTATGGTGACCACTACAAGAAACAGTATGGCGTACAGTTCATGCTGATGCAGACGTTGCTAGCTATGAGTCCGACTGGAGATTTTGAGACAGTCGTCTGGAGGCGAACTACAACTTTTGGGCAGCCAGTTATTTTGTGGATAGTATTCTTGCATGATCAAGCTTACCCAGGTCTACCATGAGTGTCTGACATTTCTTATCTTACTCCTGCTGAAAGTGGTGGAAATCTTTCCATTTAATTTTAGGAGATCCTGAAAGTTTCTGGAGTTTTTGCACAAGATTTTAGTCGAGGTTCTTGATGGCCAGCAAGCCATTTAAGATGTAGTTGTCATGGTCTGTGCTGGCTGGAGACACTAACCTTTCCTCAGTTCATTGCAGGTGTGGGCGAGGGGCGTGGCGATCGCCGGTAGAGGAGTTTCGGAGCGGAGCGCACCTGGTCCTAATCGGCAATCAGCGGCAGCCGGCGATAACAGGGTGCGGCATGCTCCCCTCCACTGTCAGAAGATTGATTCCAGTGACTCTGTTCCTCGACGATCTCTCTGATCCCTGGCCCGCACTTCATGCACGACCAGTTTCCGCCATTCTGCATTTTCTAGCGATTTCCAGTTCCGAACGTTTAATAAATCGTTGAATCTTCTCACATGGTCTCCTGCATCTTTGGGTCCGACGCATATACTCCAGGCATGACAGTAGTCATAGACTTCTGCTTTAATGCGTATTTCTAAGAATGTTTAATTAATCAAGCACTTTTATTTATAATAATTTTAAAACTTTAACTAATTACTCTGATGGAGAATTTGATGTTACATTATTGCAACATGACAATGCACATCTTTAATTAGTATGAAAAGTCTTTCTTTCATTTACAGGGATTCCTCACTTTCCGCAGTTAATGGGGACCGAGAACCCCCCACGACCACCGAATTCCGCAAAGTAGGATCAACTCTCCCTGACTAATGTATACGTACATGAATATGTGTATATAATATCAATAAATACATATTCAATGCTATAATTGCTTATAATAACAATTACACATTCAAAAATAATGCATAAGATGTAAATAAAATATAAATACACACACATACAGATGTGCACACACACAGATACACACCTCACATAAAAATGTAAGTAGTTTTGTTGGGGGGTTTTGGGTTGGGTTTTTTTGTTTGTTTGGGGTTTTTTGCATAATTGGCCTTGTTTTGCAGCATTCTCCTTAACTTTTCCCCTATTCTTCCTTAATGTCCTTATTTTTTAATTCAATGATTTATTTTTTTTTTTTAAGCATGATGCATTGAAGCCGCATAAATTGAAGCGCGAAGTAGCGAGGGATCCCTGTATTTCATTTTCTATGCAGCTTAATCCTGATTTGGGACATGGGGAGGCTGGCACCTGTCTCAGCCGACTCTGGTGAAGGCAGAGTACACCATTTCCCTGCCAACACACACACACAATCACTCACACTCACACCTGGGGTGATTTGGAACAGTCTACTGTGCATGCTTTTGGACTGTGTTAAGAAACCGGTGTACTCTGAGGAAACCCACACAAGCACGGCGAGAACATGCAAACTCCACACAGAAACGCCTGAGCTGGGAATCAAACCCAGGACCTTCTTGCGGTGAGACGGATGTGTTAACCACTACGCCATTGTACCGCCTAAGTTAAAAAAATAGGATTTTCTGTTGCTGTCACAAAACAATCTGTACGTATTCTCGTAGGATTATTTTAAGTCACCGTTGATTTTAAAAAAAAGGGTTAATCAGAACTGAAGTTATCAGTAGCTGTCAGTATTCGTCCCACATGCAACAAAACTTCTGACCGTGACTGTGTTACTGGGATTTGTGTAAAAATGTAATGATGTTTCGGCTCAGACTTGTGCAGAAATAAATTGCCAAGTCTCAGAGAAATGCTGATGATTTAACTGTCTGACTGTTTCAGCAATATCACTGACTGACATGGACACGGCAGTGAAAGACTCCGGAAGGGACAAACTGTAATTTCTTACTTGCCCCCAAAGAAAAAGTTAAAAATTCTGTTTTAGAGATTGAGAGTGTCCAGAGAAGCGGAACATTTTGGAGAAGTGGTGCGAGACATGGTTAGCAGGGTGATTGAAGCACTTTTGTCAAAACATTCTACTGTAATGTTGAATCTCGGTCCATGTCTAATTGTGTAATAATTCCCCCAGGATTTCAGCAGTTTCACCAAAAAAAAGAGAGAGTCAGCTGGGTAATTATTCTGGAGGTGACTTGAAACAAATTGGCTCCTAATTGTATGAAAAGCCAGGCTTTATACAATAATCACCCAAATCTCCAGTAATTATTAATGATGACATGGGTATGTTTGTCTATCGGGGATGATTTGCGACTCCTGGGTAACCACGCGCCATTTCTCCTCTATTAGGATGAGACTCTGGAGCAATTCTCCTGAACACCCACTGCCTTCATTAAAAGCTGCCTGTAGTACCGACTCTCTCGTCTCAAACAATGGCACCCAGAATCAGAAGTTCCTTCCAATCATTTATAATCATCAGACAGAATGCAATTCTCACCATTCTCTCTCTTTTTTATGTCTCTCACACACACACACACACACACACACACACACACACACACACACACACACACACGGGGGGGTGGGGGGTGGGGGGGGTGCATGGTGGGTCCGTTTCAGTAGACTTCATTAAGGATTTAATACTAGGCTGTACAACCTCATGACATCCAGTCATGACGCAAGTAAAGTCCAACTTAGCCAGATGGGGAAAGCGTGTGTGTGTGTGTGTGTGTGTGTGTGTGTGTGTGCACGCGAGAAAGAAAGAGAGATTCAGAGCTCCGTGTATCTGATACCTCGTCTGATTTCTCTACCCTTAGAAACATATTTAAATGAATCCCAACGTGATGTATCTGAATGCACTTATGATTTTTTGATGTATTGTAATTGGTGATGCACATGTACAAGCAATCTCAAGATTAAAATGTTTACAGGTGGTGTACTTATTTTTATTTTTTTCCACTCGCTGGTCATTTTTCTAATACCATTTTTCCTAAAAAAATAACAATGAGCGTTTCCACCATTTGACATTTACTAAATGTATGTGAGAGATGAATATTATGAATGATGATGATAATCATAATGTGAAACATTGCCAAACCTCAGGAAGAAAGTGGAGACGGTGATTCTGCAGTAATAAGCGGTGTAATAAGCAGTGATTGTTAATGTTTATGTAGCAAACATTTATGATCCATCCATCCATCCATCCATCCATCCATTCATTCATTTTCCAAGCTGCTTAATCCTAATTAAGGTTACGGGAGAGATCGCACCCATCTCAGCCAAATCTGGGTGAGGGCACAGTGGTTTGCACATCTGTCTCCCTGCAAGATCACCTGGGTTTGACTCCCAGCTCAGGTGTTTCTGTGTGTAATTTGCATGTTCTCCCTGTGCTTCCGAGGGTTTCCTCTGGGTACTATGTTTTCCTCCCACAGTCCAAAAACATGCACAGTAGACTAATTGCTAGGTATGATTATGTGTGTAAAAGGTTGCGCACGTATGCATGTGTGCGTGCGTGCGTGCGTGCGTGCGTGCGTGCGTGCGTGTGTGTGTGTGTGTGTGTGTGTGTGTATTGGCACTGCGAAGGGCTGGCAAACTGTCATGTCCAGCATTTAGCAGACACTCTTATCCAGACTGACTAAGTTTGAACCTTGATATACTTAGTCATTGTTCTACTAAACCAGTATAATCATATATTCATACTGGTTTAGTAGAGAAATACTAATATATCAAGGGTTGGTACTCAGCTGGTAGGTATTGTGTGTGTGTGTGGGGGGGGGTATATGCAGCATAGTGCTACTCTAAGTACTGAAAACAAGTTTTCAGCTGTCGTTTGAAGACACCAAGTGACTCAGCTGCTCAGCTGTCCAGACATCCAGAAGAAGTTCATTTCATCACCTTGGAGTCAGAACAGAGAAGAGTTTAGATGCATTATTCCCTTGTCCCTTAGTAGAGGCAGGGACCAGTCTAGCAGTGCTAAAGGATCTGAGAGAACATGAAGTAGTATAAGGTGTTATAAGAGCTTTAAGGTAGGAAGGTGCAGGTCCATTTTTTGCTTTGTAGACAAGCATTAGTGTTTTAAATTGATGCGAGCAGCTACAGAAAGTCAGAGAGAGATCATAGCAGTGGCATGTTGTGAAAAAAATTGAAAAGGTTGAAAACAACCTGTGCATCTGCATCTAGATCAGTTGCAGTTACAATAGCACTCAAAGTTAGCCCTGCCAGGAGTGAGTTGCAGTAAACTATTCTTGAGATGATAAGAAACAGAGTACGTATCTAAGTAGACTAACTGGAAAGAAATGGACGAATCCTTGTTCAAGATGTTAAAGAGAAGAAATCGACATGATCGAGAAAGAATAGTGATATTAGAAAAGAAGGTCCAATTGTCCATGGTTATTCAAGGCTACGTGCAGTGCAGATCTTCATGTGTGGATGAGTCAGATGGGATGACCAGCAATTCAGTCTTGCTGGGATTAAGCTTCAGCTGGTTAGCTGCCTTCCATTGGGAGATAATTGCCAGACATGTAGACATCCAGACAGACACATCAGTGTCTGATGGAGGAACATAGAGAACAAGTTGAGTGTCATCTTCATAGCAGTCGTATGAGAATGCATGTGAGCATATGACATCACCAAAGGGCCTAGACTAAAGAGAGAACAGGAGTAGATGAAGAACTGAACCCTGGGGAATGCCAGTGGAAAGTCGGCATTGAGAAGACATGGATTTTCCCTTGATGTAACCTCATATGAGAGACCTTAGAGGTGGAAAGTAAACCACTGCCATGCTGCACCAACATCCTAGGCTTCTGAGGACGGACAGGAAAGTGTTATGGTGACCGTGTGAAATGCTGGTGAAAGTTCAAGAAGGGTGAGGACTGATGACATCTTGGTTGATCTTGAAGCATGTAGCTTCTCTGTAACAGCCAACGGTGCAGTTTCTTTGGAATGTGCTGCGTTGAAGCCAGATTGATATAAAAAGATAGAAAGATGTGTGATTATAAATAGTGAATTCAAGAATTTTACAAAGGAAAGAAATAAGTGATGCCGGTCTGTAGTTGCTGATGTCTGGTGGATAAAGAGAGGGTTCCTTTAAGATGGGTAAAACCCTGGCTCTAATGAACGCTGTAAGTACCTGACCAGATGATATGGAGTTATTGATGACAGTGGATGTAAAGGGAAGAAAGTCTTGAGAAGAAGTCAGAAGTATTGTGGATGGAATTGGATCCAGTGAGCAGGTGGTTGGATTTCATGATGAAGTGACTTGCTAGGTTTCTTTTTGAGACTTAAAATTGTGTGCAAGGGAATGAGAAGTGGAATCTACACTGTGTAGTGTAGGAGTTGGGGTGGGAGTAAATGTCTGACAGATTTGTTTAATCTTCCCATCAAAGAAGACAGCAAAGTCTACAATCGTTAGGGAGGATGAAGCAGGTGGAATAGATGGATTGAGTAAGGAGGAAAAGATGTTGTGGCGTTTGCATGGGTCTTGTGCAGCAGTGTCCAACGTTTTCTTGTAGAAGGCTGTTTTAGCAGAAATCATATCAGATGAACCAAACACTCAACCAGATGAAAATGTGCACAGGAGAGCATGGTAGGAAGCCAGATCTGATTCAAGTTGTGATTTCTTCCACTTTCTCTCAGCTGCTCTGAGTTGTCTTCAATTGCTTCGTGGTAGTTCAGAGAGACAAGGAGCAGAACAAGAAGTATTCTAGGATTTGCAGATAATGGGCAGAGGAGATCCATAGAAGCAGAGAGTGAAGAGAGGAAAGCATCAATAGCAGATTCTATTGTTAGGGGATAAAAGGAGACTGGGTTAGGATGATACGATAAAGTACAGGAAGCAACAGATGAAGGAGATACAGTGTGGAGGTTTTGTCAAGTTGGGGAAGAAAACTAAGAGCTAGTGTTAGATAGAATAGGTAAGTTCAGTTCAGTTCATTTTCTGTAACCGCTTAATCCTAATTAGGGTCGCGGGGAGGCTGGCGCCCATCCTAGCCAACTTCGGGTGAGGGCAGAGTACACCCTGGACAGCTCGCCAGGCCATCGCAGGGGGGAAGCACGCCGACGGCTTTGTAGCCTACTCTTGTCGAAAGTCAGCAATGGTTCTTTTACATGCCTCACACCATAGACAGTGAGAGACATGGCCGGCCTTTTATAACCCACTTAGCTCCACTGGGGGGGACAGTGACAACCTTGTGGAAAGTGGGAATCGAACCCCCAACCTTTGGATCAGCGATCCAGCGCCCTATACCACTAGACCACCACTGCAGAATAGGTAAGTTGATAGTAAATGAAACCACGTGGTGGTCAGAGAGATGTAGTGGAGTGGAATCAATGCCTGTGACTAGAGAGGGACGACCAAAAATGAGATACAGATGATTTCCTCCTTTGTGTGTGGAACAGCTGTTGTTAAAAGTTAAAGAAATGGAGTAATGAAGAGGGAGAAGGCTGCCTGGCGTGTACCTCGCTTTTGGCCAAATCAGGCTGAGTTGGGTGTCCCGTGCCCCCCCCCCCCCACCCTAATTAGCATTGAGCATCTTAGAAAATAAATGAATGAATTCGTTTACAATGAAAACGTGTATTTGTTTATTTATTTATTTCAGGAAAAAAGCTCCTTTGATGTATGTTAGAGTGATAACCTGTACAAGTGCAGCTCTGGTAATATAACATAATCATAGATGAACATCAGTGGATTTTGTAGTGATTTAGAGTCAGGTAGCGATGATGATACATGATACAAGCCTCGTTTGGTGTAATCAGTGGCTATCATAATGATATTGTGATTACGATTAGAGGAAATTAAAAACGAAGGGCAACCAGCCAGGTGTCCACGCATGAAGGGAGAAGAACTGAGCAGTAACCTAACTCTCTGTTAATCTCATTAGGCTGACAGAACATTTCTTTATCTTTCTCTGTACTGAACCTTTCTTTCCCAAAGTGTGTGTGTGTGTGTGTGTGTGTGTGTGTGTGTGTGTGTGTGTGTGGGTGTGTGTGTGTGTGTGGGGGTGTGTGTGTGTGTCCAGTTTGTCCTTGGCTAATCTGACTTTGCAACATCCCTCTCGTCGAGGGATCATGGTGCACCTTCATCCGCTCTCAAGTTGTGGAACATTTTCAGATTTCCTTTAGTGTTTCTGTTTATATTATGGGGTCTTACTGATTCATCAGAAGTTCATCCATCTTATATGTTCAAAGCAGTGCTCATTTCTCAAGCATATTTACATGCAAAAGTTTTTCTCACATGGTCGGCAAGGTGGCGTAGTGGCTAGCACAATTTCCAGCGATTACACCGGTTTCCTCCCACAGTCCTAAAATATGCACAATAGGCTAACTGGTTGTTTCAAATTACACCAAGGTGTGAGTATGAATGGTTGCCCTGTGATGGTCTGGTGAACTGTTCAGGGTGTTCACCATGTCAGTTCCAGCCTCCCCACCGACCCTAGAGGTAGGATTAAGCAGTTCAGCAAATGAGTGAGTGGCTGATTTTTCTATTACATGGCTTACAGTGCTCATTACCCATAAGGCACTCTGTCCTGGACCAATGATAAAGCCTAGGAACACATTGAAGACTTTCAGTTAAACACACACACACACACACACACACACACACACACACACACACACACACACACACACACACACACACACAGTGGTTATTATACTTGGAGTATCTCTTCAACAAATTAGTTCAAATTAAAGTGCGCCACTTCTTTAAAAAAGAAAAACCTGATTTATTTTTTTAATTGATTGCTAAGGAGCTCTTTAGTGCAGAACCTTGGCTTTTCTCGGATATCTCTGAGTTAGGATTTTAATCACTCAGGCTCAGAACTGCTGTTGATGTTGCAAAGTAGGAGTTGAAAAAAAAAGTTCATCATCATCATCATCATCATCATCATCATCTTTCTCTGCTTAATCCAGGTCCGGGTCGTAGGCGCAGCAGCCGAAGCAATGAGGTTAAGACGTCCCTTTCCCCAGCCACTTTATCCGGCTCTTCTGGGGGGACATCGAGGCATTCCCAGATCAGCCGAGAGACATAATCTCTCCAGCGTGTTCTAAGTTGACACCGGGTCTCTTCCCAGTTGGATATGCTTAAAACACCACACTAGAGAGGCGTTCGGGAGGCATTCTAACCAGATGACATTCTAACCCATCCACCTCAATTGACTCCTCTTAATGCAGATGAACAGTACTTGGAGCTGTTCTATGCTGAGCTTTTCACCCTATCTCTAAGGAAGCTTGTATCCACGATCTTGTGCTTTTGGTCAATACCCAAAGTTCGTCATCATAGGTTAGGATTGGAATGTAGATCGTCTGATAAATTGAGGACTTTGCCTTACTGCTCAGTCCCCTCTTCACCATGATGGACCGATACAGGATCACCTTTACAGCAGAGGCTGCAGCAATCCGCCTGTCGATCTCCTGCTCCATCCATCCCTTACTTGTGAACAATACCCCAGGATTCTTGAACTCCACCGCTTGGGGCAGAACCTCATTCCAGACCTGGAGGATGCATTCCACCCTTTTCCGGCTGAGAACCATGGCATTGGACATGGAGGTGCTGATTCTATTCCCGGCTGCTTTGCACTCGACTGCGAATAGCTCCAATCAGAGCTGGAGATCCTGGATTGATGAAGCCAAAAGGACAAAATCATCTGCCAAAAGCAGAGATGAAATCCAATGGCCACCACACCAGAACCCCTCATCTGCAACTAGAAATTCTGTCCAGAAAAATTATGCACAGAATCGGTGACAGAGGACAGCCTTGGCAGACTCCAACTATCACCAAAAACTAATTTGACCTGTTGTTACTAATGCAGACCAAGCTCTGGCTCCGGTGATACAAAGGCCGAATGGGCCATAGCAACGGGTCCGGAACACCATACTCCTGGAGCACACCCCACAAGATAGCCCGGGGACTTGGTTGAAAGCCGACTTTAATTCCACAAAACATATGTGGACAGATTGGGCAAACTTTCATCGCCCCTGTAAAGTGTATAGAGTGCCGCGGCCAATACAAAAAACACAATGTTCCTCCTGAATCCGAGGTTCAAATATTTGTTGGATCCTCCTCTCGAGTTCTGCATAGACTTTCCCTGGTAGGCCGAGGAGTGTGATTTCACTATAATTGGAACACACCCTCCAGTCCCCTTTTTAAAAAGAGGAACGACCACCCCAGTTTGCCAATCCAGAGGTACGGCCGCGCAATGTTGCGGAGATGTGCCAACACAGACAGTCCTCCAACATCTAGAACCCTGAGATATTCAAGGTGGATCTCACCCATCCCCGGAGCCCAACAACTGAGAAGCTTTTTAAGTACCTCAGCGACCTCAGCTCCAGTGATGGGTAAACCTCCACCCAAACCAACAGAATCTTCCTCCTCCACGGAGGGTGCAATGGTGGGATTGAAGAGGTCCTCCAAGTATTCCTACTACCGCCCAATGACATCCCCAGTCATGGTGAGCAGCTCCTCACTTCCACTGTAAACAGTATTTGTGGAGAACTGCTTCCCACTCCTGGGTCATTGGACTGTGGTCCAGAAACTTTTTGAAGCCAACCGATAATCGCTTTCCAGACCATCACCAAACTCCTCCCACATAAGAGACTTTGTATCAGTGACAGCTTGGGCTGCAGCACGTTTGGCCTGCCGGTACCAGTTTGCTATATCAGGAGTTCCACAGGCCAATAAGACTGAATAGGACTCCTTTTTCAGCTGGACGGTCACCATCACCACAGGTGTCCTCCACTGGGTTTGGGGTTACTGCCATGACAGGCACCGATGAATGGTAAAAGGTAAGGTAAGGTCTGTTGGGTTTTTACACCCGAGCCTAGTGGCTCATCAGGCCAGTGTTTATCCCTGGTTTCTGTAGTGTGAAGTGACCAGGAGTTCAACTCTTCCTGGATGGGACGCTAGTCCATCGCAAGTAACCTTCCCAGTATATTTTACTAGTACCCATTTATATTGCTGAGTGAACAGAGGCACACTTGTGGTTGAGACCTTGCCCAGGGGTCTTAGTACAGTGAGGGTCTCAGTGGGATTCGAACTCACAACCTCCTGATCATGAGCGCAGCTCCCTAACCACTACACCACTGGCCCCATAACTGATGAATGCTGAGGCAAAAAAAAAAAAAAAGTTGAAAAAAAAGTTGAAAAGCTCCTATGAAGCTTAGTAATAAACTTTAAGCCCAGGCTAATGTCACATTTAACACAAACATGTATACCCTGTCTGTATGGTTCACTTATATCCCACTTCCATCAAAGAATCATATTAGTATACATATAGCATCCTGGTGGCCAGACATAACCACACATGCACTCTAACTTTGGATTATAATGTTTTTATCTGAGTTGACTAAGAGATGAAACCTTATACCCCCATTTCACTGGCGTGCGGAAATCAATGATCGTGGCGGAAAGGCGCAGAACACACTTTAAGGAGGAGCTCGGCATTTTAATACGGAAAATGGGTCAAAAACGTCCGGAAAGTTGTACCTTCAGAACACCTTTGGAATGTTCACAGAATGTGCAGAAAAGACATGGAAAGACCGTGGTACAATGTCAGAAAACGTGCGTAAAAGGATTACCTTTGGAACCAGTGCAGATTGCACAGGAAGACCTTCGGATCGTTCACGGGACATTCACGGAAAGCAAACACTCGAGGAATGACTCCGGCACTACTCCATTTTAGAAGGACGAGCTACGGAATGATTGCGAAACAGGCGGAATGAAGGCGGAATGTTCACGTTTAACACGGAATGACTAAGGAATGACTAAGGAATGACTGAGGAATACCCGGCGTAATCACATTTCAACGAGGAACAATCGGCAAAGATCAAAGGATTTGCTCCTGATTCTGCCTATAAATACGCGGATTCGACCAGGGAAGCTCATTCTCTCATTCATACTATATGTTTATAATTTATAATATGTATATAATGCACAATAAATGTAAAATTTAACATATGTTAATATGTTTAATATCAATAATGTCAATACGTTCCTTTTATTTGCACCTCAATAAGTCATTCCAGAATAACACCATGCACACAAGTCCAAACCACAGTGATTATTACTTTAAAACTTTATTACATGAACAGGAAAACAGAAAAAATAAAGTGAATGAACTGGAATAATTTATAGTGGAAGTTACTGCCTTAAGTGTTTCGCAAGTCTTCCATGTTATCCACAACCATTCCGCAAACGTTCCACATGTATTCCGCAAACCTTCCATGAGTATTCCGTGGGGATTCTGTGGCCGCTTTTGACCATCTGTAAGAGGGGGGAAGGCTCGCGGAAAGGTCAAAGAACACTGGCGGAATAAAAGGAATGATCACAGAACGTTTGAGGAAATGACGGAACGTTTGCGGAATGACTGAGAAACCTTAGGGAATACTGTTGGAAGATTTTTCCACGAACGTGCTTTTGAACATGTTCAAACGCATGTTCGCAGAAGGTTTTGGCCTATCGGAAGCAGAGGAATACATTCAGAATCATACGGAAGGACACGGAGGATAACGGAACGACTGAGGAACGTTGGAGGACGACGACATTTTTGTTCCATGAGTCTGCCGCGCTCCAGTGAAATGGGGGTATTATACTCTAAATGGCCTGACGTGTTTGAATGATGGTCCCATGCTTCCTACTTGTGAGCAAACATCAGGCATCATGAACCATCATCAATCAGCTTGGAAACGAACTGACCTAATCAATTTGTATCAGAACCCTGTTTTACACTGGGGCACGATGTCTGCAAACTCCATTCAAAAACAAGTGAAGCTATATGATTTATAAGCACACTTGGAGGCAGGGTGACCCAAGGAATTGTCTTTCCAAGTT
>CM045742.1:10255000-10257500 GCA_024760905.1 Plotosus lineatus
GTGCAGAGTTGTGGCAACTACAGAGGATAAAGTTGATGAGCCATACGATGAAGTTATGGGAAAGAATAGTGGAGAAGCTAGACTAAGGGCAGAAGTCAGCATTTGTGAACAACAGTTTGGTTTCATGCCCAGAAGAGCACCACAGATGCAGTGTTTGCCTTGAGGATGTTAATGGAGAAGTACAGAGAGTCAGACAGAGCTGCATTGTGCCTGTGGATCTGGAGAAAGCATATGACAGGGTGCCGAGAGAAGAACTGTGGTATTGCATGAGCAAGTCTGGAGTGGCAGAGAAGTATGTTAGAGTGGTGCAGGACATGTATGAGAGATGTAAGACAGTGGTGAGGTGTGCTGTCGGTGTGACAGAAGAGTTCAAGGTGGAGGTGGGACTGCATCAAGGGTCAGCTCTCAGCCCCTTCTTGTTCGCTATGGTGATGGACAGGCTGACAGACGAGGTTAGACAAGATTCCCCATGGACTATGATGTTTGCAGATGACATTGTAATCTGTAGTGAGAGCAGAGAACAAGTGCAGGAAAATCTAGAGAGGTGGAGGTATGCCCTGGAAAGGAGGGGAATGAAGATTAGCCTCAGTAAGACAGAGTACATGTGCATGAATGCCAAGGACCAAAGAGGAAGGGTGAGATTACAGGGAGCAGAGATAAGAAAGGTGGAGGATTTTAAGTACTTAGGCTCAACAATCCAGAGCAATGGCGAGTGTGGAAAAGAGGTCAAGAAGCGTGTGCAGGCAGGTTGGAATGGTTGGAGAAAAGTGTCCAGTGTGATGTGTGATAGGAGGGTATCGGCAAAAATGAAAGGAAAAGTGTACAAAAGCGGTGTTGGAGGCCAAGCGATGCTGTATGGGTTAGAAACAGTGGCCCTGGGGAAAGACAGGAGGCAGAGTTGGAGGTAGCAGAGATGAAAATGTTGAGGTTCTCTTTGGGAGTAACGAGGATGGATAGGATTAGGAATGAGCACGTCAGAGGGACAGCACATGTAAGACGTTTTGGAGACAAAGTCAGAGAGGCTAGATTGAGATGGTTTGGACATGTACAGAGGAGGGATAGTGAGTATATTGGTAATAGGATGCTGAGGCTGGAACTACCAGGCAAAAGGCCTAGAGGAAGACCAAAGAGACGATTCATGGATGTGGTAAAGGAGGACATGAAGGTCGTTGGTGTAAGAGAAGAAGATGCAAAGGATAGGGTGAGATGGAGGCAGATGATTCGCTGTGGCGACCCCTGAAGGGAAAAGCCGAAAGGAAAAGAAGAAGAAGATAAATCTGTGATGTAAAATCGGCTACAGCTTATGCACACGGACCTTGTTAAGGGATTTTATGTGAGATAAGCACCACTATGACCATCGCAGCGATGCGGTCTCGTCGGTCAAAAGGATTTCTCACCAAGGATTGCTGCCTTTGCGTCAGGCATTGCCGTCACTTTACGTGCAACCTCGACCAAAGCCAATTGAAAACGCTGTAGTAATCTGTAGTAAGTCGAATCTAAATAAGCTAAATATTACACCTGCTGTGTCCCTAAATCATACTTTTTAATCCAGATCATGGGATATTTAAGTTTAGTTTATACTATTTGAGGATATCTCAGTATGATTACCTCACCATCTTGCGATTATTATTCTGTTTCTGATTGGTGGAAAGCCATTGCAAGAATTCCTGGCTTTGCATCATTGCAATGGAATAAAGACATGATTGCACTGTTGCCATCGGATACGCTGAATGATTACTACACAACTGGCATACGCAGCATAGTAATGTCAGAAACAAAAACAGATTTTGAATAAATAATAAAACAATTATAGAATTCGGCTTTCGTGTGATATGAAGAATTATTCAGTCTCCAAAGGGTATCAGGAGCCAATGAGCCCTCGGAATGCTCGGCAGATAGCAACACTTCGCCCGAATAATTCTCTACATCAGACTTCACCTCGAGGGCAGTGGTGGTCTAGTGGTATAGGGCGCAGGATCGCTGCGCCTAAGGTTGGGGGTTCGAGTCTTACTCTCCACAAGGTTGTCACTGTCCCCCCCAGTGCAGCTAACTGGGTTATCAAAGGCCGGCCATGTCTCTCACTGTCTCTGGTGTGAGATTCATGTAAAAGAACCATTTGCTGACTTTCAACAAGAGTAGCTGCAAAGCCGTCGGCATGTTTCTGCCCTGCGATGGCCTGGCGAGCTGTCCAGGGAGTACTCTGCCTTCGCCTGGAGTTGGTTGGGATGGGCGCCAGCCTCCCCGTGACCCTAATTAGACTTAAGCGGTTATAGAAATGATGAGACTACGCCTCATTCAATAACTATGTATTATCTACCTCTCAAACTGCTCACATGCGTGAATCAAAACGGGAATAAAACTGAAATCCTATAAATTTATCAAAATACCATCCAAAAAATGTACAAAAACAAATAAATCCACCCAATACAGCCTTTACATTTCTCAATGTATTTAAAGTTTTCAATTCTGAAATCTGATGCTGACCTCACCATTACCGAAT
>CM045742.1:10262500-10267500 GCA_024760905.1 Plotosus lineatus
CTCGACCGGAACTGCGAGATTGCAATGTAAACGTAAGGTTATATACCTGATATATACAACACAAGCTCACGGAAACTTGGAAAAAACAGACATTATAGTATTTTTTTTTTTTTTAAACCATGGACGAAGACAATTTCGTAGAAGGATTAGAAGGTTATTTATATGAACCACTGAAGAAAGACGATCCACATTTAGTGAAATCGGACCAGGAAAGTGACGACTCGGAGGACGATATTGGAGAGTCGGCAGAAGCTCTTACACGGGAAAATCGTAGCAAACAACCAGCAAATATTTGGTGGTCTTGTGGAAAATGCGTGCGTCAAAAAACCGATCAGGAGTGCGATTGTTGTAAACAACATGAATTGCTTGAGGAAAATATACTGACATTCTGCAATTGGCGATACGACTGTCAACGATGTTATGTCACAATGACCTTTAACCCCGGTGAAAAGAAGCCAACATGTTGGCACGCTCAACCTTCGTGAGCAAGGAATGTCATACAGAAGAAAAGGAAATGTGGACTTATAAATAAACTACCGACATCACGCGATGTTTAAAAGTTAATAATAAAGTATAGTTGATATTTTTTGAATGCTGTAAAATTTGGGTACAGGTTCCCTTTAAACAACCAAAAGCTATTTGTACACCACAGTCAACTTTAACATCAAATTCTTCATATATTCTGAAGGTAATCAGTTCAGTTCATTTCCTGTAACCACTTAATCCTAATGAGGGTCGCGAGGAGGCTGGCGCCCATCCCAGCCGACTCCGGGTGAGGGCAGAGTACCCCCTGGACAGCTCGCCAGGCCATCGCAGGGCGGAAATATGCTGACGGCTTTGCAGCTCCTCTTGTCGAAAGTCAGCAATGGTTCTTTTATATGAACATCCCACCATAGACAGTAAGAGACATGGCCGGCCTTTGATAACCCAGTTAGCTGCACTGGGGGGGGACAGTGACAACCTTGTGGAGAATGGGACTTGAACCCCCAACCTAAGGATCAGCGATCCAGCAGCGCCCTATACCACTAGGCCACCACTGCCCATTCTTCAGGTAATAATAGAAATAATTCAACATCAATATGGACGAAATATATGTGGCATCCAGAACATGGTGATTTATGTCTCTGTAAACTACAAGAATTGCTTGAGATTCTTCACGGTAAATTATTTGATTGTTTAGAAACCAGAATTGATGATTCATTAAATGCCTTCACTGAACTCGATCAACAAGCAGCAGATTAACACAAGAAGATATTTCCAGGCTACAGTAATGCAAACTTCAGACCTCAGCCTCCTTGGTGGGATCATTTGAAACATGTGAAATATAAAGCTGTGAGAGACCAGAGAGACAGGAATCTGGATATTATTGTTTATAAAACCCACCGTAACTTGTTCAAGAAAACTTTCAATTTTAAATGCAGAGATTATTTTCCTTCACAAAAAGAAAAGCTTATTGCAGCGAGAGAGAATCCTGAGGAATTTTGGAAAACATTAAAGCATAGTGGCTCATCTTCATCTATAACTGGAGACAATGATATTAATGTAGGCAGTGAAGGCTGGTTCACTTCTCTCCTCTTTTAAAGGATAATACAAGGACACCTCACTTTCCGCGGTTATTGGGACCGAGATTCCCACACGACCACTGAAATCCGCGAAGTGGGATCAGGCATAAGATGTAAATAAAATATAAATACACACACATAACGACGCGCGCGCACATGCATGCACTTAGATGCGCACCTCACAACAATGTAACTAGTTTTGTTGGGAGGTTTTGGGTCGTTTTTCTGTTTTTGTTTGTTTGGGGTTTTTTTATAATTGGCCTTGTTTTTGTGGCATTTTCCTTAACTTTTCCCCCTATTCTTCCTTAATTTCCTTATTTTTTTAAATTCGATTAATATTAAAAAAAAACAACAAAAAAAAAAAAACGCGATGCACTGAAGCCGCATGAATTGAAGCACGAGGTAGTGAGGGATCCCTGTGCTGATTTTGCCTGTGACTGCAATGTCAACTTGGTAGGAATTGAACATGAAGGACTAAAAATATTAAATGGCATCACTACGGAAAATGAAAACTTTGAAAAATTAGAAAGTAGCATGTCTCCTGGACCTGATGGCATTGCAATTGAGTTTATTAAAGCTTCTAAAACTCATATCTAGAATTATTAACAATGTCGTACAATAGGATTTTCAATGATGGTAATTTTCCGGTATAAGATAAGATAAGATAAGATACAGCTTTATTAATCTCACAATGGAGAAATTCACTGTTACAGGCTCTTGAGGTACCATCAGTAGGGGGTGCAAAAATAGATACAAGTACAAACATACACACATACATATATATTATATAAGTAAATAAATAAATAGATACATAAATAGTATAAAGTAATATACAATAAAAAAGAAAAGAAGGGAACGACTTTGTAGACTGGCCTATATTAAAGTGTATATGTATCTGAGGGCGGAGTAGATGGGTTGATATGGTTCACAGTGGGGTAGATGTGGTTGATTAAAGTGCACGGGGTTTTTATTGCACATAACCGGTATTTTCACAGACAGTTACAAAGTGGCGTTGTACAGTCTGACAGCGGTGGGAATGAACGACCTGCGGTAGCGCTCCTTCCTGCACTGAGGATGCCTCAGTCGTCCACTGAAGGAGCTGCTCAGCCTCTCTACAGTCTGGTGCAGTGGGTGAGAGCTGTTGAACAGGATGGATGTGAGCTTTGCTACCATCCTCCTCTCACTCACCTCCTCCACAGAGTCCAGTGGGCAGCCGAGGACAGAGCTGGCCCTCCTGACCAGCTTGTTCAGTCTCTTTCTGTCCCGCTCTGTGCTGCCCGGGGCCCAGCAGATGGCAGCGTAGAGGATTGCAGAGGCTACCACAGAGTCATAAAAAGTCCTGAGCAGAGGTCTGCATACTCCGAAGGACCTGAGTCTCCTCAGAAGGTGGAGGCGACTCTGGCCCTTCTTGTACAGGGCGTTGGTGTTGTGGGACCAGTCCAGTTTATTGTTAAGGTGAACACCCAGGTACTTGACACTGTCCACTGTCTCAATGTCCTGTCCCTGGACATTCACTAGTGAGTGTTTGTTTGTGTGTGTGTGTGTGTGTGTGTGTGTGTGTGTGTGTGTGTGTGTGTGTGTGTGTGTGTGTGTGTGTTAGAGTGCTTCTCCTGAAGTCGACCACCATCTCCTTCGTCTTCCTGGTGTTCAAGCACAGGTGGTTGCGCTCACACCAGTCCACGAAGTCAACGATGACCGACCGGTACTCCAGCTCATTCCCCTCTGACACACGGCCCACGATGGCAGAGTCGTCCGAGAACTTCTGGAGGTGGCAGCTGTCTGTGCTATAGATGAAGTCCGAGGTATAAATATTGAAAAGGAAGGGTGAGAGGACGGAGCCCTGCGGTGCCCCCGTGCTGCAGACTGCCACCTTTGACTTACAGCCGCGCAGCCGCACGTACTGTGGACGGTTAGTGAGGTAGTCGATAATCCAGGCAGCAAGATGTCCGTCCACTCCCACGTCCTCCAGCTACCCCGCAGAAGCGCTGGCCTGATGGTGTTGAAGGCGCTGGAGAAGTCAAAGAACATGACGCTCACAGCGCTGCCAGCGATCTCCAGGTGGGTTAGTGCCCGCTGCAGAAGGTAGATGACGGTGTCTTCTACCCCAATGCTTGGCCTGTAGGCAAACTGCAGCAGGTCTAGGGTGGGGCTCACCATAGAGCGGAGGTGTATGAGGAGGAGCCTTTCCATGGTCTTCATGAGGTGGGAGGTCAGAGCGACAGTTTTGTAGTGGGCCGGTTCCTTCGCTTGAGCTGTTTTGGGAACCGGAACCACACAGGAGGTCTTCCACAGGACGGGAACCTTCTCCAGGCTGAGGCTCAGGTTGTACAGGTAGCATAGTACCTCACAGAGCTGGTCCGCGCAGGTCCTCAACAGCCTGGGACTGATGCCATCTGGTCCTTCAGATTTCCTCTGATTTAGTCGCCTCAGCTATCTCCTCACCTGGTCATACGGGAGTGAGGAGGGCTGGGGTGGGCTGTAGAGGGCGGGGGATGTGTCTGTCAGTCTGTAGCAGTCAAGTGAAGTTGGCCTGGGGAGGGGGAAGGTGTCTGCTGGTCTGGAGACGTGTGAGGGGGGGGACGGGGGGACGGGGAGGGGGGCAGAGAGGGAGGGGGGAGAATCAAACCTGTTGAAGTAACAGTTTAATTCATCCGCCCAGCGCTGGTCACCATCAGCTGTCACCCTGACACTCTGCCCAAATCCAGACATGGGGTATCGTGGGGTACAAGCATCATTTGTCCTTTTTATAAATTGGGTGGTAAAAGCAACCCAAATAATTATAGAGGTATTGCTCTTATCGACTTACTCTCTAAAACATTTACTTCTATCCTCAACAGCAAGCTAAAGTTTTGATGCGAGGAGAATAATACATACCTGTCAACCCTAGGCCGTTGGCGATCTTACAAATGGCTACTTATGCCCTTACAAAATAGCAACTAATCTTACGCGTCTTATTATCGCGTGCAATATGAAACAAAAATTAAACTCTATTTTTAATATAATATGAATTTATTGGTAATGTTGTAACATATAACCTGGTGCAATCAAATAAAAGAGTAATATCTTCAGCTGCATGATTAAGAAAATTTAACAGTGATCTTTATTATAACTATATGTAGCACTTTTGGCACTTTCAATCATTTCTTTTGATGGCTTCACTTCATGGCACTTGAGCTGGGCATTAGTTTTCCTTTTCTTTTTAGCTGTTCCATCCATATTGTTATCACGTTTGTATCAACTGTATCCACTGCGAGTCACGAAAACTAACTGGGAATGATGGCGGAAGTGAAAGTGCGGTCACGTGGTCGGAAAGAGCAGACGATAGCAGACGATAAACGCAACGCGCGATTCTCGCGAGAAAACGGCTACAGACCAATTCGGCGTATCGTCTCTTTACCGAAACGGTGACACAAAAAACGGAGTTAAAAAAAAAAGACG
>CM045742.1:10272500-10400000 GCA_024760905.1 Plotosus lineatus
ACGATAAGGTGGCGACTCAAGACGGGGCTCATCAGCTTTAAAAATGTAAAAAAATAAACCATAAGTATGTTGTTTTAGTTAGTTTTTTATGTTTCCATCTGAGCTTAAAAACATATCTTGTGAATTTGATCAATATGCACTGAACTCTTCAGAAACTATGTACTGCCCCCTTAAACTTCAACGACAGCTGGAGTCAAGCTAATTTTCTCATATGGTAAAGCTGCCATTCTTCTCAGAAAAAGCCTCCAGTTCTTCTAAAGTCTCGGGCTAGTATGCAAGAACTTTATGTTTCAGCTCCGATGATATTGAGGTCCAAAGAATAAGATGGCCACTTCAGAACCTTCACTTCGTTCTGCTGTAGCCAATGACAAGTTGTCTTGGCAACTTGACCATCATTTTCATGTTGGAACATCCATATACGCAGCTTCCAGGTTGATGAATGCATTTCTTCCTCCTGTATTTTCTAACAATATGCTGCATGCATTCTGTCATACAATATCAACTTTTGTTCAGGGTGATTTGGTTATTTTCTGTTGCCATTATGATTACAAAGAGGAGGGGGCAGTGGTGGTCTAGTGGTATAGGGCGCTGGATCGCTGATCCAAAGGTTGGGGGTTCGAGTCCCACTCTCCACAAGGTTGTCACTGCCACCCCCCCCCACCCCCCACCCCCATGCAACTAACTGGGTTATCAAAGGCGGGCCATGTCTCTCACTGTCTATGGTGAGAGGCATGTAAAAGAACCATTGCTGACTTTCGTAAAGAGTAGCTGCAAATTCGTCAGTGTGTTTCTGTCCCTTGCTAAAAAAAGGGTTGTGACAGGAAGGGCATCCGACGTAAAAACCTCTGCCAAATCAAATGTGCGAATCAGATGATTCGCTGTGGCGACTCCCGAGTAAAAGGGAAAAAGCCGAAAGGAAGACATTATGATTTCAAAGAGGAAACATGATTGATAATAAATATCTTCATGCAACCACTAGTCATAAGTGAAAGAAATGTTTTTGTATGATCATTCATATTGCGTGAAAAATGGCCAAAAAAAAAAAATACAAATTCTGCCAGGGTCTAAAAATTTTTCTATAATAAAATAATTATGCAACTCAGGCTCAATTCACCAAATCCACCTCACCTTCAGCACATAGATTTAAATTGTAGCACAGTTGCTTATATTGTGGCCCTAAGAATGGTGCATGTGGTTACATTGAGGTTCAGTGACTATCTCTATGGGGTATGAGTGTAGATTAAACAATGGAGACCGGCAGTAATCAACTGGATTTTACTATTTTAAAGACTGTGACATCATCAGGATTCCAAATCTTCATGTTACCATTCTCATTTGTGACCCGATCTGGCAAAATTACTCAGTAGTCACAAGTAGAAGTTGAAGATTCAGGCCAAAATACATTAATGTACAGGGATCCCTCGCTACTTCGTGCTTCAATTCAAGCGGCTTCAATGCATCGCATTTTTTTTTATATCGATCAAATTAAAAATAAGGAAATTAAAAAGAATAGGGGAAAAAGTTAAGGAAAATGCCGCAAAACAAGGTCAATTATGGGGAAAAAACAAAACAAAAACATGAACCAACATAAAACAAAAACAACCCAAAACCTCCCATCAAAACTAGTTACATTGTGTTGTGAGGTACACATTATTGTATCAACAATATACCCTATCCCAAAGTTCTATAGCTCAGAAACTTACATAAAGTGACAAAATTGGCCATTTAGCCATTTGGTCCATATCTTCCTATCAACCTGTCAAAAACAATCTGGTAACCGCTGCCCCATGTGATTTCGGCCCTGCATGAAAAAGTTTATCATTAATCGCTGACATAAAAACCCGCATCAACAACTTTGCCAGTCAGTTTTTTGTTTGTTTGTTTAGTCAGCAAGTCAAACAGAACAATCTGGAATTAAATGAACACGGCGTCATCGTCAATCGACCTCCCTTCCATGTGTAAGTTTGGCACCTCTGCATGCTGTAAACAGCGCTGTCTTGGATTGCAAACAAGGCTGTGTTTCCACACCTATACACGTGCTGGCCGCTTTTCAATCTTTCACTGTCCCTAGCTTGTGTAATCCTATTCTTAATTATCTTTTGATCAGATTCTACTTTTATTTCTTAAAGATAAATTTAAAATTGTTTAACAAATTTGTCGTAAGTGTCTGTCTCAAGTGATGGCCATCTGAAGGTATCATGACCTCATGTTGTACTTTCTGTCCCTGTGAGCTGGCTCAGATAGCTGAAGTTTAATTACCGTATTACCCAGGGTGCTTAAAAAATTGGAGTGTGTAGGCGCTTATTAAAATGTTTACCAGCGGAGTGGGACAGTAAGTGTTTATTACCATAGAGGTAGAAAACAAGAATAATAACAGAACATTAAAAGAGTTTTCTGGTATTTGTGTTATTCATTTTGTGATATCAACCAAATTGCTTACATGAAAGCTAAAAATAAAGAGAAAACAGCATAATTAAAAAAAATACCCTTTAATTTTTTTAATTTTCCCTCTTGGTGCTGTTCGTTTAAATATTTCCTAGATGTAAAATCGAGCCAATCAACATGAATGTCAACTTTACCACATGGCACGTTGAACCAATCAACACAAAGGTACTTTTTAGCCCATGGCACGTTGAAAAGCACATGACCAGGAACGTCTTTAAATGTATGAAGTTAGTGAGCAGGAGAATCGGGTGAAAAATCCTCGTCATCACTTTCTGATAGGTCCATATTTGGATCATCGCTTCATTCATTCAGAGCATCCCATAGTTTTGCTGTAGCAGTTTCTAATGGTTCGTTGGTTGTTGGACATTTATCAAGAGAACACAGCAAAATATTTTCCTGTTTTTTAAGGCAAGGTGGAATGATCAAATGTGTTGTTACTGATGAACATTATAAACATTCCCCAGTGGCAGGGGGTCTTGAAATATCGTGTAAATGCACTTTTATGGGCAGTGAACGCCTCGTTTTACTGTTACAGAAACTGATCAAATAAAATTTGTAAGCTTGATCTACCATTTGCTCCCAGTACACATGGGCGGTTATTAGATGTAAGATAAAAAAACACTGGGTGGGGGTGGCTTATTGGAGCAGGGCGCTTATTACGTTGAATATGGTAATTGATTTTAAAGTTGAATAGAAATTAAAGAGAAAGATAATCCATTTAATGCTAAGGATATTTGAAACTTTATCTGAATATATTTAGCTCTCTTTTTCATCAAAATGATTGATGCAATCCAACAAAATTCAAATGCTCATACCTTTGTCAATTTTCAAAGTGTTTCAACAAACTAGGTATAATTGCAAAGCTTACGGGCCATGTCTGTCACTGTCTATGGTGAGAGGCATGTAAAAGAACCATTGCTGACTTTCGTAAAGAGTCGTCAGCAAAGTCGTCAGCGTGTTTCTGTCCCTTGCTAAAAGGGTTGTGACAGGAAGGGCATCCGACGTAAAAACCTCTGCCAAATCAAATGTGCGAATCAGATGATGCGCTGTGGCGACTCCCGAGTGAAAGGGAAAAAGCCGAAAGGAAGACAGACAGACAGACAGTCTCCTCCTTCCCACCCTGCCTAAAGCTAAATCTTTCTTTTTTAATTTTTTTGGTTATTCAGACCCATTTTGCCAGATCAGGTCACATTGATGGCTTTACTGGCCCTGGAGTGTGCTGTTCAGGGTGTACCCACGGCTTTCACCCAGCGATTTGGGAAGGGTGTTGGCTTATTGATCTGAAAGTTGAGATTCTAAGCCCCACTCTCATCAATTTGTCACTGCTGCCCCTCCACAGCGCAGCTAACTGGGTTATCAAAGGTCAGTCATGTCTCTCATTGTCTGTGGTGAGAGGCATGTAAAGGAACCATTGCTGTCATTTATAAAGAGGGGGGTATTTCTGCCCTGCAATCATTTGGCGAACTGTCCAGGGTGTACTCTGCCCTTGCTCAGATGGATACCAGCCTTCCTGTGACCCTGATTAGGATTAAGTGATTCAGAAAATGAATGAATGAGTGAGTGAGTGCACACAGGTTGACAGACAGGCAAAAAAGACAGATGGGGGTTGTTAAACTAGTTTGGAAAGGTATTTTATCTGACACCTCGAGGGGTTCTGTCGGCAGTGTTTGTGTTGTAAATAGAGGTGTGTCTTTGGGTTGTCTCTAGTCATGTCAGCATCTCCAATACACATCGCTACATACACACAAATACATAACACAAACACTGCTGATAGGAAACTCCCTGGATGTTAATGTGTAAGCTCTAAAGACAAGAACCCTGCTGTGTGTGTGTGTGTGTGTGTGTGTGTGTGTGTGTGTGTGTGTGTGTGTGTGTGTGTGTGTGTGTGAGAGAGAGAGAGAGAGAGAGAGAGAGAGAGAGAGAGAGAGAGAGAGAGCTTGGGTGTTTAACCTAAACAGGACCACAGGGCATAGAGCACCAATCATTCCCAATCATGGTGGCATACTGCACACCAGTGTGTGACCTTTTCTCACACACACACACACACACACACACACACACACACACACACACACACACACACACACACACACCTCTCAATCTTTTCTTCAAGGTGAAACCTGAAATAAAGTGTCAGAATAATGGGTCTTGACCCCACAGTGAGGAGATGGAGTGAAGGGAAACGGTGGAGGGAAATCTGCTCACCAGCCCAAGAGACACAAAGATGGAAATGTGATGAGATCTAAATGAGGCAAACTTGACCTGATGGGGAGTCTCTCTCTCTCTCTCTCTCTCTCTCTCTCTCTCTCTCTCTCTCTCTCTCTCTCTCTCTCTCTCTCTCGTAAACTCCAGGTTTCTAATACATATCTGTCATTTCTGAAGTATTATCTAAAACAGCAAGGCACTAATATTTCATATCATACACACACACACACACACACACACACACACACACACACACATTAATTTGTTATGTTAAGGACTGTTTCCTGTTAATCGGCATATCTGAATCACTTTTGCTCTGCTAAAATAATTTTGTGTAAACTGTTGAATCAGTTCTTTGAACCAAGACCTCTTCAGTGCATCAGACATTTACAAACATGGGATGAAAAACTGAGTTAAAACATTTGTCTCAGGCTGACTGAGTTATCAAACCGAAAGGATGCAGTTGTTCAGATCAGATCTGCGGTCCAGTAGGCTATGACAGTATGAATAAACCTCTCAGTTAAAGAAGCTCTCAGAGTGTGTGTTCTGGGCACAGGCCAACTCCTTCAGAAGTGTAATTACAGGAAGCCAGAAAAAGTCTTAAACAACTACAATCAGGACAGGGTTCAGGCACAAAGCCGTCGGTGTCAGTGGAAACTTCTCACAGTGGATTAACTTTCTGTACCGGAAAGAAATGACACACTATATAGAAGTGTTTTTTTTGAAATGCATACATCGAACGCATATCAGGCATATACTCCGATTTTATTTGACTCAATGCTTGGATATGTTTGTATATGAAAGAAAATATGTATATGCATAACAGTACCTGTAGCATAGTCATTTATTCATTAGGGTCAGGGTGAGGCCAGTGCCCATCTCAGTTGACTCTGGTTGGGGTGAGGGCTGGGTACATCGTGGACAGATCATCAGCCCATCGCAGTGCCAAAGTATGCTATTAATTTAATATTAAAACACTGTTACCCTGCTTTCACTTTACCAAAGAATGAAGTGATAGGTGGCCCTCGATATGTATGCACATGACACCAAGCTAGTACCCTTGTGAAAGAAATGAGTGACGTGAAGTGAAATTTTCTCAGTGTCATGCAAATAATTCTGGCACAAATTAAAGCTTCAAATGCAAACAATTGGTTTGAATAATTTCTCATATTAAATACTTTTTCTTGAAGAACCTCTCCTAATAAGATTATAATAACATTATGAATGAAATTAAACTTGGAAAGAAGTACTGTGCGTGTAACCATGAACACTCAACAATTTAATACAGTGATACTTCACCTGACAAAATTAATCCGTTCCAGAAGTGGTTTCGTAACCTGATTTTTTTTCGTAAATTGAGCTGCATTTTACATGTAAAAGGCCTGATTCGTTCCCATTTCCCCAATACTACCCCTAAACCCTTTAAAAATTATTAAAGTATAATAAGACCTTCTTTTAAGGCCTTCTTCTGCTTCAATATCGTACCGATGGTAGACGGGTTTGGCCATATTCCTTTCTGATATCACTCAATCACATGCCACGAACCCGCTTCTTCTTTTCACTCGCACCAGGAATAACTTTCACCGGGAATCACACACACGTGTGTGTGTGTGTGTGTGTGTGTGTGTGTGTGTGTGTGTGTGTGCATGAGTGTGTGTGTGTGTGTGTGTGTGTGTGTGTGTGTGTGTGTGTGTGCGCGCGCGCGCGCATGTTGACCGTGTCTTCTTAGCAGAGTTATAATCTTACAAATGTTTATGCAAGGTTAAAAGCCTGAGCCAAAAAATAAAGTTGCAATGAGTTGAAACAACAGTAACTCTGTCCTTTACGCATGTTAGAACTCTGTTCCGAATGATGGGTCGAAGGCACACCAAAAGCATCATGGGTATTATGGAGATACAACTCCATAATAGCCAATGGGAGGGAGCTGCATCTCCGTGACGAACAGTGGGTCAAAGGCACATGAAAAGCATCATGGGTATTATGGAGATGCAGCTTCATAATAGCCAATGGGAGGCCAGTGAGGTGGGGTGTTGGGAGATAGCCAATGGGAGCCAACTCGAGCATTGTTTGCATTTTTGAGATGGCGAGTTTCGTAACGTGAATTTTTTTTCGTATCCAGAGACGGAAATTTTAGGTAAATGTGTTTCGTACCTTGGATTTTTCGTTTGTTGGGTCTTTCGTAAGTTAGGTACCACTGTATTAATATATCCATGTGAATGATGCAATCCGATTGGTCCAATATCTCAGGATCATAAATCATTGTTTATGGATTATGGATAATGCTTCACTGAAAATGGTAGTCACACACTGAGGTTGAAATCTTAGCTCAACAATGAAACTTTTACCTATGTGGAGAAACACAATTGAGCTTAAAACTAGCCTTGAGATGAACCAAACACCACTCGTGTTCCATCGCAGCCAGTCCAAAATTCTAAACTAAAACAAATACAGAATTAAACTCATTTATAAAAGCAGTAAACAAGTTTGGAGAAATTCAGCTGAATGTAAAAACAAACAAGCAAACAAACTGTACAAAACTGTGAGCAATGGTGAGGTTACTTTTAAGTCTTACCCAAACTATTACAAACTCTGGACCTCACGTGGAGCAGAGAACTTGAGGAATTGTGAAAACCAGTGGACGGTTCTCCACGGACTATTTTAAACCAAGTAAAATCCCTGTGACTGGTAAAGAGCATTTTGAGCAATACAGAGTAAAACTTTTAGTTATTATTTAAACAAGTTATTATATCAACAACTAATGCAGCAGAAAATTCATTGAATGGTTCCTCGGACAGCACGGCAAAGGCTCATCTTGATGTCGTATGGCTCCGAAAGCTTGTTGTTTTAAAACTACTTGTTAGCTTTACAGTTATTTGTTGCTATATAATAGCACTGGGATTCTCTCCTCACCTCGCTCAGTAGAATCTGATAAGCATGTATGCATACCAACCTTAATTTTAACCGTAATGCTTAAAAAGGTAAAATGCGTAATAAATAAAATAAATTACATATACTGAGGACATTTTTGATAAGGTGTCATATGGCATATACTTTAACAATTATTCACCTCAAGCTTGTGGGATGATATTAAAATGAATATCTCCCTTTGGTGCATAGGTGGTAAATAAATACTACAATAATCAGTAGTGTTTATTTACCAGCCATACACCAAAGGCAAGGGGGGGAGTGATATTAAAATGAATATCCCCTTTGACTTTGGAGTATGGCTGGTAAATAAACACTACTGATTATTGGAGTCAGTACTGGGAATTTCAGACTTAGGCCCTGATGTGTTGATCAAGTGATGGCAAAATTAGTGCATAGAGGCTGAGGACTGGAATTTACATGTAATGACCAATCTAACAAGGTTAATGAGTTATTTTGTAACACCCACTTAAAAAGATTCTATTTGAAAGGAGTCTGTGCTCCCTGAAAAAACACTCTGCTTTTGGAACAAGGGTAAGGTTAGATGTGTTACTTTTATCAAATATGAAACAAGAAAAAAATAAAAACAAAGGAAAATTGGATAACATGAGGAAACACATTGCAAGCACAGAGAGAGCACGCAAACGCTACACAACATCCACCTCCCCAAGGGTGGAATTTGAATCCAGGAACTTCTTGCTGCATGGCAGACTTGCCAATTACAACTTTCCACCAATCAGAAGTGGGAAAATATTCTGAATGAATAATAATACACATTATCCATCATTCTAAACGGAATGCTTAGATTCATTGGTTGGAGCTTCAGGGAGACTGAAGCCTATCTTCCACGACTCTTGAATGCGGATGGGGCACACTCTGATTGGCTCATCAGTGAATGGCTGGGCCAACAAACACACACAAAACCATTCAACAGTCATTTATCCCAATGAGCATGCCTTTGGACTGTAGGGGGAAATGCAGAGGAGATCCGCCCAAGCTTTTGGAGAACATGCAATCTACAGACAAAAATGTCATTACGAGCTTGAAAATCGAACTCGGGACCATCTTACTATAAGGTGAACGTGTTAACCACTACGCCACCACCTTAGAGCATGTAATCTAGATATAAAATCCAAGTAATTATAATAACGTGTTAATGAAACGAGCTAGCCTTACCTTTTAGTGACCCAATCAACCCATTACGCATATTCATAACATGAAATTTGATTGCCCGGAGGATCTGGCAGTCAACCTAGTGAAGATCATCTGCCTGCCTGGGCAGATTTGAAAGTGAGTGTGTGTGGTTAATTAGTCTGGCATTATTAGCAGCAGTACAGTTGGGTGGGCTGAGCTTCCATGGTAGGCAGCCTCTGGGATGCAGGATGAAGATGTACTTGACATGGTTAGGGCAGCCCTTGAGAGAAACAGCAGCTTTTACACATGCTGCAAGATGTGTCTGTGAAGACGTTCAGTTGGACATGCATTTGGAAAGACCTTCATCCAGAGAAAAAAGCTAAAAAACCACAGGAATTCTGACATTGACCCAGGAACAGTAAATCTACCCACTGAGGTGAAGAACACCAAGGCCTGGCTGTTACACTCACACAATCTTCTTCTATAAATAACCATTCTAAAGTTGAAGGTGTGATTTCACACCTATGTTCATTATAATTCGAAAGCCTCCAATGCACCACAAGCTGCACAAGTCCACTGCAACACTGTGTGACAGGACTGCGAAGCGAGCTGCTGCAGTGGCATTATAGTTTCTTTTTTAATGAATTGGGCTCACAGTGTACAAGGTTGTTCCAAAGTCACACTTACTACATAGCCCCCAGTTAATCAATTTGCAGGAATAGCTGAAAGTGTCTGCATCTTTGACATTTCACTTTAAGAGCTAATGGCATCTAAGACGGCCATCCAACGATCGAAGCAAAGTGTACTGCACTGCCCAGCCAAAAAGAAAAAATGAAAAAAGTCACCTGCTTTAATATTTCCATGGAGAGCATTTAGCCTTAATCACAACATGTAATCTCCATGGCACTCTTGCTCCAGCTGGTCGGGACGAGGCTCAGCAACATTAATGTGGCAATAAAATGAAGTCAGCTGATGATCTGAATGTATTGAATGAGCATGTCATCACATCAACAGACTTTTTCTTCCCTGATGGCATGTATATAAAATGGGGACTCGCATATAATTTTCAGATGTGTATAGGCAACCCAGAGTCCTGACTTTAACCCTATTGAAAGTTTTCCAGATGTTCTTGAGAAAACTTTATGGAGCGGTTCAGTTTTTCCCTCATCGATTCAAGACGTCGGTGAGAAATGAATCCAACACTGCATGGAAATAAATGTTATATTGCTTAAGTTTGTTTGAAATAACTCGTTTACATGCTATAAACAAGGCTACTGCGATGGCCCGGTGAGTCGCTATGATCGGAACCAGCCTCCCCGTGACCCTAATTAGGATTAAGCGGTTCAGAAAATGAATGAATGAAAGAGTGAATGAACAAACAAGGCTAAAGGAGGAGTCATATTCATGCTTTAGTTTTTGTTGTGATGTCCCAGAGTGGGAGTGGACCTCTTGGTGAGGTCATCACAGAGTGTTTGGGTCAATCAGTAAGTAATGTTGCCCTGGAGCATGGCCCATTGACAGGACAGGAAGGAGATCAACAATGGAGCACCACTAAGTGGTCTGCCTATTACATGGGACATCGTGCAATAATACAATTTTACAAATACTTAAGATGAGCAGCTTGGAGCTATATAATAGAACCTTTAAAATAAAGGTTTATTCATTAACTTAAATTAAAATTAAATTACTGCTATTTGACCATAATAACCAAACAAATACAAACCTCCCTTAATGCTCCACCAGAAGGTCTGCCTACCAAACACATAGGTGCACTACCAAGGCTAAATACAATATCCTCAGGTCTCCTCAACTGCTCAGCAACTGGGTATCTTTCTGCAGTGTATGTTGCTGATTATCAGGAATTGTATTTTGTGGTTCCACTTTCTTTGTTTCTTATTTACAGAGCCAGCAATGTGTACAAACACCAGATCGGCCAGCTAGCAGACCGTGAGGAGATGTTCACTGAATTTGACAAAGTGTGTATTTGATTACAATGCATGACTGCACCTTCAGCTCATGGCCTTAATATATACATTTCTGGCTGCATTTCATTAATGAATAACCACACAGTCACTTCAGTATACTGAGCAAATCAAAGCAAGTGCAAATATTATATATACACTAAATTCTTTTTATATATTTCCTTTCATGAGATGACGTTAAACTAAACGGAAGGTGATTTTAATTACTTCTAAGCTAAGCATTTTCTTCTTCAATTACCAGATGAGGGGCAGTGGTGGTCTAGTGGTATAGGGCGCTGGATCGCTGATCCAAAGGTTGGGGGTTCAAGTCCCACTCTGCACAAGGTTGTCACTGTCCCCCCCAGTGGAGCTAACTGGGTTATCAAAGGCCGGCCATGTCTCTCACTGTCTATGGTGTGAGGCATGTAAAAGAACCATTGCTGACTTTCGACAAGAGTAGGCTGCAAAGCTGTCAGCGTGTTTCCACCCTGCGATGGCCTGGCGAGCTGTCCAGGGTGTACTCTGCCCTCGCCCGAAGTTGGCTGGGATGGGCACCAGCCTCCCCGTGACCCAAATTAGGATTAAGCGGGTACAGAAAATGAACTGAACTGAATTACCAGATGATTTAATTTCTTTATCTTCAACAGCACTAAATGCTTACAATCATGTTTATGCCATTAGAACAAGTGTCTCAAATGTTCAAAATGAGGTAAAAGGTCAAGAAATAGATGTGATAATCTCATTGGTGTATTATAACTTTATGATATGCATATAGATGCGTTTCGCTCTCGTTATCTCCCAGGTTCAGGATACTGAGAGAGGCAGACGATTTATTCTGTTCAGTTTATTTTGGGTTTTTCTTTTGCCCTTTTTTTCACACACTGAAAGATTTGACATAAACACACATGCCTGTTGGCAGCGCTATTTTTCTTCCTCTCTGGTTGCAGGTCTCTCTCGTAAGCACACAGAGAAAATATAAAAATAGGTGCCAGTAATTACACACTGGTGAAACTCATCATGTTACTTGCTGGTTCTACCTGGCTGTTGCTAACTCTCTTTACCTCTGCCTCAACTCTCTTTACCCTCTGCCTCAACTCTTTACCCTCTGCCTCAACTCTCTTTACCCTCTGCCTCAACTCTTTACCCTCTGCCTCAACTCTCTTTACCTCTGCCTCAACTCTCTTTACCCTCTGCCTCAACTCTCTTTACCCTCTGCCTCAACTCTTTACTCTCTGCGTCAACTCTCTTTACCTCTGCCTCAACTCTCTTTACTCTCTGCCTCAACTCTCTTTACCCTCTGCCTCAACTCTTTACCCTCTGCCTCAACTCTCTTTACCCTCTGCCTCAACTCTCTTTACCTCTGTACCAACTCTGTTTATCTCTGCCTCAACTCTCTTTACCCTCTGCCTCAACTCTCTTTACCCTCTGCCTCAACTCTTTACCCTCTGCCTCAACTCTCTTTACCTCTGCCTCAACTCTCTTTACCTCTGCCTCAACTCTCTTTACCCTCTGCCTCAACTCTCTTTACCCTCTGCCTCAACTCTTTACCTCTGCTTCAACTCTCTTTACCCTCTGCCTCAACTCTTTACCCTCTGCCTCAACTCTCTTTACCTCTGTACCAACTCTGTTTATCTCTGCCTCAACTCTCTTTACCTCTGCACCAACTCTCTTTACCTCTGCACCAACTCTACCTCCACCACAATTCTCTTTACCGCTGCCTGAACTCTCTTTACCGCTATCTCAGCTCTCTTTACCTCTGCTTCAACTCTGTTTACTTCTATATGAA
The DNA here is from genome assembly GCA_024760905.1 of Plotosus lineatus. NCBI lineage: Eukaryota > Metazoa > Chordata > Actinopteri > Siluriformes > Plotosidae > Plotosus > Plotosus lineatus. The sequence goes on from CM045742.1 coordinate 10,284,957, forward strand.
CTCTCTTTTCCTGTGCCTCAACTATCTTTACCTGTGCTGCAACTCTTTTTACCTCTGCCTTAACTCTTTACCTCTATCTCAACTCTACTTCTGCCTCAAGTCACTTTACCTCTACCTCAAATCTCTTTGCTTCTAACCCAACTAATCTTTACATCTGCCTCAATTCTCTGTCTTAACTCTTTTTATTTCTATCTCAACTCTCATTTTCTTTCTTTGTTGCCATGACAGAGTCACCTTGTTAATAAGAGATTAGAGTAAAACGATTGGTTGCCAGGAAGCTGACCACTCTTTACAACCATGGCAAGCAGAAAAGCATCTCCAAAATATGAATTCTTAAGGTGGGTGGATTAGAAGAGTAGAAAACCACATCAGCCACATCTGGCTCCATGGTGAAACTGGGCAGTTTGAGAGTAGAAGAAAATAATCCCTTAGTATTTGCACAGTCTTTAGGGAAAGAAGAAAATTTATTTGTTGAAAAATACAAGACATGATCTGATTTCATTTCAGATTGTTAGGGCTTTGCAATACTCTTTGAAACTGTTCCACCAAGCAGAAATATTTAAAAACAAAGTCCATATTACAATCTAAAATCTCTGTACCCAAGACTGCAGATTGGAAGATTCTGAAAACCTCAAACCAGCCCATCTGGTGCCATCAGCCTTGACTTTTAAAGACATTTTTCTATGCCAATGTTCGATGTGAACATTAATGAGCTCTTGACCTGAATCCGCATAATTTAACACATTGTTGTGGCTGCAACATATTTAACTGATTGGATAACTGCATAAATGTGTAGATATACTGGTATAATAATAAGTACAGTGAGCGTGTTATTCATATGTTGAGTCGACGTCATCAGTAAAACAGTCAGAGCCAAAACATGGTCCTAAATCTGCCTTGATCCCAATCAGCACTGATCATATTTATTTTTAACTAAATTTCTCTTGGTAGGAGCTGACAGCAGGTGTGTGTTCACGATTGGCAGTCGGCCTGCTGTTGGCAGCAAACGCATTTTTTTCTTACTGTCAAAGCTGAGGGATGAGCAGTCATAACTCATAACTACCCCACAGTGGTATGTTTAAACAGGAAATTATGCGCTATATCTGAGTCTCGTATTATCTGATAAAGGAAAAATTCACTCTTTTAAAATTTCAAATTCTATACTATGTTTAGGGTCCACGTCTGATCACGTGTACACTATTATGAAAGTAAAAAGTGGAGAAAGACTAAAATCCATGAAATTTGCATAAATATGTTCTTATTTGCAGCATAGTGGTGCTGTGGTTAGCACGTCCACCTCACAGTAACAAGGTCTAGGCTTGATTCTCAAACTCGGGTGTTTCTGTGTGGAGTTTGCGTGTTCTTCCTGTGCTTGCGTGGATTTCCTCTCACAGCCCAAAAACATGCACAGTAAGTGAATTGGCTGTTACAAACCGCCGATAGGTGTGAGTGTCAATGATTGTGTGTGTGTGTGTGTGTGTGTGTGTGTGTGTGTGTGTGTGTGTGTGTGTTGACCCTGTAATGGCCCAGCAAGCTGTTCAGAATATACAGTATCACCCCCCCACACACACCCAGAGTTGGCTGAGATGAGCATCAGAGGCTTAGAAAATGAATGGATGAATGAAAGATTATATTGCATTTACATTTACGCCACGTTAGTCACCCTTATCCAAAGCATCTTACTCTTTTTTTTTTGTAAATCTCGTTAATACAACTGAGCAGTTGAGGGTTAAGGGTCCTGCTGAGGGCTGAATTTCACAGAACGGTGACTGCTGAAGAACACAGAGGATTTTGTGTTTCATAAAAAGATTGCTGAACAATTTTTGAACAGTTTTTATGGTTGCAAAGACACTTTGAACATGTGAAAAACACGGGTCTCTGAAGTTCATTTTGGGTCGCCAAGTACTGAACACAATGCTTGGGAGGGTTGGCTCACTTTTTTTAATGTCAGTTCCATCAATCATTCTTTTCTTCTTCTGTTTTTCGTTCTCTTCTGCAGCAGCAGCAGCAGCCAGACAAAGCAAATCTTTCTCAGAGGGCAGCATCAGGTTGTGTTTCTTAATGACAGAAATCCATTTCCATATTCTGGAAGTCCATCTTCTATATCTGGGGAGGGGTTGCTCACCTTTTTAAAGAGTTGGATGGTTCCTATTTCAAGATTCACCTGACAAACCAAACGCTTCCAAACAGTGGAAAAGGAATAACAATTAGTTTTTAAGTGTCACGATTTCTGTCACTAACCTCATTATTAATGTTCCTCAACTGTCTTTCACATATTTTTCTGCAAACATTTGCATGACTGTTGTTGATTGTTACTGGATGTCGCAAAATGACGGGGTGAACTCAACATTTATCAGAAAAGAGGGCGAATCCAAAGTTCGCTGCATTCGTCTCTCTGTGTGTTTAACGACTCAACAGTGGCCGTCTGGTTGTACCCGTGCCTGAAGCCCTAACCTTCAAATCACCAACCCAGAGATGTAACCACGGAGTCACCACTGGTAAATTAAAAAATTAATTAGCATTTTAAAAAGATGCCAAACAGGCTCCCGTGTGGCGACGATCAAGCTGGAGATCACTGGTCCAAATCAAGGTTGATACCATAGCCGGCTGTGACCGAGAGTCCATGGGAGCTAATTGGCCAGAGCTCTCACAGGAAGGAGGGATAGCATATGCTAACTTCCCTGTCACTCACAGCAATCAATAGATAAACATGGACATCTGTGAGCTCATTTGTACGGGGGATGGATAGTACTTTCCCTTTGAGTGTGTGGTAGATCGCCACTCCCTGGTTGTTGATGGTGGTATGATAGAGAGGGCAACACCTGACCCATGAATGTGGATGACCCATGTGAATTGGATACGAGTAAAATTAGGAGAGAAAATTGGGGGGGGCAAACAATAAAAATGGGAGCCAAACATTTTTCATCAGTACTAATCTCCAGATACTGTTGTCGTACTCGAGTCTGGACTCACGTCAACATTTTGCAGATCCCTTGGACTTGTCTTGGAATCAACTGCAGTCAGAATTGACTCGATTTCTGGGCAAGTTCGACTCAAAGTTTCATCTCAAGACCAATTAAATCACAGCAGCACTGACATCTTTTTCATTTTTGTTGTGATTGAGAGCAAATCCCACCTTCAAATTCAACAATAAATGATTTTAATTGAAAAGTTTTAATGCTGCCACTGGGCCGTCTCTTGCTCCATAGCAAGAAGAGAAAACAAGAGGGAAAGCAGGGCACTGTCTGGCAGAGTTGTCTCAATACTCGCTTATAGAATTTACTCATTCTAAATAGAAACAGTCTTTTCACAAATCAGGAGTAAAAATAAAAAAACACCAAGCAGAATGTAAGCGCTGTGAAGCAACTTTATCTGAGATGGCTGAGACCACATAACATTTTTATTGTCAGATTGAAAGAAAACCAGTTTCTCCTGCAGTCCTTACAAATGGCTTTCGCTAAAAATATACTTTAAAATTAAACTAATAGACAAATTCTTCTGTTCTTCTAATGCTTCAACAGATAATATACTGAGATAACAATTAATACACACTGTACAATTTACAGTGAATTAATGTGGAGTCACAATGTAGCAGCAATAAGGTGACTTTACGCTTCTTTCTCATTCAGGTGTTAGGCATTTTTAAAGGTCAGTGATGTGAAACAGCTGTGTTTAAGCTCAGTGCATTGTTTGTACTTTACTATCATTCTTAAATAATGCTTTTCATTTTAACAGGGAATAATGAACATATTGGAAATTTAAATGTAATGAATTGGATATTGAAATTGTCTTACATTGGGTTTTTTTTCCTTGGCCTTGACTCAGGGCCAAAAGCCACCATCATCCCCAGATGTTGCACAGATGCCGCAGCGTCAATGTATCCAAACACAACACCATGCCATTGCCACCACGTCTCCAGCAGCTGCTGTGCCGCTTGTTATTACGTTTGGGTATAAAGAGTTCACATTCAACCAAAACAGCAGACCCACCAAATGCAAGTTCTGTGAATTACCATAAAGTACGCTGGACTGACCACATCTAAATTTAGCAGATGCCTGAAAACACATCCCAATAGGTCAGTTAGAATAGTCAGTTGTGAAAGGTTAGGGTTAGGATTAGGGTTAAGCTTAGAAACTGATGTATCTTTGCATGGGATCACAATAAGCTGTACATTCCACAGAGCTGGACAGAAAGGAAGAAAAAAAGCCATGACTTAATTTGAAAACTAAGGAGTGTGGAGTTTGCCCAAAAGGTAGCTGAGCAACCCCCCAAATGTATGGAGGAAAATGCTCTGGTAAAATGAGACTAAAGTTTTACTTTTCGGCCACCAAGGAAAAATCAATGTCTGGCGCAAAACCAATGCATCCCATCATCCAAAGAACACCACCCCCACAGTGAGACATGGTGGTGGAAGCATCATGCTGTGGGGAAGTTTTTCAGCAGCAGGAACTGGGAAACTGATCCGAGTCAAGCGAAAGTTAGATGCAGTGCCTGTAACAGGTGTAGAGAAAAAAAAATCCTACTTCAGGTGTAGGCCGGAGGCATTTGATGGGTAGCGCCAAACTAAGATGGCGACGCCATTGTAGCGAGCAGCAGTGACAGGCCCAAGGCACGCGAAGTGTGTGTTGAGGGTGTGGGAAGAGATATCCACCTCCCACAGGGGGGTTTGGGGAGCCTCCCCCAAGAAAAATTTTCAAAATGGGAGCTTTGAGATGCATTCTCTTGGTATCTGAGGCCAAGAATTTGAGAATTTGTGATTGACTGCTAAGTATAATGATCTGTAAAAGATTCAGACAGCGGGTATGTGTAATGTGGAATTTAACTTAAGAGATTCATCTACCAGAAAATTGAAATTAAGTCAAGCTATTTTATTCAATATACACTGTATAAATGTAAAGAATATTCCATATTTTCGGTAAGTATTTTACTTCACGTGCTATTTATCAAACTATGCATTGTTTTTGTGAAATGCAAAAAAATATATATATATACATATATATATATATATATTTTTTTTTTTTTTAATATATATATCACAATTTACTTATTTCAGTATTGAGTACTTCAAGTGGAGATTCAGTTTATAATACTATCTTGCATCAATGTCATAACAACTAACTTTTTTGGCACAAAAACATTAAACTATCTGAATGTTAAACATTTTAAACAATTTTACAAAATACATAAATTAACAATACTCTGGCTTCCCGATTGAGATTTAGTTGCTTTCTTGTGTTTGTTTGTAGAGCTATGTTTGCCAAGTGCTTTTTCACCCTGTTTTATACAAATATTACGTTTGCAAAATATGCATGTGACGTTAAACTCATCTTTCTTAACGAGCCAGTCCCCATAAACTCCACTGTTGGGATCGGAAGCCTTTAATAAATCTGGTGAAAAGTGTAAAACCATGCTGGCATTCTTGGCAATGTTGCATGCACGATCGACCACGGACTTTCAGAAAAAAGCAATATGGCGCGAAATAACATAAATCAACGTCATATGAGAGAACATAGCGAGAGTTCAGAGAGCCGTTCCAACAGTTACCAAGCCTCCCACTGAAAACCGTGTATGAGCGCATGCGAGCGCACGGGCCCGGGGGAGTAAGCACGGTTACTTAACATGTCAAACGAGCATGGTTATGGGTGATATTATTATCTTTTTAATCTGACTGAAAACTGCAAAAAGGCATGAAATAACATAAAAATCCGACTTTATCCGACAATTTTGCTGAAATCCGACAAAAGTCGGAAATTCCGACTCGTTACAGACACTATAGATGCTGCTAAATACGGGGATATTCTTGAACAAATCCTGTTTCAGTCTGCTTGTGATCTGAAACTGAGATGGAGGTTCACATTCCATCAGGACAATGATCTGAAGCATACTGCGAAAGCAACATTTGAATGGTTTAATGGGAAACATTTAAATTTCTTGAAATGGCCTAGTCATATCCCAGACCTCAATTCAAATGAGAATCTGAGGTCAGACTTGAAGCTTGCTGTTCACACGCAGAAACCATCCACATGAAAGAATTTGGCACTTTAGAATTGAGGAATGGGCAAAAATTCCAGAGGCAAGATATGGCAAGCTCATAGGGACTTATCCAAAGCAACCTGTAGCTGTAACTGCCGGTTATAAAAAAAGGTGGCTCTCCAACATACTGACTTTTAGGGGTTGTATATTTATGCACACTTAATTTTTGTACAATTCTTGTCCGACATGTTGTTTGCTTCATAATAATAATAATAATAATAATAAGAAGAAGAAGAAGTTGTCGTAGTCATTTTCTGTAAATTGAAATGATGCAAATCTTCAAACAGTCCATTTTAATTCCAGGTTGTGAGGCAACAAAACATTAAAAATGCCAAGGTGGGGGGGGGGGTATTTTTGCAAGGCACTGTATATATAAACACACACACACACACACACACACAAACACACAAACACACACGAGATGAGATTTCCTTTCGGCTTTTTCCCTTTATCAGGGGTCACCAGACCGGATGATTCGCGCGTTTGATTTGGCATAGGTTTTTACGTCGGATGCCTTTCCTGACACAACCCTTTAGCAAGAGACAGAAACACGCTGATGGCTTTGCAGCTACTCTTTACGAAAGTCAGCAATGGGTCTTTTACATGAACCTCTCACCATAGACAGTGAGAGACATGGCCGGCCTTTGATAACCCAGTTCGCTGCACTGGGGGGACAGTGACAACCTTGTGGAAAGTGGGACTCGAACCACCAACCTTACGATCAGCGATCCAGCACCCGATACTAGGAGACCACCACTGCCCCCATACACACACACACACACACACACATATATATATATATATGTACATCTGGTATCTCACCTTACGAAAGTCCCAACAAATGAAAAATCCAGGTTACGAAACATATTTACCTAAAATTTCCGTCTCTGGATACGAAACAAATTCACGTTACAAAAGCGCCATCTCAAACATTCAAACAATGTGCGAGTTGCTCTCCCATTGGCAACCTAAGTACTTAAAATCCTCCACCTTATCTCTGCCCCCTGTAACCTCAAAGTTCCTCTTGGGTCCTTCTCGTTCACACACATGTATTCTGTCTTACTAAGATTCCTTCAATATTACTTCAATCCCCTCCTTTCCAGGGCATACCTCCACCTCTCTAGATTTTCCTCCACTTTGTCTCTGCTCTCACTACAGATCACGATGTCATCTGCAAACATCATAGTCCATGGAGATTCTTGTCTAACCTCGTCTGTTAGCCTGTCCATCACCATAGCAAACAAGAAGGGGCTGAGAGCTGACCCTTGATGCAGTCCCACCTCCACCTTGAACTCTTCTGTCACACCGACAGCACACCTCACCACTGTCTTACATCTCTCATACATGTCCTGCACCACTCTAACATACTTCTCTGTCACTCCAGATTTCCTCATGCAATACCACAGTTGCTCTCTCGGCACCCTGTCATATGCTTTCTACAGCTCCACAAAGGCACAATGCAGCTCCTTCTGACCTTCTCTGTACTTCTCTATTAACATCCTCAAAGCAACCACTGCATCTGTGGTGCTCCTTCTTGGCATGAAACCAAACTGTTGTTCACAAATGCTGACCTCTGCCCTTAGTCTTGCTTCCACTATTCTTTCCCATAGCTTCATTGTATGGCTCATCAACTTTATCCCTCTGTAGTTGCCACAACTCTGTACATCTCCCTTGTTCTTAAAAATGGGCACAAGCACACTTCTCCTCCATTCCTCTGGCATCTGCTCACTTTCTAAGACCTTGTTGAATATTCTTGTCAGAAAATCTACTGCTACCTCCCCTAGACACTTCCATACCTCAACTGGTATGTCATCAGGGCCAACTGCCTTTCCACTCTTCATCCTCTTCAATGCCCTCCTCACTTCTCCCTTACTAATCTTTGCTACTTCCTGCTCCTCAACGGTCATCCCTTCTACTCTTTTTTCTCTCTCATTTTCCTCATTCATCAGCTCTTCAAAGTACTCTTTCCATCTTCCCAGCACACTTCTGTAATCAGTCAATACATTTCCCTCTCTGTCCTTTATCACTCTAACTTGCTGCATGTCTTTCCCATCTCTATTTCTCTGCTGTGCTAACCTGTATAGATCATTTTCTCCATCCTTACTGTTCAACCTATCATACAAGTCATCATATGCCCTCTGTTTGGCCTTTGACACTGCTACCTTCGCCTTACGCTGTGTCTCCCTGTACTCCTGTTTACTCTCTTCGGTCCTCTCAATGTCCCACTTCTTCTTGGCGAACCTCTTCTTTTGTACACACTCCTGCACTTCCTCATTCCACCACCAAGTTTCCTTATCTACTTTCCTTCCAGAGGACACACCAAGTACTCTCCTACCGGTCTCCCTGATTACATTGGCTGTGGTTGTCCAGTCCTCTGAAAGCACTTCCTGACTACCCAAAGCCTGTTTCAACTCCTCCTTGAAGACAACACGACATGCTTCCTTTTTCAGCTTCCACCACTTTGTCTTCTGCTCTGCCTTTGCCTTTTTCACCTTTCTCACCATCAGTGTCATCCTGCACACCACCATCCTATGCTGTTTGGCAACACTCTCACCCACTACTACTTTGCAGTCACTGACTTCCTTCAAATTACATCGCCTACACAAGATGTAGTCTACCTGTGTGCTCTTACCTCCGCTTTCATAAGTCACCCTATGCTCCTGTTTCTTCTTGAAGAAAGTATTCACCACAGCCATTTCCATCCTTTTTGCAAAATCGATCAACATCTGTCCTTCTGTGTTCCTGTCCTGGATACCAAACCTGCCCATCACTTCCTCGTCCCCTCTGTTGCCTGCACCAACATGTCCATTGAAGTCTGCTCCAATGACCACTCTTTCACCTCTGGGGGTACTCTGCATCACTTCATCTAACTCACGCCAGAATCTCTCCTTCTCTTCTAGCTTACATCCTGCCTGTGGGGCATAAGCACTAACAACATTGACCATCACACCTTCAATTTCTAACTTGAGACTCATCACTCTGTCTGACACTCTTTTCACTTCTAGAACATTCCTGACAAACCCCTACTTCAAGATGACTCCTACTCCATTTCTCTTCCCATCCACACCATGATAAAACAGTTTAAACCCTGCTCCTAAGCTTCTAGCCTTGCTACCTTTCCACCTTGTCTCCTGAACACACAGTATGTCCACCTTCCTCCTCTGCATCATGTCAGCCAGCTCCCTATCTTTTCCTTGCATAGTTCCAACATTCAAAGTCCCTACTCTCAGTCCTAGGATCACGCATTTCCTCTTCTCTCTCTGCCTACGGACATGCCTCCCGCCTCTCCTTCTTCGACGTCTTCGACCAACAGTAGTCCAATTTCCATCAGCACCCTGTTGGTTGACAGCACTGATGGCGGTCGTTGTTAACCCGGGCCTCGACCGATCCGGTATGAATTCTGTATTGATAATTTGCATTTTTAAATGTGGCAGAAGTTTTATGCCGGATGCCCTTCCTGTCGCAACCCAAACTGTTGCATTTATCCGGGCTTAGCCTCATATATATATATATATATATATATATATATATATATATATATATATATATATATATATATATATATATACACACACACACACACACACACACACACACACACACACACACACACACACACACACACAGCCGGCCCTCTACTTATGAAATCCTCTGAGTACGAAAAATCCAAGTTACAAAAAACATTTTTCGAAATTTTTGTCCTCTTTTTACGGAAACAACCTCTTTTTACGAAAAGCGCCAAATGCGCCATTCAAAAATTCAAACGTGCCATTTAAAAATTCAAACAAAGCACGAATTGCTCTCTCATTGGCTGTCTCCCAACATCCTGCCCTGCTGGCTTCCCATTGGACAGGAGGGAGCTGACCTGTACCCATACTTCCTGTATCCATACTTCCTGTTTTGAAGGAGAGTTGAACAGGATTGTTGGCTTGTTTTGAGATTGATCATTGCAGATTTATATTTCATTATCCATCATGGACCCCAAGAAAGTGATTCCCGGTGACACAAAAAAAAAAGAAGCGGGCTCCGTTATCAATCAAAGTGAAGCAGGAGATAAGAAAAAAGTACGAAAGTGGGATATGGTTGAGCAAAATCGCACAGGAGTATGGCTGAAACCCCTCTACAATCGGGACGATATAGAAGCAGAAGGAGACCTTAAAGTGGAAATACAGTGACTGAGGTGTTTATTTTGACACGATATTGAAGCAGATGAAGGCATGAAAGGGCTCCGTGGAACAAGTTAATATTGAATCAAGACCTCTGATCTTTCAAACAGGTACTGTAATTCCACTTTAAATACATTACCCTAAATGTACACTTTAAATACATTACTCAAATCCTCCGTCAGCTGCGCACTGCGTGTGGGCGGAGCCTGCATTTGGCAAAACACGCCACTCCACAAAGCACACCAGAGAGAGAGTTCTGTGTGTGTGTATGTGTGTGTGTGTGTGTGTGTGTGTGTGTGTGTGTGTGTGTGTGTGTGTGTGTGTGTGTGTGTGTATGTGCATTAATGATAAAAGTTTAATAATGGTTTAATGAATAAACATGTTAATAAAATGGTTTAATATGTTCATAAAATGTTTAAATGGTTTAATAAATCATTTTCTTTTAGTTTGAACACATATTTCATACAAAATTGGTGTAATTTTATCATTTTTAAAGGGTTTATGGGGTAGTCTTATGAGCCTTGGAATGAATGAGACGTTTTACATGTAAAATGCACCTCGACTTACAAAAACTCCAGGCTACGAAAAAGGCTCTGGAACGGATTAATTTCGTAAGTAGAGGGCCGACTGTGTGTATATATATATATATATATATATATATATATATATATATATATATATATATATATATATATATACCTTATACAGTTATAATGAAATGCAGCCATGAGGGGGGCACAAACAAGTGCCGCCCTCACGCCGGTCCCAAGCCCAGATAAATGCAGAGGGTTGCGACAGGAAGGGCATCCGGCATAAAACTTTTGCAAAATACCAAAATGCAAACCGTAAAGACAAAATTCATACCGGATCGGTCGGGGCCTGGGTTAACAACGACCGCCATCAGTGCTGTTAACCAACAGGGTGCTGGTGGAAATTGGACGACTGCTGGTCGAAGAAGGAGAGGTCGAAGAAGGAGAGGCGGGAAGCGTGTCCGCAGGCAGAGAGAGAAGAGGAAAGGCATGAGTTTAGGACTGAGAGTAGGGACTGTGAATGTTGGAACTATGACAGGAAAGGTAGAGAGCTGGCTGACATGATGCAGAGGAGGAAGGTGGACATACCGTGTGTTCAGGAGACCAGTTGGAAAGGTAGCAAGGCTAGAAGCTTAGGAACAGGGTTTAAGCTGTTTTATCATGGTGTGGATGGGAAGAGAAATGGAGGAGGAGTCATCTTGAAGGAGGAGTTTGTCAGGAATGTTTAAGAAGTGAAAAGAGTGTCAGAGTGATGAGTCTCAAGTTAGAAATTGAAGGTGTGATGTTCAGTGTTGTTAGTGCTTATGCCCCACAGGCAGGATGTGAGCGAGGAGAGAAGGAGAGATTCTGGAGTGAGTTAGATGAAGTGATGCAGAGTAACCCCAGAGGTGAAAGAGTGGTCATTGGTGCAGACTTCAATGGACATGTTGGTGCAGGCAACAGAGGGGACGAGGAAGTGATGGGCAGGTTTGGTATCCAGGACAGGAACACAGAAGGACAGATGTTGCAAAAGCATGGAAATGGCAGTGGTGAATACTTTATTCCAGAAGAGAGAGGAGCATAGGGTGAGGAAAAGTGGAGGGAGGAGCACACAGGTAGACTACAGCTTGTGTAGGCGATGTAATTTGAAGGAAGTCAGTGACTGCAAAGTAGTAGTGGGTGAGAGTGTTGCCAAACAGTATAGGATGGTGGTGTGCAGGATGATGCCGATGGTAAGAAAGGTGAAGAAGGCAGAGCAGAAGACAAAGTGGTGGAAGCTGAAAAAGGAAGCATGTCGTGTTGTCTTCAAGGAGGAGTTGAAACAGGTTTTGGGTGGTCAGGAAGTGCTTCCAGATGACTGGACAAGTACAGCTAATGTGATCAGGGAGACAGGTAAGAGAGTACTTGGCGTGTTCTCTGGAAGGAGAGGAGATAAGGAGACTTGGTGGTGGAATGAGGAAGTGCAGGAGTGTATACAAAGGAAGAGGTTAGCTAAGAAGAAATGGGACACTGAGATGACCGAAGAGAGTAAACAGGAGTACAGGGAGACACAGCGTAAGATGAAGGTAGCGATGTCGAAGGGCAAACAGAGGGCGTATGATGACTTGTATGCTCAGTTGGACAGTAAGGAGGGAGAAAATGATTTATACAGGTTGGCACAGCAGAGAAATTGAGATGGGAAGGACGTGCAGCAAGTTAGAGGATTAAGAACAGAGTGGGAAACGTGTTGACTGATGACGGAAGTGTGCTGGGAAGATGGAAAGAGTACTTTGAAGAGCTGATGAATGAGGAAAATAAGAGAGAGAGTGAGAGGATGCCAGAGGAATGGAGAAGAAGTGTGCTTGTGCCCATTTTTAAGAACAAGGGAGACGTGCAGAGTTGTGGCAACTACAGAGAGATAAAGTTGATGAGCCATACGATGAAGTTATGGGAAAGAATAGTGGAAGCTAGACTAAGGGCAGAGGTCAACATTTGTGAACAACAGTTTGGTTTCATGCCAAGAAGGAGCACCACAGATGCAGTGGTTGCTTTGAGGATGTTAATAGAGAAGTACAGAGAAGGTCAGAAGGAGCTGCATTGTGCCTTTGTGGAGCTGGAGAAAGCATATGACAGGGTGCCGAGAGAGCAACTGTGGTATTGCATGAGGAAATCTGGAGTAACAGAGAAGTATGTTAGAGTGGTGCAGGACATGTATGAGAGATGTATGACAGTGGTGAGGTGTGCTGTCGGTGAGACAGAAGAGTTCAAGCTGGAGGTGGGACTGCATCAAGGGTCAGCTCTGAGCCCCTTCTTGTTTGCTATGGTGATGTACAGGCTGACAGATGAGGTTAGACAAGAATCTCCATGGACTATGATGTTTGCAGATGACATTGTTATCTGTAGTGAGAGCAGAGAACAAGTGGAGGAAAATCTAAAGGGGTGGAGGTATGCCCTGGAAAGGAGAGGAATGAAGGTTAGCCTCAGTAAGACAGAATACATGTGTATGAATGACAAGGACCCAACAGGAAATGTGAGGTTACAGGGAGCAGAGATAAGGAAGGTGGAGGATTTTAAGTACTTAGGCTCAACAATCCAGAGCAATAGAGAGTGTGGAAAAGAGGTGAAGAAGCATGTGCAGGCAGGTTGGAGTGGTTGGAGAAAAGTATCCGGTGTGATGTGTGATAGGAAGGTATCGGCAAAAATGAAAGGAAAAGTGTACAAGACGGTGTTGAGGCCAGCGATGTTGTATGGTTTAGAAACAGTGGCCCTGGGGAAAAGACAGGAGGCAGAGCTGGAGGTAGCAGAGATGAAAATGTTGAAGTTCTCTTTGGGAGTATTGAGGATGGATAGGATCAGAAATGAGCACATCAGAGGGACAACACATGTTAGAGGTTTTGGAGACAAAGTCAGAGAGGCTAGATTGAGATGGTTTGGACATGTACAGAGGAGGGATAGTGAGTATATTGGTAGTAGGATGCTGAGGTTGTAACTACCAGGCAGAAGGCCGAGAGGAAGACCAAAGAGAAGATTTATGAATGTGGTGAAGGAGGACATGAAGGTCGTTGGAGTAAGAGTAGAAGATACAGAGGATAGGGTGAGATGGAGGCGGATGTTTTGCTGTGGCGACCCCTGAAGGGAAAAGCCGAAAGGAAAAGAAGAAGAAGACAGTTATAATGAAATGCCCCCCCCCCAGTGAGCATCTCATTTGGCACATGTGAACATTATTATTTATTTGTTTATTTTTGGTAAGTTTGTGGATTTTTTAACATGATTCCATGCACAGATCACCTCCAGAATTTAAGCAGCTCTTACCAGGACCTTACATCAGCCCTATAAATACAGTTTCTGCACAATCTTGCTAACAGACAAAATCCTTTAATCCTTTAAAAACCGTGATCCAGATCCTTTAATAAATACTTGCTAAAATGCCTTTTATAAATTCCTGGATCTGAATTGTGATCTCGATCTGCTCCAAAATGTTACTGGTTCTTGCCAAACCCATACCTCATCCTCACACCAAATTTGGTGATATTGTTCTGAATGTTTTTTTTTTTTTTCATAACCCTGCTTATAGGCATGGAAAAAAATATACAGATGCTGCTGAAAATATTATTCCCACCACCGTAATTAAAACTACTCAGTCCTCAAAAATAACCATAAAAATAAAAATACCAAAGCACTAAAAAAAGTACATGAAATTAAACTGGAAAACAATATTTCAACTATAATATCTCTGGTGTGTTCACAAGACTGCGAGCAATGAGCTTAGGGATGGTAAACAGTACAAGCCTGCAGGGTAACACTAAATAATGTCTATAGCAACACAGCAAAGACTATAACTTAGACATGCACGCACACTGGCTTCTGTGTATCTGCAGCTGCCATCTCATGAAGACTCATTCTGACTATGGGATGACAATGACAGAGGTAATACACAAAGGTAGAGATGAATCATGAGAGAGGGGGAGGGGCAGAGTAAAAGAGAGGGGGAAGAGAAAGAGAAAGTGAGAGGGAGAGAGAGGGAGAGAGAGAGAGAGAGAGAGAGAGAGAGAGAGAGAGAGAGGAAAAACCAAGAGCTAGAAATTTTGACTGTAATACATCTACCCCCACACTCCCCCCAGCCCCCACCCCAGCTTCCACCACAAAGAAGGGCCTTTCATTTGCTTTTGCACATTTTTTCACATGCCAGCTCAGGCATTTCGAATAACCAGCTCAGAAAAGCTGCTTGAGCCACCCAAAAAATATAAGCATGGTATTTGATTATTTGGTAGCTTCACACACACACAGCACGTGGTCCCAGGTGCAGCACAGACGAGCTCCAGGACAACATCCAAGCTCTGCACCTTTTAAAAATACTGATACTGAGCTTGAAGGAGGAAGGTGAAAGTGTTGCTAAACAAAAATAAAGTCCATGTCTGCACACACAGCAGTGCGAGCAAAGCTTCTCTGGGAAGAATTGCGTAACAGGATCACCGAACCATGTAATGCGTTATACAGGTACAACAACGTTATTAAGACGCATCAAAGCTGTAGTACATTAAGACCGGATTGCTGAGAGAATCAGCTCTCTGTCAGAGTCTCGTTTTGATTCTAAGGAGATAATAAAGGTCTTTTATTAGGAAAAGAAATATCCCACTTATTTACTCTCAGTCTAAAAAACCCTGGATTTATTTATATAATGATGAAAGGAGCTGCTGTGAAGTGTGTTGTTTTTACTAAAGTAACTGAGTATTTTGCTTTCTGTCCGCTCACTGACTCATTCATTTACCATACAGCTTAATCCTACTATTACAGTCACTAAAATGCTGGAGTCTATCTCAACCAACACTGCGCAAAGGTGGGCCACACCCTAAACAGCTCAGCAGACCATCACAGGACACACACACACACAGTCACATCCACACCTATGAGCACCTTGGTACAATTAATTAGCCTAATGTGCATGTCTTTGGACTTTGGGAGGAAACTAGAGTACCCAGAGAAAGCCCACATAAGCACAGAAAAAAACAAAAGTCCACGCAGGAGCACCGACCCTGAGGCTCGTACCCAGGACCTTCTACGTGGGTACAGTCAGTCCTATCCACTGTGCCACCCGTTGCTTACTTTGTATAAAGTCAATAAGGAATAAATATTGACATAAATGCCGATCCTAAGGTTGTTGGTTCAAGCCCCACTCTTAATGGGTTGTCACTGTCCCCCCAGTGCAGCTAACTGGTTTATTAAATGCCGGCCATGTCTCTCACTGTCTATTGTGAGAGGTTCATGTGAAAGAACCATTACTGACTTTCGTCAAGAGAAGGCTGCATAGCCGTCAGCGTTTTTTTTTGTCCTGTGATGCCCTGGCGAGCTGTCCAGGGAGTACTCTGCCCTCACCCAGAGTTGGCAGAGATGGGCACTAGCCTCCCCATGGCCCTAATTAGGACTAAGCGGTTCAGAAAATGAATGAATGACTTTTTATAATGCTAATAATAAAAATAGACATTTCATAATATGCCAATATAGAACAAGCATCGCAAGTCTGAAAGTCCCAGCTTCAGCAAGTGGCAAGTAAATGTCCGTAAACCAGTGCTTCTTAAATGGTGCGGTGCGGTGTGATGCCAGGAGGGGCGTGTAATGACCCTGGGGAACATGCTTTTTTGCCATACTATACTAGAATTAAGTGTAATTGCGCATCCACTCCAGTAGTTGGCAGTGGCGTTCTCATTGTCGCGCTATGGTGAAGGGAAAAAGCACCACGCAAATGACATGAAGTGCAGTAAACACTATATATAGTCACGCAGGTGAGCTTGTAGAGTGAATTTTTGCTCATCGGATGGAAAAGATTTTTGGTGGATTCGAAGCTTGTATCATGGAAAAATCATTACAAGGGACACTTGTTAGATGACCCATCGTCTGAGCCAAACAATGGACTCAGATGCTCTATAGAAGTCGACTTTTGATTCTTTGAACCATGAACTGATTCACGAGAAGTGACTCTGCCCCCACGTCCTTTGTAAAGAGACACATTAGGTTGAAAATATATGTATAATAGCTCGTCCTCGTCCTCCTCTTCCTCCATAGATTAATGTCTAAAGAAAGGTCCAGTGTACAGACCCAACTTACGTCCAAACCGTCTTATGACCTGTTGGTCAAAACCAAATGCGGTTTCAAGTTGGACTCTACCTGTATACGGGTTTGTCTCTTTGTCCTTGAAGAGTGGTCAAGGTCACTCACATACAAGCTCATCTTCGCACTCATAGTAGTGAGCGAATATACCAACTTTGAAAGGTCCAGCTTCAGTGCACAGCAAGAAAACGCTCGGAAGATAAAGTGTGACAGATAGACGGACAGAACCCCGAGGGGCAGAAACTATGTAATATTAATAATAGGTGTGGCTATCACATTCACCTCACAGGAGGAAGGTCCTGTGCTCGAGCTCTATTTCTGGTTAGGCTGCTTTATGGAGTTTACATTTCTCTCCAGGCTTGTGCGGGTTTGCAGAAAGTTTCCCCCGACACTCCAAAGACAGCCATATGAGGCTAACTGGGTATTCAACTTGGCCTGTTGGTATGAGTTTGGATGTGAATAGCTATGTGATAGTTGGCCCTGTGATGGTCTGGTGAGCTTTTTAGCATGAACCCCGTCTTTGCCCAGATTCGGCTGATACAGACTTCGGCCTCCCCATGACCCTAAGAAAGGATAAAGTGATTTATCCTTTATCCAGGCAGTGGTGGATCAGTGGTTAAGACATTGACTTACTGATCCGAAGGTTTGAGGTTCAATCCCCATTACCACCCTTGAGCAAGACCCTTAATCCTCAGTTGCATAAAAATAATAAGACGCTGGTTAAGAAAGTCCCCAAAAAAAGGTAGACCAGTAAAGGGTGCTGCACTGCAACCACCTAAGACTGGAGCCAGTTGCAGTGCAGCAATCTTTACCCGGATACCTGCTTGAAAATAACTGATTTAACTAATACGTTAATTAGCATGTTTATTGAGTGCATTCCAACTGGAAATTCATCAGACGCTAAACATATTGGTGTGTGACACATGAGTGGGTTCAGAACGTGGGTTAAATACAAATGGACTGCGCAGGATCAAGTTGATGAAATAAGCTGACGTCCAAAACCACAGAATTCCCGGTCGGACCGCGACTAACCTCCGGCAGCTGTACCACCTCTGGCTTTGGCTACAATCTGGGGATTGGCACTGCAGCCTGCAAAGCCATACAGATGAGAAACCCAGCCACAAGCTAAGCTGCATCCACACAGGAAGTGATGAGCAACAAGAGAGCATGTGTAGTCAGTGAATGCCATCAAAATGAGCAACGAGAGGTGATATTTTCCAAGTAACATGGGAGAGTAGAGAGGATAACTGAGCTGAATTATCATGAGATATAAACATTATCACTCAGCGTGATTCCATTCACATGCCACTTAAAAAATTTGTCGCTCATCACTTCCTGTGTGGAGACTGCTTGTAGAACACTTCTTGTTCTACATCTTGTATTTGTCCTTTGGGCTCTTTACACCTGAGCCGTAGTGGCTCATCAGGCCGGTGCTTATTTCCGGTTTCCGTAGCGTGAAGCAAGTAGGAGTTCAGGATTGGACGCCAGTATACCCTCCCAGTATATTTTTACTGGTACCCATTTATACTGCTGGGTGAAAAGAGGCACACTTGTGGCTGAGATCTTGCCCAGGGGTCTTAGCACAGTGGGGGGTCTAACTGGGATTCAAACACACAACCTCCCGATCATGAGCCCAGCATCCTAACCACTACGCCACCGGCCCCACTATCTTGTACTTGTACTTAAATTTTATATACCTAAAGCTCTGCCTCTAATTGGTCTTAGAACATACAATTTGCCTCAAGTATTTCAAAACATATCAAACCCAGCTGAAGTCTACACATGTAGAGATCATTAAACTGCTCTCTGGGTTATAGTATTCATTACAGGTTGTATTATATTGTTTCCGCAGAGGCCACTCAGGTGCTTGTTCAGTCTATTGTCATTTTGAGACTGAATGACTTCAGTTCGCTCCCGGCTCTTCGGCAGGCCTGCCCTGCTCCGGGCTGCCATTTAACCTCTGGAACTGACACAGGACGCAGCTGGATGACTTCCACTGAGCACAAGTGTCACACCGCTTTCAGTGTTCTGTATGACTGACGCATAAAACAAAATCCTAAAACTCATATATTCCCCTTGGTTCACCCATATTGGATACTGAAACAAAAAACAATTCCTTTCTGGACTATTTAATTATCACTGCTGTTTTATTTTCAATTTGGTTTAATAAGGGTTTTGCAAATTTGGTTGATTTTACAGTGCTGCTGTAATCACCTCTTAACGCACTCGCTAATGCGCTCTCTCTCTCTCTCTCTCTCTCTCTCTCGTTCCCGATCTCTCTCTCTCTCTCTCTCTCTCTCTCTCTCTCTCTCTCTCTCTCAAAACACACACACACACACACACACACACACACACACACACACACACACACACACACACACACACAAATACATTATTTTATATGGCCCTTAACTGACATCAATTGAAATTGAGTTCATGACATTGTTTCTTTGTGCAGTGCAATATTTATAGGCCTTCTAATGAAAAATAAAGTTTCTGACTTCACTGACATGAAATCAATGTCACTGCAGATGCTTCTAGATTCAGTGACTGTGGCAACACAAGTTTTAATCTGGTATTTTCTATTTTTTAAATTGAAGCATGGATAATGTTCATTAGCAAGTACTACATGAGAAAGGCACGATCTGACTGGTCCACTATCTCAGGATCATAAATCATTAATCAGTGGATAATGCTTCACTGGAAATGGCTTATCCAAAAAAAAAGGACACAAATGGCCTTTACATTCCAAATGTAATAAAAGAAAAGAAAGCAGAAAAACAGAAAAACGCTTTAAATAAACTGTGAAACGGTTTTGAGAGATAGCAGTGTAAACAAATTGCTACGAGTGCTCAGGACATTCTGTCAAAACCTAAATGTAATATTTTAATTTTCTGTTTACTCTCAACGTATTTCAAATACAAATGGAAGATATCAAAAATCTATCAATAAACAAGGGCATCTAAGACAGGCTCATTTATACTGAGGGCCACATTACTAAATTTAAAGGTGACCGAGGGCCGAATAATCGCAGAACATCTGTTGCAACCATGAAATCTGCATGGCAGAACCATTCCTTTCTCTGTTTATTTGAAATAAGCTGCTGCCACCTACTAGAAGGATGATGAATTAGGTTTCATGGTAATGGTCAATGCAAAGTGTAGATAATCATATCCTCTGAAAGCTCTTGTGGGCTCTTATAAAATGAGCTGGCAGGCCGTTGAGTATGACGCTGTTGGGCTCAGGAAATGTTACATTAGTGTGAGAACCTAGAGTAACGACAGCAAAGCTCACTTCAACATGAACACAACAGACAGATGATTTCTCTCGCAGACAGTCAATACCGCACTAAACTTATTTTTAAAAGCAATACGCAAGAGAAATTCATCCAACAGGATACGAAAAAAATTGCCGGAGACATAAAGTCATGGAAACTACAATAGCCTGGATTACTTTTTTCCAGCTTGTGCATGGACCAGAGGACCACAGGCATCATGAAAACCCAAAGAAAGTTCACCACGGACTATTTTTGTACCGAGCGAGATCCCTGTGATTGGTGAAGAGCTTTTTGAGCTTGACAGAGAAAAACCTGCAAAAACTCACCTCGACTCCTTTCAGTAGTGAAAGAGTGTTCAGGTGAATTAACTACGCAGTTGACCTGTATGTTGACGTTACGTTAAGGTTAACTGTTAGCTATAAAGTTATTTGTTAGCACGAGACTAGAGCTTCCTATGTAATGCTTGAAAAAAAAAAGTTAAAATAAATAAAGCTGTTAATAATGTACTTTTTTTGAATGTTCTCGTGTAGTACGTACCAAACACGTATTTGTCTTAGGCACAGTTCACTAGATAGAATTGTTCCCTCAACGGACGATCTCAGTGGTTGCTCTATCTACGGCATCCATCTCACCGTTGGCAATCGTTGTTAATTATCCGAAGAACCAATAATATCGTGCACTTCCTGTATAGTCATTCCTTAATTTTCTGAACCGTTTAATCCTAATGGGTAGGCTGGTGCCTATCTCAGCCGACTCTGGGCGAGGGAAGAGTACACCCTGGACAGCTCGCTAAGCGACCACAGGGCAGAAACACGCTGATGGCTATGCTACGCTTGATGAAAATCAGCAATGGTTCTTTTACATGAACCTCTCACCATAGACAGTGCAAGACATGGCCGGCCTTTGATAACCCAGTTACCAGCACTGGGGGGGACAATGACAACCTGTTGACAGTCAGGCTTGAACTCCCAACCTTTGGATCAGTGATCCAGCACCTTTACCATCAGCCCCTTCCTGTATAGCATATACAACGACCACCTGCTGTTTATTGTACAGGTCCCACCTTGTGCTTTAAAAACAGCATTGACCCATCAAGGCACGGACTCCACGAGACCTCTGAAGGTTTTCTGTGGTATCTGGTACCAAGACATTAGCAGCAAATCCTTAAAGTTTGAGGTAGGGCCTCCATAGCTGAGACTTGTTTATCTAACACATCCCATAGATGTTTGATCGGAGTGAGATCTGGAGAATCTGAATGCCAATAACTCCCCTTGAAATCTTTGTCATGTTTCTCAAATTTTTCCTGAACAATTTTGGCAGCATGGCAGGGTGATGTATCTTGGTGAAGAAGGAAGGGGTGTACATAATGTGCAACTATGTTTAGACACACACACACACACACACACACACACACACACACACACACACACACACACACACACACACACACCATACTCACTTTTAGTCATTCGTTTTCCAAACTGCTGAATCCTATTAAAGTCATGGCTGGCTCACACTCACACCCAGGGGCAATTTGGAACAGCCAATTAGCCTAACATGCAGACTGTGGGAGGAAATCAGATTACCTGGAGTAAAATATTTATTCACTCGTTCATTCATTTTCTCAGCCACTTAATCTTGATCAGGGTCATGAGGAGGCTGGTACCCATCTCAGCTGATTCTGGGAAAAGGCGTGGCACACTTGCTAGGCTACCATATGGCTAACACACATACAGCCATTCACACTCACACCCAGGGGTGATACAGAACTGCCAATCAACTGCCAATACTGTGGAAGGAAAATGAGTACCCGAAGAAAACCTACACATGCACGGGGAAAACATGCAAACTCCAAACAGAAATGCGCCGAGACCGGAAATCGAACACAGGCCTTCTTGCTGTGAACCAGATGTACTAACGACTGCATTGCCGTGCAGCTTTAATTATTTATAAAGATGTAAAATGTTTTGTAGGCATTTGCATGGTTCTTTTTTGCATAATATATCTATTCATTCATTTATTAAACCGCTTAATCCTAATTACGGTGATCCCTCACTACTTCGTGCTTCAGTTTCTGCGGCGTCAGTGCATCGCGAGTTTTTCAAAAATATTTATTGAAAAATAAAAAAATAAGAAAATGAAAGAAAAATAGGGATAAAATTAAGGAAAATGCCACAAAACAAGGCCAATTATGCAAAAAAAAAAAAAAAAAAAAAAAAAAAAATCCAACAAAACTACTTACATTTTTATGTGAGGCACGCATCTGTTTGTGTGAGTGTCTGTGTGTGTGTGTGTGTGTGTGTGTGTGTGTGTGTGTGTGTGTGTGTGTGTGTATTATTTTATTTACATATTATGCACTATTTTTGAATGGTTAATTGTTATTATAAGCGGTTATAGTGTCGAATATGTTTTTATTGATATTATATACACAGATACATGTACGTATACATCAGTCGGGGGGGGGTCGATCCTACTTCGCAGAAATCGGCAGTTGTGTGTGGGGGGGTGTCCTCAGTCCCCATTAACAGTGGAAAGTGAGGGATCCTTGTATTGCCACGGTGAGCCTGGCATCCATGTCAGCTGACTCTGGGCAAGGGCAGAGTACACCCTGGACAGTTCGACAGGCCATCGCAGACAGTATACAGCGATTTCTCACTTTCCACAGTTAATTGGGACCGAGATCCCCACGCGACCACTGAATTCTGTGAAGTAGGATCAACCCCCGCAACCCCCCAACTGAGGTATATGTACATGTTAATGTGTATAATAGCAATAAATACATATTCAATGCTATAAACGCTTATAATAACAATTAAACATTCAAAAATAATGCATAAGATATAAATAAAATATAAATACACACACACACACACACACACACACACACACACAGACACTCACACACATGCATGCAGATGTGCACCGCACAAAAATGTAACGATGTTTTTTTGGGGGGTTGTTTTTGCATAATTGGCCTCGTTTTTGCAGCATTTTCCTTAACTTTTTCCCCTATTATTCCTTGAGAGAGAGAGAGTGCGAGAGAGAGAGAGAGAGAGAGAGAGAGAGAGAGAGATTTCTTTTCGGCTTTTTCCCTTTATCAGGGGTTGCTACAGCAAATGATTCACATGTTGGATTTGCAGCTCCTCTTTTACTAAAGTCAGCAATGGTTCTTTTACATGAACCTCTCACCATAGACAGTGAGAGACATGGCCCGTCTTTGATAACCCAGTTAGCTCCACTGGGGGGGACAGTGACAACCTTGTGGAGAGTGGGACTCGAACCCCCAACCTTAGGATCAGTGATCCAGCGCCCTATACTACTAGACCACCACTGCCCCTATTCTTCCTTAATTTCCTTATTTTTCAATTCAATTATTTAATTTTTTTTTTTAAACGCGATGCACTGAAGCCTCATGAATTGAAGCAGGAAGTAGCGAGGGATCCCTGTATTTATATTGATAGGAATATTTTTTTCTAAACCTCTACAGTGAGGTTTTACGTTTTAAATGATGCTGATTATTTTACATTCTCTTAATTGAACCTACAGTGTAATAAACTACTGTACATCCCTGTATCCCCCAACACCCACACACACACACACACACACACACACACACACACACACACACACACACACACACACCAAGTTTCCTGTGAGCTCATATTACCAAGGGACTGGATTAGGATTTGTAAGGAAAGGAAGGTCTGTTTCCGGGAGCATCAGGGGCTACTATAAATGATCGTGTTACATGAAAAGAACACTATTTTTTTTTAAATAGCCTTTTTATTAACATATTGAATTATGTTTTGATGTAACTCACAATAAACTGAATACACATTAAAATATTACACATGGCATCCTTTCCCAAAGTATTTATCATATGAATTTACTTCATAGAGATTTTCAATAAACAGATAATGAGCACTTTCTTTTATCATCTCAGTACTTCCTGTATGAATTGACATCATTTCCTCTTCTTCTAAATAAATAAAAAAGGTTTTCTGAATATATCTGGTCTATGTGTTTCAAATCCATTTTATATCTGATTCCAATCACATTAAAAAAAAAAAAACAAGCCAGATATGAGCTATTTCTTTTAAATATTGCAGTCTCACAAATTCACCCTCAGCAAATGGCACGCTACATCCAAATACTTTAGAATCTCATTAGTATGCGATACTTTTAAGTGTGTTTCTGCTTAATATGCGCCCACCCCTTGGACCACAAATTTGTAACATGGCGAAAACCAAAAAAAAAAGTGTGTGTTTTGTAAATGTTTCCTGGTATTGGCCATATTCGAGCAATATGACAATCTGCGTTAATCCCACGCCCACACGCAAGCACTTTCACACCCGCATATCGAATAAAATACTGTCTACAAAATATCAGCAGAAGTGCTAAAATCCAAGCTCATTTACTATGTGTTGTGGTGCCTTAGAATCGAACATGTGCATATTAACGAGTATTACTGCTGTACTAAAGTCTGCTAAGTACCCATCACCCAAATAAATGGTACCTGTGGCACGTTCGATGAGTATTATAGCGATAATTGAGCACACTTTGACTCCACCACCATCTTCGATGTGTTCACATGAACATTAATTAAAATAGTTAGCTTAAGCTTGTAGCTCACAAAAAAAGCCTGAAAAGTCTCCTGATACTAGAAGGTAGCACCCAAATTGGTGCAAAAGCAGAAAGAATGTAGTGTTACATTTGTATGATGCCACCTGGATGTTGGGTTTACTTCTTTTTAGATTATTGAGATGCTCTAGTTGAATTATGGGATACCATAGTGTAGCATACTAGTGTACCGTATTTTCCGGACTATACGTCGCTCCAGAGTACAAGTCTCATTGGCCAAAAAACGTATAATAAAGAAGAAAAAACATATATAAGTCACACTGGACTATAAGTCACAAACCCATGGAAACTGTATATCTTGGCTTGGAAATCTGCTGGCAGTTTTTGTGAAGTTGTGGTCCTCATTCTGATAGAGAGGCGGTTGCGCTGCATGAAGCTGTAACAACAAGAAAGTCCTTATGCAAAGTCATTTCTATTCATCTCCTTGACAACTACCTGGACATGGAGACACAATTGCACTGTTGATAAGCCCCTCCCTGCAGCACGTTGCTCAAGCACCCATGTGCAAGCTCGTTCCTCTAGCTGTGGCCATCTAGCTTTTAGCCCGCGATTAGCGTTTTTTTTTGTTTCCTTCATTGCAGTAATAGTAATCTCTGCTTTTCTCCAGTCCCTCACAAGTTTCTCATTCACTCCAAACTTTCTTTCTGCTGCTCGATCACCATTTTCTGCGTGAAATTACGTTTGTTAGTATGACGAACAGAATTATATGTAACAATTTCACATATAAGTCGCTCTGGAGTATTAGTCGCACCTTCAGCCAAAGTATGAAAAAAGTGTGACTTATAGTTGAAACAATATGGTATGTATAAATACTATGGATAGAGCAGATCATTCAGACACTGTTCAGCTACTATGAAACGCCTTTATTTCATCTCATCCATTCATTTTCTGAACCACTTAAACCTATTCCTTTTTATGTGTTTAGGGTCGACCTTTTGCAGATCAATTTATATTTTTTATCTCATTTATACAACTGAGCAATTGATAATTAAGCACCTCGCTCAAGGACACAACAGTAGGGGTGCTAGGGCTTGAACCCCATCCTTCTGACCAGTAAACCTTCTTACAATCTTATCACCGCGCTACCATGCTTGCGGAGATGAAGGGGAGGGGGGGGGTCTGGGTACTCTCATTTCTTCCTACAGTCCAAGGAATTGCAGTTTAGATCAAATGGTAACACTAAAATGTGTGAATGTGAGTATTAGCCCTGCTTTCCTGAAGCCAACTGGGATTGATTGAATTTCTTTCCAGCTTCTTTCAGGATACTGCTAAGCAATACTGATGAAATAATGAACATCATACACTTGATAATATTTTTATTTTTTTATAACTTTCAGCTCTATTCCACCAAGTGCTCCTTCACCCATGTGAGTAATTTGTTACTGACTTACAGGAAGCCGTGGAGTGCATGCATGTTGTAAGTCTGGCTTTCTTAAACAGCTAACATTCATTCATTCATTTTCTGAACCACTTAATCCTACTTAAGGTCATGGGGAGGCTGGCAAACATCCCAGTCGTCTCCGGGCAAGGGCAGAGTACAACCTAGATTGCTCGCCAGGCCATCGCAGGGCAGAAACAAGCTAACAGCTATGCAGCTACTCTTGTCGAAAGTCAGCAATGGTTCTTTTAGACACCTCACACCATAGACAGTGAGAGACATGGCCGGCCTATGATAACCCAGTTAGCTGCACTGGGGGTTAAACAGCGAACAGTGCCTTTTATTTTATTTTTTTTTTTGGTCAATGTTACATAATAAAATAACAGAAATTAAGTTCTTTTGTATCTCTCTTTTGCTGTTACTCAGCATATGGCCATTAGCACTTTAATTAATGGTGGCGTAAAGGTCATTTCTCTCTCTCTCTCTCTCTGTCTCTCTCTCTCCTCTCTCTTCTCTCTCTCTCTCTATCTCTGTCTCTTTCAGTCACGTTCTTTCAGTTGCAATCTCCCTCGGTTTGCTTGAATTGCACCATCATCCCGATATTGTTCATCACTGAATTCGTAACCTCCTCTTGTTCCTCTCTTTGCAATGTTTCCATCGCTCATCAGTGCAGGCAGGATGATGGCGGATGTGAATGGAATGGATCACCACTCCCTTCCATAACAATGTGCAGAGGAAAGCCAGAGAGATAATGAGTGGAGATTGCATTAACCAAAATAGTATTGATGGGTGATTTGTCAAACAGGAAAACTTGAAGATGTACATGTGTCATCTGCCCACACTGCCCACGCTGCTCCGAACCAGAAATATGATCACATTTGAAATGCTATGGAAGATGGGTCTCAAGAAAATGCCATTAATGCCGTGCAGAACATTTTCACGTTTTGGACATTTGGATTTACATACAATTACAACAGCTGCTTCCTGTGGTTACAACAAGGTCAAAAGAAATAATTGAAAAAGGGGTCAAACCACCCAAGCCATCAACTGTTCTATCCCCTAGTGTCCGATAGGTAATTCTGCCCCACAAAAAAGGCACAGACCAGCAAACTGCAGGATGGTTTTTCACCCTCAAGCAGTCATGCATTACTACGTTCCTAAAAAGCACCACAAACAGTGCTGAGATCTTATATTACATAACTCTACGTTCCCCGAGAAGGTCCTTGGACAGAGCCTTCTGCCAGTGAGGGCGTTTCTGTATTGAGTTTGTATGCTCTCCCCGCGCTTGCATGGGTTTCCTCTGGGTACCTGCATGGGTTTCCTCTGGGTACTCACATAGTTCAAAGACATGCACATTTGGCTAAATGTCTGTTTCAAATTGCCCCGAGGTGTGAGTGTAAATGTTTGTGTGCGGGTGTGTTGATGATCTTGCGATGGTCTGGTGAACTGTTTAAGATGTCAATAAAGGATAAAGTAATTTGAATTATGAAATGACATGACAATGTTTATGTATGATGCTGCGTCTCAGTATAGCATTGCACGTTATTGGTTGTGTTTTTATGGTTTATATTAAATCAGGCGCTTTACTTATTTTGTACTTCATGTATGTGTTGTGTCCTGTGTTGTTATTACCTGTAATGAGGGAAAAATCCCAAACAAACAGCCAATAAAGAAATCTCGTCTCTTGGTTAATATTACTTTTTGTCTCGGTTGTAAAGTTGTTAAGACCATCATGAAGCAAAACCTTATTATTTTCTTTTCGAAATTTATTATTATACAGACGCTCCCCGACTTACGTTTTTAATTGGTTCCGGAGGGCCGAACGTAAGTTGAAAGTGAACGTAAGTTGTTACAGTGACGTATGATGTGTGACGTATGACGCTCATACTGTACTATACATCCATAAATACCATTACCGTATCTCATAAAACACCCCTAAATCAATTATTATAAACATAACATTGTAAAATAATATCAAATATATCAAATAATATCAACATTAATTTCAAATAAGTCACTTATTTATACCGAGTCACTTTACATGAAGCTTAAAACAGCCAATCAATGCTTACTATATGTGAGGCGCTCAATACCGAAAGTAGTGTACTTGCGAAAGTAGTGTACTTGCTGTGGGTTATACAGACTTCCGGTCTTTCAAGTGCGCAAGGGTGCTGTTGAACTCGTTTAGAACACAGCCTGCACTGATGTGAATCCCAGCATAGCGGAGAGTTCTTTTCTTTGTGTAAGTAAGTAAATAAACTTTATTCAAGAGATGCATACAAAGAACAAGTACAAATCCTAATGAATATTAATATAAAAATAAGTATACACTCTTAGGATTCTGCTAAAAGATAATAAATATCTGTAATTATTCTGTAATTTGTGGATTCAGGTTTTCATTCACTCTTTGCTTAACTGAGTATGCATGGTAGATTGTGCTGATCCGAGCAGATGGTTAAGTCATCTCTGTGTATGAGACTTGCAGCCATGCTAGTAGGCTTACACTTGTGACCAACCATATTTGCTTCGGGTTACAAACGTCAGCAAAAACAGTGTAGACACAAAGATCACAGAGACGACATGTTAACACAAGGGGGTAACATGCTATATAACTTTTATATATATATATAAAACTGAACTGGGAAGAAGGAGGGGCCTGTTCAGTCTGTAGTTTGTAAACAATGGATGCAGCGTCATTGCGTCATTACGTTAGCGTATAAACTCAAAATTTGACTTTTGGAAAAAAAAAAAAAAAAACATAAAATCGAAAAAACGTAAAACGGATGAACGTAAGTCAGGGAGCGTCTCTAATGAGGTCTTATTGACCTAATTCTCACAGATGACACTGACATCAGTAGAGATCAGAGTTATTGCTGAGACTGAGCCAGCATCCTGTTCATCAGACAGTTTTCCAGAATATTCAAAATTAGCTGTGATTAGAGGGAGTTAAAAGTATTAATTGGTCTAAAGTGCCTGTCTTTGCAGTTCCCATATCATCTCAGATAAATATATTTCTATCTATCAGTGATGATGTGTATTCAGGGGAGGCAGGTGAGGCAGAGCCTCCCCTGTCAATCTTGAAAAGAAAATGTTTATTTTAAAATAGAACAAATGTTAATATTTGTCAGCTGGTATGTATTACAAACTCTTTCACAGTCAAATCCAATATTTATTTTTTTGTTTTTTTTCAAAAATAAGAGCAGAATTTCCACATGTTCCGTTCAGATACAGGGAGGAGGTGTGTGGCAAGGCAGCACTTTGCTTTGGCTCTCAGTGGATGGTCAAATCCCTCACAAATTGCGCTGGTATCAGATGCAAATAGTGTGTCACTGTTCCTCTATATATCGCAGATGAAATGCCTTCAAGCACTCACATTATATGCTCCGCCGTTTCATAATCTGGATAATGTATAAAATGTATTTCTGTAACGTGTTTTGGTTGTAGATTAATCATAAAAAACAAGGGCAGTGGTGGCCTGGTGGTAAAGGGCATTGGATTCCAGATCCTAAGTTTGGGGGTTCGAGTCCCACTCTCCACAAGGTTGTCACTGTCCCCCCCAGTGCAGCTAACTGGGTTATCAAAGGTTGGCCATGTCTCTCACTGTCTATGGTGATAAGTTCATGTAAAAGAACCATTGCTGACTTTCGTCAAGAGTAGCTGCATAACCGTCAGCGTGTTTCTGTCCCATGTGAGAGGGTTGTGTCAGGAAGGGCATCCGACGTAAAAACCTATGTCAAATTAAACATGCGAATCAGATGATTTGCTGTGGCGACCCCTGGAAAAGGGAAAAAGCCAAAAGGAAAAAAAAGTAATCATAAAATCTAGTAAAAAAAAAAATGTCTCAGTGAGGCAAACAGTATCCATGACTCATGGCATTTCTGCCTGTTCCTCAAGGTTTAACTGCTTCAGCTCCTTCAGGTTGGATGATTTCTGCTTGTGAACAGCAATCTTCAAGTCTGACCACAGAATTCTTAATTGGATCTCAATTGGAGTGAGGTCTGGGCTTTGACTAGGCCTTTCCAATAGATTTAAATGTTTACCCTTAAACCACTCAAGTGTTGCTTTAGGGCAGGTTCACGTTTTCAAGTTTTGCTCAAGGATATCCCTGTATTTAACACCATCTATCTTTCCCTTGACTGAGATCAATTTCCTAATTTAAGCTGCTGAAAAGCATCACCACAGCATGATTCTGCCACCATGTGTTTCACTATGAGCATGGTGTTCCTGGGGTCATGGGATATGTTGGGTTTGTGCCAGACAATGTGTTTTCCCTGGTGGCTGAAAAGTTAAATTTTAGTCTCATTTGAACAGAAAACCTTCTTCCATTGGGGAGTCGCCCAGATGACTTTTGGCAAACTCAACACTCCTTATTTTTAAAACTATGGATTTTTTTCTTCCTCACTGTACAGCTCTCTGGAGTGTATGGCTTATTGTGCCTCCACATGCTCACAAAAACATCCCTACAGCATGGTACTGCCACCACCATGTTTCACTGTGGAGATGTCATTCTTGTGGTGATGGGATGTATTTGGTTTGCACCAAACATAGACCAAAAAGTTCAATTTTAGTCTCATTAGACCAGAGCACCTTACTCCATACATTTGGGAAGTCGCCTACATACTTTTGGAAAACTGAACATGTGAATTCTTATTTTTAACACGAAGTAATTTTTTTATGGTCACTCTTTCATAAAGCCCAGCATAAAAAAAATCATACATCATATGTAAAGTGTATGATGTATTGTAGTCCCATGTACAGGTACACCAGTCTCTGCTGAGCTACTATGCAGGGTTGCCTTTGCTACCTCGCTGATTAGTGCCCTCCTTGCCTGGTCGTGTGGGTTTTGGTGGGCAGTCCTCTCTTGGCAGGTTGGTTGGAGTACCTTTGTTCTTTCCATTTCAAGATGCTGGATTTGATGATGCTCCAGGGATCATCAATGATTTGGATATTTTTTTATAATAGAACACCAGCTTGTACTTCTCAAAGACTTTGCCCGTCACTTGTTTGGGGAGCTCATTTGTCCTCACACCATGAAGGCTCTGGAACTTTTCAGGAAAGTTGTGTTTATACTGACAGATTATGTGACGCATTGTAAGTGTCATTCAGCGGTTAATTTGGACCGAGATCCCCACGCAACCTTCAAAATCCGCGAAGTAGGTTCACACCCCCAAACCCACCCCCCCAATAATGACGTATATGTACATGTATATGTCTATATAATATGAATAAATACAATGCTACAAATGCTTATAATAACAATTAAACATTCAAGAAATAACATAAGATATGAATAATATACAAATACACACACATACAGATGTGCACACACACACGCTCAGATGCACACCTCACAACAATGCAAGTCGTTTTGATGGGAGATTTTATTTTTTGTTTTGTTTTTTTGCATCATTGGCCTTGTTTTTGTGGCATTTTCCTTAACTTTTTCCTCTATTCTTTTTTAATTTCCTTATTTTTTAATTCGATGAATATTTTTTAAAAAATCTGCAATGCACTGAAGCTGCATGAATTGAAGTGCAAAGTAGTGAGGGATGACTGTATATACACACACAGACACACACACACACACACACACACACACACACACACACACACATTTATATACTGTACATATATATATATATATATATATATATATATATATATATATATATATATATATATATATATATGGCGGAAAAAAGGTAGAGAGCTGGCTGACATGATGCAGAGGAGGAAGGTGGACATACTGTGTGTTCAGGAGACCAGGTGGAAAGGTAGCAAGGCTAGAAGCTTAGTAGCAGGGTTTAAGCTGTTTTTTCATGGTGTGGATGGGAAGAGAAATGGAGTAGGAGTCATCGTGAAGGAGGAGTTTGTCGGGAATATTCTAGAAGTGAAAAGAGTGTCAGACAGAGTGATGACTCTCAAGTTAGAAATTGAAGGTGTGATGTTCAATGCTGAGAAAAAGGCTCTAGAAAGGATTAATTTCGTAAGGTGAGGTACCACTGTGTATGTATGTATATGTATATATATATATATATATATATATATATATATATATATATATATATATATATATGTGTCTGTCTGTCTTCCTTTCGGCTTTTTTCCCTTTTTACTCGGAGTCGCCACAGTGAATCATCTGATTCGCATGTTTGATTTGGCAGAGGTTTTTACGTCGGAGGCCCTCCCTGTCACAAACCTTTTAGCAAGGGAGAGAAACACGCTATATATATATATATATATATATATATATATATATATATATATATATATATATATATATATATATATATTATTATTATTTTATTTATTTAAGGGACAATGTACAGGAACATTAAGCTCATAGAGACAGAAATGTACTGTACCAGATTATAGCTTAATAGCTAGTTTCCAGTACTCAACATTGACCAAGCCGGCTTTAGACCAGGTAGAAGCACCCAAGATCAGGTGCTAGCACTCACCACCTTTATAGAGAATGGATTTCAGGAGAATAAAAAGACTGGTGCAGTTTTCCTAGACTTGACAGCTGCATATGATACAGTGTGGCACTCAGGTCTTCTACTGAAACTATCAAAAATCCTTCCTTACTGGGTAGTAAACACAGTTGAGCTATTGCTACAGCACAGACGGTTCCGTGTTCATCTTGGTGGATACAGCAGTGCATGGCGAACACAGAAGAATGGACTACCCCAAGGTTCTGTCCTGGCACCAACTCTATTTGCACTGTACACCAATGACCTACCCATCACACACTCTCGTAAGTTTGTATATGCAGACGACATATGCTTTGCTCTCCAAGCAAAAACATTTGATGAATTGAATGAGAGATTAACTGAGGACATGAGGGATATGAGCACCTACTGTAAACAGTGGCGGCTTCAACCTAGTGTGAAGAAGACTGTTTCTAGTGTTTTCCATCTACACAACGCTAGAAGTAAACAAGAGCTGGATATAACACTCAACAACAGCCGCCTGTCTCATGATGCAAAACCAGTGTACCTTGGAGTCACCTTGGACAGGACTTTGACATACAAAGCCCACCTGCAAAAAGTAGCCAAGAAAGTTCAAACAAGAAACAACCTTGTGCAGATGTTGGCTGGTACTACATGGGGAGCCAGTGCAAGGACACTACGTTCAGCAACATTAGCACTGTCATACTCTGTAGCGGAATACTGTGCTGCTGTCTGGAGGAACTCAGTTCACTGCAAACTAGTTGACACCAGATTGAACTGTGCTATGCGGACCATATCAGGTACACTAAAATCAACACATACAGACTGGCTGCCAGTTATGTGTAATCTTGCCCGCCAGATATCCGCAGGGAAGCTGTCACTGCAAAGTTACTGGACTCTACACTCCAGATCCCAGGCCTTCCCCTGCTGAATGATATTGAGCACCACCCACGATACCGACTGACTTCAAGAAAACCCATCTGGTCTAACCTGCCCACAACAAACTACTCCATGGTAGAAAACTGGCAATCCAGATGGAATAAGGGAACAGCACCAAACAGGGACATCGTGAATGATCCAACAACTGCACTAAATGGTATGGATATTCGTCGAGACCTGTGGTGTAAATTGAATCGTTTTCGCTGCGGTACTGGCCCGTGCCGATACATGTTGGAAAAATGGGGATACATTGATTCACCAAATTGTGATTGTGGAGCTATCCAAACTATGCAGCACATACTACAAGAGTGCCCTGAAACACAACTGACAGGAGGCCTCTATGAACTACATGAGGCCACGGATGTCGCGGTTGAATGGCTGAGAAACAACAGCATACGATAGAAGAAGAAGAAGCTAGTTTCCATCTGTAGTCCCTAATTTAGAACGGCCAATTAACCTACAGTGCATGTCTTTGGATTGTGGGAGGAAACCGGAGCACCCGGAGGAAACCCACACAAGCACGGGGATAACATGCAAACTCCACACAGAAACGCCCAGGCCGGGAATCGAACCCGGGCCTTCTTGCTGTGAGGCGGACGTGCTAACCACTACGCCACCGTGCCGTCTATATATATATAATTTCACTTCAGCAACTTTTTGTGCAGATCATCACATAAAAATTCAGATTAAGAAACATATTAAAATTGAAAATTGCAGGTTGTTGTGTAACAAAGCCAAGGCCGTGGGTGAATACTTTTGCAAGGCACTGTAGATAGATAGATAGATAGATAGATAGATAGATAGACCAAAAGGCAGACAGACAGACAGACAGTCAGAGAGACAGATAGATAGATAGATAGATAGATAGATAGATAGATAGATAGATAGATAGATAGATCTGTGAAACAGTTGATGTCATTATGTAGAGTGACAGCTCAATCATAACTTGTACTTCTCATATTGTCCTTCTTTTAACTAAATAAGAAAAAAAAAACAATTATGCCAGAAGTAATTAAAATAAATGAAGACATCCAATGACAGTTCAATTGAAAGGTTTTAATGAAAATAAAAATGCTTCGCTTAAAGCCAACATAATCCCAGTTTTGGCCCAAGAGAATGTGTGATGTTGAACATGGAACATTTACTCTCCCACCTTTTCTATACGACCCTTCAAAGTCAAATAAAAGGCTGTCACCATATGTGGGTCTGGAATCCTATTTGCTCATGAAACTGTGACATTTTAAGGCCCATGTCCTAGTTTCTTTCACCACACACACACACACACACACACACACACACACACACACACACACACACACACAACCTCCAGTGGCCACCGCTAAATCCAACCAGACTTCACCTGCCATAAACACATTACGAAAGATTTATGAGCACCTGGAGACCCCCTCCTCTGTTACACTTCCCTTGTTTTTGCACTCCTCCTTATTTCTTTTCATCGCACTCTTTTTGATCTGCATTTCTTATAGTGTCTCTTTGCACTTTCCCCTCACTGCTCATTGAATTAAAGCATCTGTGTAAAGAGCGGTTTATTACTGCATGAGATAATGTCCTCTGGAAAGCTCAGAGGTGACTGCTTGACTTGCATCCTCATCCCAGAGATAGAATATCGACTGCAGCGCAGCTCTGGCTCACCAGTCTGGCTCTGGACTTCATAAAACATATGGCAGCAGACAGTTTTATAGTCATTCATCATAAGATTACTACTTTCTGTTCTGCCCACGGGTCAGAAGG
Source organism: Plotosus lineatus (assembly GCA_024760905.1). Taxonomy (NCBI): domain Eukaryota; kingdom Metazoa; phylum Chordata; class Actinopteri; order Siluriformes; family Plotosidae; genus Plotosus; species Plotosus lineatus. The sequence continues at coordinate 10,320,188 of CM045742.1, forward strand.
GCAGTCTGCATGTATATATTAAACATGAATGATGTGTGCACCTCTCAATGCACGTATATTATTCAATTACCAAAGATCTGCATCATATAATGTCGCAATCAGACGTCTACAGACACTCATCAGCCTCATTATGGATATGAATGGCATGGCAATAAATATGAGGATTTAAGGGATTTCTTTTCATTTGTTGATTTTATAGGGTCTAATGATTGTACATACACAGACATTCAACAGAAAAGTAATTGTTTTAATTTACATTGGCTTTTCTAAAAATCAATACAGGTTTACACTTGAATACTAAAACCAAATTGATTCAGCTTTCAAATAGAAAACCACAGAGATATGAAAAGATATTGTGGCCATTGAGAGGAAACAAGCTGAGACTAGCATGTAGCAGCAGTTTCATGTTGAGAGGCAACAAGCTGGCCCTCCAATGGTCTGGTTAGCAGTCCAGGGTTAGTTTGTCCAAAGAAGACCGCATGGTTGACCATTGATGATCTTAAGGGGTAGAATTACACATACAATATACATTCAGCGGTACCAAAAATTCCAAAATTGCCATGGCCTATCAACGTTCAATTATTGATCATGATTGACATCAACAGGCACTTTATATGCTGAAATAAAATGGCACTAAATGAACACACCGTACGATGAGAAAGTCCAAGGAGCTCAGTGCAGATCAGAGACAGAAGACTGAAGATCTACACGAATCAGGGAAGTCACCTGGGGCCATTTATAAACAAATGCAGATTCTAAAATCATCATTTCAAGCAAGTACAAGTTATTTGAAGGTGTAGCCACTTGAAAGGAAACTTGTTCCACCAAGATATGGGCTGACCATGAACTAAAATCTTTTTTTTTTTTCATGCCCAAATCTGTCTGGTTCTTTTCTCTGTCTCGGCCCCAATCAGTTGTCTAAAACCACTTAAACAAGAGACAGCACCACGAAAATCAGATTTTCTTCTTGCAGTACTATCACCCACTGAAAACAAGCTTGTAATTTATTTCTCAATAACCGCATCGTATCATTTTCTACAATGGGAAACTCAAATCCAGTTACAGCAGACGTTCTGAGAAATCAACCTCAAATTGGAACGTGAAAAGGTTCTAAGTGACAGGTCAAATTTTAAAGACTTTTAACCTTCAAGCGACCGAGTGGGGTCATATATGACCCCGGGCATATATATTCGGGCGCCATTTTTCTAATTTTATCTCATCTCATCTCATCTTCTTCTGCTAAGTCGAGAGTCGGGTCGCGGGGACAGCAACCTAAGCAAAGCGGTCCACATGTCCCTCTCCCCAGCCACTTCCTCCAGTACACCGAGGCAGTCCGAGACAAGCCGAGAGACATAGTTCCTCCAGCGTGTTCTAGGTCGACCCCGGGGTCTCTTCCCGGTTGGACATACAAACACCACACCAGGGAGGCGTCCAGGAGGCATTCTGACCAGATGCTCGAGCAACCTCAACTGGCCCCTCTCAATGCGGAGGAGCAGTGGATCTACTCCGAGCTCTCCCTGGATGGTAGAGCTTCTCACCTTATCTCTAAGGGAGAACCCCACCACCCGGCAAAGGAAGCTCATTTCAGGAGTTGTATCCGTGATCTTGTTCTTTCCGTCACTACCCAAAATTTGTGACCATAGGTAAGGGTTGGAACGTAGATCGACTGGTAAATTGAGAGGCTGCAGCGATCTGTCTGTCGATCTCCCACGCCATCCTTCCCTCACATGTGAACAAGACCCCAAGATACTTAAACTCCTCCACTTGGGGCAGGACCTCATTCCCGACCTGGAGGGTGCATTCCACCCTTGTCCGACTGAGAACCCTGGCCTCGGACTTGGAGGTACTGATCTTCATCCCAGCTACTTCGCATTCGACTGCGAATCGCTCCAATGAGAGCTGGAGGTCCTGACTTGATGAAGCCAAAAGGACAACATCATCCGCAGAAAGCAGAGATGAGCTCTGATGACCACCAAACCAGAGCCCCTCAACGCCTCTGCTACGCCTAAAAATTCTGTCCATAAAAATTATGAACAGAATCAGTGACAAAGGACAGCCTTGGTGGACTCCAACTCCCATCGGAAACAAATTTGACCTGTTGTTGCCAATATGGACCAAACTCTGGCTCTGGTGATACAGCAATCAAATGGCCCGTAGCAATGGGTCCGGAACGCCGTACTCCTGGAGCACGCCCCACAAGATTGTTCGAAGGATACGGTGGCCTTCTCCAAATACACAAAGCATATGTGGACAGATTGGGCAAACTCCCATGCCTCTTCCAAGATCCTGTGGAGCGTATAGAGTTGTTCAAGAGTGCTACGGCCAGGATGAAAACCACATTGTTCGTCCTGGATCCGAGGTTCGACTATCGTTTGGATCCTACTCTCCAGTACCCCTGCATAGACTTTGCCGAGTAGGCTGAGGAGTGTGATTCCCCGATAATTGGAACACACCCTCCGGTCCCCCTTCTTAAAAATCAGGACCACACCCTGGTTTGCCAATCCAGAGGTACAGCCGCTGATGACCACACGATGTTGCAGAGACGTGTCACCCAAGACAGTCCTGCAGCATCCAGAACCCTGAGATATTATGGGCGGATCTCATCCAACCCCCGGGCTCAACCACCGAGGAGCTTTTTGACAACCTCAGCGACCTCCACTCCAGTGATGGGTGAACCCCCACACAATCCTCCAGGGTCTTCCTCCTCCATGGAGGGCGTGTAGGTGGGATTGAGGTCCTCAAAGTATTCCCTCCACCTCTCGAAGACATCCCCAGTCGAGGTCAGCAGCTCCCCACCTCCACTGTCACTGTAAACAGTGTTTGTGGAGAACTGCTTCCACCTCTTGAGGCGTCAGATGGTGGTCCGGAACCTTTTTGAGGCCAACCGATAATCCCTCTCCAGGCCCTCACCGAACTTCCCCCACACCCGAGATTTTGCATCTGCGACAGCCTCGGTTGCAGCACGTTTAGCCTGCTGGTACCTGTCCGCTGCCTCGAAAGTCCCACAGGCTAATAAAACCCAATAGGCCTCCTTCTTCAGCTGGATGGCCCCCTTCACCACAGTTGTCCACCACCGAGTTCAGGGGTTACCGCCACGACAAGCACCGACGACCTTCCGGTGACAGCTATGAGCTGCCACCTCAGTAATGGAGGCACGAAACATGGCCCATTCGGATTCCATGTCACCCGCCTCCTCCGGAACGTGGTTGTAGCTCTGCCAGAGGAGTTAAAAGCCTCTCGGACCAGGGTCTCGCCAAATGTTCCCAGCAGACCCTAGTTATACCCTTGGGCTTGCCAAGTCTGGAAGGCAGCCTCCCCCACCACTGAAGCCAACTCACCACCAGGTGGTGATCGGTAGACGGCTCAGCTCCTCTCTTCACCCGAGTGTCCAGAACATATGGCTGCAAGTCCGATGACACGACTACAAAGTCGATCATCAAGCTGTGGCCTGGGGTGTCCTGGTGCCAAGTGCACTTATGGTCACACTTATGTTCGAACATGGTGTTCGTGATAGAGAAACTGTGACAAGCACAGAAGTCCAACAACGAAACACCATTCGGGTTCAGACTGGAGAGGCCATACCTATCGATCACACCCTTCCAGGTCACACTATCATTGCCCACATGGGCGTTGAAGTCTCTCAAGACAGCGAATGAGTCTCCCGAAGGAGCATTCTCCAACACACAACCTAAATACTCCAAGAAGGGTGAGTACTCTGAACTGTCATTTGGTGCATAAGCACAAATAACAGTCAGGACCGTCCCCCCACCTGAAGGCGGAGGGAAGTTACCCTTTCGTCAACCGGGGAGAACCCCAACATTTGAGCTCCGAGACGGGGGGCAATAAGAATGCCCACACCTGCTCGCCATCTCTCCCCACGAGCAACTCCAGAATGGAATAAGGTCCAGCCTCTCGAGATGGGTGGTTCCAGAGCCCAAGCTATGCATTGAGGTGAGCCTGACTATATCTAGTCAGTATCTCTCCACCTCACGCACCAGATCAGGCTGTTTCCCTGCCAGAGAGGTGACATTCCATGTCCCAAGGGTCAGAGTCAGTAACCGAGGATTGGTCTGACAGAGCCCATGCCTTCGGCTGCCACCCAACTCACATTGCACCCGACCCCTAAAACTCCTCCCACAGGTGTTGGGTCCATGGGAGGGCAGACCCATGTCTCCTTTTCGGGCTAGGCCCGGCCAGGCTTCATGGGCAGAAGCCTGACCACCAGGTGCTCGCCTTCGCTCCCCTCCCCCGGGCCTGGCTCCAGGCAGGGGACCCCGGTAACCCGCATCAAGGGAAACTGCATCCTATTCTGCCTCTTAGTCATAAGGGTCTTCTGGATCACACTTCGTCTGGACCTTCATCCAGGATCTGTTTGCCTTGGGGGACCCTGCCAGGGGCATTATGCCTCCGACAACATAATTTTCTAATTTTAATCAGAAAAAAGTTTCCTACCAAGAATTTGTCAATCTATTTGTCCTGCATTTGTTGATAGAATTTTGTAAGGATCGGCCAATCCGTGTGCTGAGTATAATCCAAACTTGTGCGGGGTCACTTATGACCCCAGGAAGATCTATAAGATTTTTGACATTATATCTTCAGATGGTATTGATGGTGCTTCATGTTGTCAGTTACATGTTTCAGATAGTTCAACCATATAATTATTATTTATATTACCAAATCTAAATTATTCTACCACATTATAATACATATTTTATGCAAAGTAACTTTACTTTTTATGATTTGATTTCATTTTGATGCAAAGAAAAAAAATGCAAAGAAATAAAAGGTAACATGCATATTACAAAATGTAACAGACAAGGGCTGTCTAAATAAATGTAATATTGTTCTGTCATTGTGTGCTTTTGCTTTTTTTGTAAAAAATATATCAAATTCCATATCTTATTACATAAGATGATGGACAAATATATTCGAGAGTGAAATAAATGTGAAGAACCTTAAAAAAATAATTTACCGTATATAGAAATATTCCTGTATAAAGTCAATGGGGTCACAAATGACCCCACTCAGTCATATTCGTCGCTGAAATAGCTTGGTCACTTGAGGGTTAAAGGACGGTTAATTTTAACATCATACACTGCCCTCCACAATTATTAGCACCCCTGGTTAAGATGTGTCAAAAGCCTTGAAATAAATGATTTTTTTTATTGCAGATGCTACTCTCTCACTGAAAATTGTACAAAAATGTAACCTTCAGCTCAAGTGAATATCGAAAGTTAAAAAACCCCAGATTAAGAAATAGTTATTTTTCATAAAATCACCTGTTTCACAATTATTGGCACCCCCAACAATTCCTCGGAAATAAATGTAACTGCAGTATTTCTGTCATCTCTACAGTAATTTACAAAGTTGATCAGTGTATTTAGGAACATCTCATCTCATCTCATCTCATCTTCTTCCGCTTAGTCCGGGGTCGGGTCGCGGGGGCAGCAACCTTAGCAAAGAGGTCCAGACATCCCTCTCCCGAGCCACTTCCTCCAACTCTCCCGGGGGGACACCAAGGCGGTCCCAGACAAGCCGAGAGACATTGAGTCTGCAGAAAACCACGTCATGCTCACTGTAAAGTCTGGGGGAGGATCGGTGATGCTGTGGGCCTGGATCTCTTCCAGAGGCCGTGGAAACCTTATTAGGGTGCATGGCATCATAAACGCGTTGAAATACCAGGATATTTTAAATCAAAATCTGGTGACCTCTTCCCGAAAGCTGAAGATGGGTCATCACTGGGTCTTTCAGCAAGATAATGACCCTAAACATGCGGCCAAATCTACACAGAAATGGTTCACCAGACACAAATCAATGGACATCTCAGTCCCCCGACCTCAACCCCACAGTGCAGAGGAGAGGATCCAGGTCACTGGATGATTCACAGAGATTGTCCGGAGAGGAAATGGTCCAAGATCCCTCTTTCTGTATTCTCCCATCTTGTGCAACATTATAGGAGAAGATTCGGTGATGTTTTGTTGGTAAAAGGTGGATGTACAGAGTATTAACATCAGGGATGCTAATAATTGCGGCACACATGATCTGATGTAAAATAATTATTTCGTAATGTGTGATTTTTTTTCCCTCTGAATAAATGCACTTTAATTAAAGGTTGCACTTTTCACCTTTTTAATTGTGGTCTGATATTATTTTGAAAAAATCTGAATTTTTTACAAGCTGAAGAATATACCTTAACCAGGGATTAACCTTTGCAGGGCAGTGTGCATTACAACCAAACGAAATCCGCCGGCTCACTCCTCATCACCTACCCAGAATTCCATTCAAAGGAGTTTTGACGGAGAAGCATAAAGTTGCCCATATGAAGGAAACAGGGTGAGGGATACTTTGAGTGAACCGTGGTTATAACACCAGTTGGGGGTTGGAGGTGAAATTTCGAGTCAGCAAACTCTCTTAATAATATACTTTTGGGTTGTTCTTCTTCCCTTCTCCTTCTTGTTCACCAAGGATCATGCTTGAAAGGGCAGTCAAGAGAAGCCCTGGCGTTTACCAATAATTGGATGGTTTTGTGTTTGCGCCAGATCTCTTTCTGCTTAATAGATGTGAACGGATACTCTCATTAGGGAAAAATTGCCAATTAAAAGAGCTTTCAAAAACTATTTTCAGTTGTTTGTAAAACCTCTCTGATAGTATTTGTTCAGGGATAGTGAAGTCTGGAACAGCTCCCCACTCTCGGAAATGAGAACAAGCCGACAACAGCTTGTGTGTACAGAAGAAGCTGGATGATTCATATACTTTACGGGTATGTGAATATCACAAAGCATATCAAAGTCATCTTACCATTAATGTATGTATAAATACACGAATAGAGTGCCGTTGTGTTCATAACAATTAGGTGGACATTTGGTATGCTAACAACAAATGCAACGTAACTCAATGATAGGGACAATAAAGCATATTACGGTTGTTTATCTTTGCCCTTGGCATTCTTTCTCTTCCTGAACCAAACACTAAAACCACTCAGGAAGGAGAAGAAAGTCAGCAATGGACAGCAAAGGTTTTAAAAATAGCACTGCTTGAATTTTTTATTTTTTTTTTTGAAATCCCACACTGGTGCAGATATTCACATCTGCTTTGAGTTTAGGATTACTGCATGTGTCATCTGCACTGAATCTCTACATCCACACTGTAATGTTGGTACCGGAGTCCCTAATGCTCCCATCAGAAATAAAACTAATACAGCATTCTGTTCAGTCTGAGGTCAGAGGTCACAAATTCTCAGTCGAATTTCCCAATTTCTTATTTCGAAGAATTCCAGTTCCATGATCTATTCAATCATTCGTTCATTTGCCAAACACTTCATCTTACTGTGGTCATGGGGAGGCTGCAAACTCAGCCAATTCTGGGAAAGGACCAGTCAATAACAGTCAACACACAGACAACAATTTACACTCGCACTCAGATCAGGGAACAGCCAATTACCCTAATGTGCATGTCTTTGCACATTGGGAGGAAACTGGATTACCCCAGAGGAAGCCCACACAAGTACTGAGTGAATATGCAAACTCTACACATAAACATCATCACCAAACCCAGAACCTTCTTGTTGTAAGACAGATGTGCTAATCACTACATCCAGGTGCACGATTCTAAATATAATGTTTTTTTTTTTGTTTGTTTTGTTTTTTTCGACAAGTGTACAGACGATTGGGCTCTTAGGGGTGAGGCCTTCTTCCATATATTGTACTTCCTTTTATTGCACTTATATGTATAGTTTCTTACTTTTTTGATCTGTGTAGGGTCCTTCGGGCTTTCCTCGACAAATTTCCTGTAGTTTCTACTACTGCCTCTGCAATACACAATGGTTTGTGCTATTGCAGATGGTTTTGTGCTTGACCACCATATTTCTTCTGAAGATCATTGGTATTTGTAAATTGATAATTGGCTGAGTATTAAGGTACCTTAAACAACGTGATTCTTTTTTGTACTGAAATGCTTTCTGTAATGCCAAAAATCTACTTTTGTACACAGGGAGCCAAAAGAACATGTTATAATGCATTATTTACAGGTTCATTTGGGGACAAAAAAATGTTTCATCTTCTACATGTCTGCAAAGACTCAAGATAGTTATCCACCCAGCTAGCTCTTAATGCATCCGAGAATATATATTTGAATACCAGGAACTGTCAAAAATAGCCAGACAAGTCTTGAATGTCTCCCTGGGTGCTAACCCAGTTACAACCCTAACAACCGTTGACAGTGGGGCTTGAACCCCCAACCTATATATAATATATATATATATATATATATATATATATATATATATATATATATATATATATATATATATATCTACTGGTCCTTCTCAAAAAATTAGCATATTGTGATAAAGTTCATTATTTTCTGTAATGTACTGATAAAAATTAAACTTTCATATATTTTGTATTCGTATACCTGGACGACATTCTGATCTTCTCTAGAGACCAAGACGAACATCTCCGCCACGTGACAATGGTACTGAAGAGGCTCCTGGAGAACAGAGTGTTCATTAAGGCAGAAAAATGTGAGTTTCATGTCCCCTCAGTCTCGTTCCTGGGGTTCATCATGGAGAAGGGGCAGATAGGACCCGATCCAGAAAAGGTGAAGGCAGTGGCGGAGTGGCTGACTCCAGGGACGCGGAAACAGCTGCAGAGGTTCCTGGGGTTTGCGAACGTCTATCGCCGGTTCGTGTGGGACTACAGCCGCCTAGCAGCCTCCCTCACATAGTTGACATCACCCAAGACCCCGTTCGAGTGGGCCCCAAGTGCCCAGGAGGCGTTTAACAGGCTGAAGGCGAAATTCGTCCACGCACCCGAACTGATCCACCCGGACCCCTCGCTGCAGTTTGTGGTGAAAGTCGATGCCTCGGACTCAGGGGTCGGGGCGGTTCTCCCCCAATGGTCTCCCACAGACCAGAAGCTCCACCCATGCGCCTTCTTCTCCCGTCGCTTGTGTCTGGCGGAACAGAATTACGATGTTGGGAATCGCGAGCTGCTGGTGGTGGTTTTGGCGCTCCAGGAGTGGAGTCACTGGCTGGAAGGGGTAGCCCACGCCTTCGTGGTCTGGACCAACCATAAAAACTTATCCTACCTCCGTACAGCCAAGAGGTTGAACTCCCGTCAGGCACGATGGTCACTTGGGGAGGTTCAACTTCACACTGACATACCAACCTGGCTCCCGGAATACAAAGCCAGATGCTCTCTCCAGGCAGTTCTCCTCGGGTGAAGACACTACCATGGAGACCATCCTGTCCTCCTCCTGCATACTCGGAGCAGCCCAATGGGAGGTAGAAGGACTAGTTTGGGACGCCCATCAGGGGGAAACAGAGCCCGTCGGGTGCCCCCAAGATCAACTATATGTTCCCCTGCCGGCCAGAACCCCAGCACTCCAGTGGGCTCACTCCCCAAAGTTAGCCTCCTACCCCGGAGCCCACCGAACTCTCTTCCTGCTCCGACAACGCTTCTGGTGGCCAACGATGGCAGCTGAACACCAGGGAGTTTGTGGGAGCTTGCGCCATCTGTGCCCGGAGCAAGTCCTCCCATAGTGCACCCACCGGTCTCCTCCAACCCTTACCCATTCCCCATCGCCCCTGGTCGCACATTACGGTGGATTTCGTCACAGGTTTACCCCCGTCTGAGGGCAACACTGTTATCCTGACAGTAGTGGATCGGTTCTCCAAGGCTATCTATTTCGTTGCCCTACCCAAACTCCCCTCGGCAATGGAAACAGCTGGTCTCCTAATCCAACATGTCTTTCGCCTCCATGGCATCCCCCAGGACATTGTTTCAGACCGGGGCCCCCAGTTTGCATCCAGAGCTTGGAAGGCGTTCTGTGACACCTTGGGAGTCACCTGTAGCTTGACCTCTGGCTACCACCCTCAGTCGAAAGGGCAGGCGGAACGCGCGAATCAAAGCCTCGGATCGTCCCTGAGCTGCGTCGCCTCCCGCCTCCCAGCCTCCTGGGCCACACACCTCCCATGGGTCGAATACGCACACAATTCTCTGATATGCACCGCCACCGGGATGTCCCTCTTCATGGTGATTAATGGCTTCCAGCCCCCCGTTTCCCAGCCAGGAGGTCAAGGTGGCCGTTCCAGGCACAGTTGCAAAGAGCACGCTGGGTCTGGAAAGAAGCACGGGCTGCCCTGGAACGAACAGTGGCCCGAAACCGGAGGATTGCCAATCGCCACCGAACCCCGGCACCTCCCTACACGGTCGGACAACACGTGTGGCTCTCCTCCCAGGACCTGCCCCTGCAAATAGACTCCAAAAAACCATCTCCCACATACATTGGGCCCTATGTAATAGAGAAAATTATAAACCCCAGCGCCATCCGACTGAGACTCCCACCCTCACTCAAGGTACACCCAGTATTTCATGTTTCCCTAATTAAGCCCGTGGTAGAAAGTCCCCTCCACTCCCCACCGACCCTCCACTCCCTCCTCCCCGACTGATTGATGGACATCCTGCATACACAGTCAACCGTATCCTTGATGTACGCAGGCGGGGTCGATGGTTTCAGTATTTAGTGGACTGGAAGAGGTATGGTCCCGAAGCGCGTTTATGGATTCCCCGCTCCCTAATCCTGGACCGGGACTTATTAGACAAATTCTATCGCCAGTTCCTGGACAAGTCTACTGTTATGGTCTGTGCTGGCTGGTGGAATTAACTCTTCTTTAATCATTGCAGTCGCTGGCGAGGGATGTGGCAGTTGCCGGTAGGCGAGTTCCAAGCAGATCGCACCTGGTCCCAATCTGCAATCAGCAAGCAGTCAGCTATAAATGGGAGCGGCCTCCGATGTCAGAAGAATGTTTTCCCGTGATTCTGCTCCTCGGCTTTCTCTTTGACCCCTGGTTCTTGCTTCGTGCTCGACCAGTTCCCTTGAATTAGTATTCCCGTTATTTACTTTCCTTAGTGTTTACTAAAGTGTTTGAACCTTCTTTTGGGCTCCTGCATCTCTGGGTCCAACGCATACACCCCAGGCTTAACATAGAGGGATCTTGGACTGTTTCTCTCTGTACAATCTTTAAATCATTCAGCAACCTGGGTCCTCTCCTCTACACCCTCCTCTTCAACTCACTCCACAGGTTTTCAATGGGTTGAAGTGTGTAGACTGAGATGGCCATGGGAGGAGCTTAATTCTGTGTCTGGTGAATCATTTCCATGTAGATTTGGCCACATGTTTAGAGTCATTATCTTGCTGAAAGACCTAGTGACGATCCATATTCAGCTTTTGGGCAGAGGCCACCAGATTTTGATTTAAAATGTCCTGGTATTTTAAAGAATTCATGATGCCTCTTCATCATACCTCACAGTGGGCATGAGTTGATTTTCTGCATATTCATCGTTTGTGTTCCATTTGGAGTGTTTGTTGCCAAAAAGCTCTATCTTGATCTCATCTGACCAAAGCACACGGTCCTAGTTGAAGTCCCAATACTGTTTAGCGAACACCAGATGTTTGTGTTTATCATTGTGAGTGAGAAATGTTTTTTCCATGCATGGCTCCAAACAGTTTGTTGGCATGTTACAAATTTCATGACTTAATGTGGGATTGTTAAAAATAATATAATTAATTAATTATTTCTTAATTAAAAACAACATGTATTTATTCTGTACTCTGCATTCCACAACAATGAAATATACACACTTATATTTCAATATCTGGGCAGTAGTGCCCAGTGGAAAGGTGCTGGATTACCAATCCCAAGGTCGGGGTTCGATGGCTTCCCCCCCAGTGCAGCTAACTAGGTTATCAAAGGCCGGCCATGTGTCTCACTGTCTGTGGCGGGAGGGTCATGTAAAAGAAACCATGCTGACTTTCGTCAAGAGTATCTGCATTGCCATCAGCATGTTTCTGCCCTGCGATGGCCTGGCAAGCTGTAGAGGGTGTACTCTTCCCACGCCCAGAGTCAGCTGCGATGGGCCCCAGCCCCCCCATGAGCCTAATTAGGATTAAGCAGTTCAGAAAATGAATGAATAAATATTGTGATATCATGTTATGTTACAAATAAACTCACGGATTGCTTTCTAAGTGACATCAAAAACTTTTTTATGCTCACTTCCTCCCACTGTTTCTATAACAAAACCCCCGGGAACACTCTCCAAGATGGCGTCATGTTGCAACCATGAGAGGGCTGCAGGACCTGGCTGTCTATTTAGCATGTCTATGGTTGCCTCAATTGCCTTTTGATCAACTTATGAGTTGTCTGGAATATTGCATTATCCAATGTCATGATCAAATATCACACATTAGCCACTCTGACATTACTAAAAATCTAAAGCCTCATTAAAACTATTAAAGTATATAAAGCTATTATAGTTTATAAAGCGGGAAGTGGTGGCCTGGTGGCTAGGAGCTGGATCCCAAGGTTGGGGTTTCAAGCCCCACTATCAACGGGTTGTCACTGTCCCCGCAGTGCAGCTATCTGGGTTATCAAAGTTTCTCACTGTCTATGGCGAGCGGTTCATGTAAAGGAACCACTGCTGACTTTTGTCAAGAGATGCTGCACCACTGTCAGCATGTTTCTGCCCTGCGATGGCCTGGCGAGCTGTCCAGGGTGTACTTTGTCCTTCACAGAGTCGGTTGAGACGAACACCAGCCTTCCCACGACCCTAATTAGGATTAAGCGATTCAGAAAATGAATAATGAATGGTTTATAAAGCTATTATAGTTTGTAATGCTATTATGGTAAACATTTAAACAAAGCAACAAATCCACGACGATACCTGAAGCATCAACTTCAAAAGATTTCAAAAAACACTGCACCGGTTAACAAAGATTAATCCAGAAAACAACTTTATCCTGTCTACGCGGATGAGCAATAACATACTCATGTTAATCCTGCAAGAACACAGTAAAGATTACACAACCTTCTGCTCAGCTGACCTTCAGGTTAACATGTCATAATATGTTTCCATACACAGATGCATTATACAGCTGTAGGATACTTCACTTCTCCCATACAGCGTGGATGTGATATAATCAGTAAAATGTTTAACATTCTCTAGAGGGGGGCTCTCTCGCCCTGTGTCCTATGCCACACAATAACACAAATAATACGGCCAGTGCATATTGTGTGCTTTGACCTTTCGTGAAGGAAGGTCTGCGACAGAGAGCTCACTGGGATGCGTGACAATGCTGTTCCTGTGCTATCTGGATCAGATAATAGTGCTTCATATTCAGAGCTGAGACGCCAGGGGACGAAGACAGTTAGGAGGCAAAAGAGGCTCAGCTAGCAGAGAGAGCTGTAAATAACTCATTCATTAGGAAACCAAGTGAAGAGATACGAGACGCCAGCTCACTGGAGAATATTTATTAGCCCAAACACACAAATACACACACACACACACACACACACACACACACACACACACACACACATAGACACAGTCTGGTTTCAGGGGACAATGCATTGACATACATTCATTTCCTGGATACTTGTCCTTTACCCTAACTATAACCACTACTTCCCTTACCCTAACCTTGACCAAACCCTAATGTCAAAACATGTCGTCACCTTAAAGTGTAATGATTTACATTGTGGAGTTTTGCTTTTTGTTCCCATGAGGACAATAAGTCCCCAAATGTGACTGTTGTAACACACACACACACACACACACACACACACACACACACACACACACACAAATGCACACACACTTATGTCAGCAAAATAATATCACTGGAGACAGCAGTGGGCACACACACTGTACAAGGAAAGAAATAAAATCAAGCTTAACAAGGTCAAGCTAACGTTGCTATTAATAATCCTTAAACATGACACCAAGTGATCGAAATCACAAAACACTACTTCATTCATAAAGATAAGGCAAATGACTCATCACACTTCAAGTCTGACTGAAATAAAACAGGATTTGTATTGAAGCTGTATATCCTCAGGTTTCCCACTATAATTACGAATCCAACCTGCTCTGCTCCGAGCCTGATTCACGATCGAGTAGAACTGATATCAATTTGAGAATAAGTCTGTATAAGGTGGTCTCGAATCCATGACAGGGCTCAAGGAAAGAACACAAATCAGAACATCGCGTGATAAATAAGAGTGTTATAAATGTAAATTGGATTAAAAGGTTATTCGGACGGCATCAAACTTATTCTGCTAAGCTTCCTGAATAAGAATCTACTGAATGGTGGAATGGACTTATTTCAATACAAAGGGACTGAGCAGCCAATTCCATTCTATGCTCTTATAAGAAATCTGTACTCTAAGAGAAGGGGGCTGTTGTGTGTAGTCTGTTCAGCCATAACAATAACACCACCTGACTGAAATTTGGAAGCTCCATGTAATGCTTGAACTCTCATGGCACAGGGATCCCGCACTTTCCATGGTTAATGGGGACCGTAAAACACCCCCCCCCCCGCACACGACCGCTGATTTCTGTGAAGTAGGATCGACCACCCTGACTGACGTATACATACATGTGTATGTGTATATAATATCAATAAATACATATTCAACTCTATAAATGCTTATAATAACAATTGAATATTCAAAAATAATGCATAAGATGTAAATAAAATATAAACACACACACATACAGATGTGCACCTCACATAAAAATGTAAGTAGTTTTGTTGGGGGGTTTTGGGTTGTTTTTTTGTTCTTGTTTGTTTGGAGATTTTGGCTTTTTTTGCATAGTTAGCCTTGTTTTGCAGCATTTTTCTTAACTTTTTCCCTATTTTTTCTTAATTTCCTTATTTTTCGATGAATATTTTTGAAAAATCTGCGATCCACTAAAGTCGCAGAAACTGAAGCACGAAGTAGTGAGGGATACAGGGAGTACAGCAGTACTCTCACCAGTTCACTGGTTATTCTTCCTTCAACCACATTTGTTCAACTTCAAGAGCTGACTGTTCACTTTTTACCTAATACAGCCCATTACTTTGGAGGTGGCTGCACCGAGATCATCAGTCTTATTCACTTCCCCTTTCACCTCATCATCTTCAGCACTTCAGTGTTATTATGGCAGCTGCATGATATTACAATACAGGGATCCCTCACTTTCCGCGGTTAATTGGGACCGAGATCCCCACGCAACCATCGAATTCTGCGAAGTAGAATCACCCCCCACCCCGACTGACGTATACGTACATGTATATGTCTATATAATATCAATAAATACATATCCAATGCTATAAATGCTTATAATACCAATTAACCATTGAAAAAATAACATAAGATGTAAATAAAATATAAATGCAGACGCTCTCCAACTTACCAACATTCGTTTTGCAAACCTACCAACAAAGCTGTCCAACTGTCGAAAGTGAAAGTGAAATGAAATTGAAGAACAAGTAGAAATAGAAATGGAATAAAATCTACAGAAAGATAGATAATAAATATAAGTATGAAATATGATTAAACATTATCCTGAGGTACACTTAGGTTCCGGCAGACGGAGGCGAGGCTGCACAGACGTGCGTTCACTCAGATGCAACAATGTATCCAGTTTTGATGGGAGATTTTGGGTTGTTTTTTGGTTTGTGCTGGTTTAGGGGGGTTTTTTTGTTTGTTTTTTGCATAATTGGCTTTGTTTGTGTGACATTTTCCTTAACTTTTCCACCTATACTTCCTAAATTTTCTTATTTTTTAATTCGATGAATGTTAATTTATTTATTTTTTTAAAAACGCAATGCACTGAAGCTGCATTAATTGAAGCGCGACGTAGCGAGGGATCCCTGTGTATGTGGTCATATTTTATTCTTATGCTTCTTCTTATTTTTCCTTTAATAAAATGCATCCAACCACCCAAAAAACTATGATTTGGAAAAGTTATTTAGCATATGTATGGATAATACATAATCACAGGCAGCGCAGAGAGATAAACTTACACATTGGCCTATATGGAGCGCTACATTAAAAACACAATTTGGCCCATAACTCACAAACCGTATATCATACATTTAAAAGTTTTATAACAATGCATTCACTGCAGTAAGGTATATAACATGATGTAAGCCACACCCATTTATGTTTCGAATATGTTTTTACAAAATTTAAAAATATGTTGAACCTACTTTTGTGCACAGTCTGCATGAAATTCATTAGGCATAAAATCTTGCAAGTAACCTTAAACAGTTATTTAATGTAATTGTCTTTGTTCAAAAATATTATTTATATAATTATTAATATAATATAATACCTTTTTTAGTAGTTTACCTGATAATTACAAAGTCTTGTTGGTCATAGTCCCCAGTACAGCTAACTGGTTTATCAAAGGCCGGCCATGTTTCTCAATGTCTATGATGTGAGGTTCATGTAAAAGAACCACTGCTGACTTTTGTCAAGAGTAGCTGCATAGCTGTCAGCATGTTTCTACCCCACGATAGCCCGGCGAGCTATCAGGCTGTACTCTGCCGTCGCCCAAAGACGGCTGGGATGTGCATCAGCCTCCCCACGACCCGAATTAGGATTAAACGGTTCAGAAAATGAATGAATGAATAAATGAATGTTGGCGATAGTAAATGTTGATAACCATTACCTCAATACCCTTGATACCACATGCTCTGGATTAAATTTGGTGGGAACTGACCACCAGGGGGTGCTTCTAAAATTACAAATCCATATCTCTAGATCTCAAACTTGTAGGATACATTCTGGGACCACTACTGTTCCCAGCTCTGCTATGAAGTTGTGATTGCTAAAAGTGTGCATAGCCCATTACACTGATGATCATTACACTTAGTATTCACCAGTTAGATTGAAGTCAGAGATTTCTGTTAAAATATGATTCTGGTGGTGCAGGTGTGCGATTTTATTTTGGTTATTTTAGAGCCGGTAATACTTTTATATCTGGCACAGGGGCATTTGGGCATCCCTTGACTATTGCCAGTGGTTTTCGTTATTGTAGATGGTATCTCTGAGTGGCCGCCATATTGCTCCTTAAGACCACTACTGTTTATATATTAATACGGTGGTACCTTGACTTACAAGTGTCCCTCATAAAGAATTTTCCATGATACAAGCTTCAAACCCACCAAAAATCTGCCCCCATCCAATGAGCAAATTTTCGACTTACAATGGGGAAATGGCTTTCCCGGGCCAATTAGCCTTGTATTCTTCCGCATGCATTCCTCCGCACTTCGAGAACGCCTTGTGCAGTGCTTCTCAATTATTTTCTGTGATGCCCCCTATAGGAAGAAAAAAAAACACCCACCCCCAGCGCCCCGCATGACTACAAATAGTCTTTACTGCACTTCATATTGTTCACTCGGTGTTTTTCCCTACACCATAGGGAACAAAGTGAGAGCGCCACGGCCACCTAGTGTAGAGTATGCGCAATCACACTTAAAGCTGGTCCACCAGTATGTTAAAAACGCATGTTCCCCAGTGTCATACGCGCCAATTAGCCTCATATTCTTCCACATGTATTCCTCCGTGCTGGCATTTGTCAAACAAAAGTTTTTCTTTTCTGTGGTTCGGATTTTGTGACTTTTTTAGTCTTATTTTTTATTGTGCATATCCCAGTGTTTCTAAGATGAGTCGTAAGAAGATGGCTGATGTATGCAAGAGGATAAAATCGATTTCTCTTCAAACAAAGCTTGAAATCAGAGATGAACAAGAAAAAGGAGTCCGCGTGGCCGATCTGTGTAAGGAGTTTGGGAAGAATGCAGCAAGCATCTGTACAATTCTCAGACAGAAGGCCATGATGAAGAGAGTTAAACCAGCAAAGCGGGTCAGTGTTTTATCTGAGGAACGATCAGAACTCAATGATGAGATGGAGAGGCGTCTCCTGTAAGTTAATGATAAGTGCTATTCTTAAGTTCAGACACACATACTATATTTTTTATTGACTTATTGTTTATTCTTGTTTTATTATTATTTAATGTTAATTACAGTATTATTAATGTTAATGTACATATTACTGTTACATGTTTATTGTTACATGTTTATCTTAAATATATTATGTCAAATGTACATGTTTGTGTCGGGTTATGAGTTTGTGAGGGGGTTGGAATGGGTTAATTGGTTTTCTATTGTTTCCGATGGGAATTTGTGTTTCATCGAACGAATGTTTCCACTTACGAGCTCGCCCTCGGAACGGATTAATTTCGTAAGTCGAGGTACCACTGTACATTGGTTTAGTACAACGGTACCTCAGACAATGATATTTAATGTAACCTTAAAACATGTTATTTAATGCCAAATGTCTCCATCTGTACACAGGAAGCCAAAGAACGTGTTATTATAATGCACGAGTTTCGAGTTTGGTTGGATACAAAAACTGGTTTACATCACGCCATATTTTTACAAAACCTTAAGATAGCGCTGTGGCAGTGGTGGTCTAGTGGCTAGGGCGCAGGATCGCTGATCCTAAGGTCGGGGTTTCGAGTCCCACAAGGTTGTCACTGTCCCCCCAGTGTAGCTAACTGGGTTATCAAAGGCAGGCCATGTCTCTCACTGTCTCTGGTGAGAGGCATGTAAAAGAACCATTGCTGACCTTTGTAAAGAGTAGCTGCAAAGCCATCAGCGTGTTTCTACGACCTGGAGCGGGATGGGCTCCGCCAGGCCAAATTAGCCCAAGTCTCGCCATGAAGGCGCCCCAACGACATCTTAGGATGTTAAGGGATACGTGAAGAAGAAGAAGATAGCGCTAGCCCGAAATTCCACTCAATGCATCCGAGTTTATTTCAGAAGTGCAGACTGGACCAAAAAATTTTGCATCCAATGAACTGAATTTTTTTTTTGCCAACACTCCATTCACCCTCAGTGTAGCATTGTGTCTGGGCGGCGCTCAGAATGATGCGTTAAAAACAATGTTTATCTTTCTTGCCATTACAACAGCAAGTAAGAAACACAACAGAGATGAAGAGGTGTGCAGGCTTTGACGCGAAAGGCTTTAAGGCAGATCTTCATATAGGCCGTTCCCCGTTCATCAGAAAACAGTTTGAGTTTAATGAACGAACAGTGTGATATTGCAGTGAAACACTTGATGATTTAATTTGCTGAAATACTGGATTACACCAAGTCTGATGAATAATATAGACATTAGTAAATGTATGATTGCGACATTTTAGTGAAAACTTACAGAAAAGCCAGGCTCCATATGAAGTCTTAAAGCAATCACCACTATTTATATAAAATTCCCTGGGAAATGGAGAGACACTGATTTATAAGATTTACAGATTGATTGTGTGTCTTAGATTAACTTGGGATGCAGCAAGCGTTGCGGCCGACATAATTTTCCTCAGCACAGAGTTGTAAATGCAAACACCGTGATGCAGAATGTTTTCACACCGACTTCTCGTTTTCGTGATGTGCTAGTGACACAGTGAGTCCTCTTACATTCATGCTGAGCATCTTTACGGTTACGCTGAGCGCTACCGAGTGTTCCTGTTTGGTCTGCGTGGTGATTCGCTTCACTGAGAATCCTATGGTGTGTTTGGCTTGAGGGCTTGAGCTCGGCTTTACTGCGTGCCACTCTTCCTTTCACTCAGCTTACAGCACAAGGTCACACAAACCTCCATGTGGTTCAGTGCAGCTCTACAACAGGCTTAGGTGTTGAATTGGTGCCCGGCTAACACGGTGAGAGGTCAAAAAACATGGTCTGCTCACTGGCACATGAGCAACTAAGGAAAAGCGATGAGGAGAAGGGAGGGAACACAATAGCCGTCGTTACGCTTCAGCTATGCCAGTTAGCGTGCGCGCACCATACTGCACAATGCCACACATATTTTAATGCCATGCAATGATTGTTCACATTTTTCCCACTGGGTCCTTATGGTTCCTTTAGATTTACTGTATTTCTCCCTCTGAAATCACAGCTAGGACAGTAATAAGAAATGTACTGAATAAAAATAAAATACATGATCATTTCATGCTTTCGACTACTTTCATAAATGTTTAAATTAAAAAAATCCATTTATCAAGTGCCATTACATAAATGCTATGTGTTGAAATATGTTCTATTATTTTTGAATCCCGATCTGAGACGATTAAAAATGATTCAAGACAGCTTAAAGACAGTTTTGTATATACATATACATATACATATATATGTATATATATGTGTGTATATATATATATATATATATATATATATATATCCCAGTGCGGCTAACTGGGTTATCAAAGGCGGGCCATGTCTCTCACTGTCTATGGTGAGAGGCATGTAAAAGAACCATTGCTGACATTCGTAAAGAGTCGCTGCAAAGCCGTCAGCGTGTTTCTGTCCCTTGCTAAAAAAGAGTTGTGACAGGAAGGGCATCTGACGTAAAAACCTCTGCCAAATCAAACGTGCGAATCAGATGATTCGCTGTGGCGACTCCCGAGGAAAAGGGAAAAAGCCGAAAGGAAGACAGACATATATATATATATATATATATATATATATATATATATATATATATATATATATATATATATATATATATATATATATATATATATATATATATATATATAATATGGGCAGTAGTGGTCTAGTGGTATAGCGCGCTGGATCGCTGATCCAAAGGTTGGAGGTTTGAGTCCCCACAAGGTTGTCACTGTCCCCCCCAGTGCAGCAAACTGGGTTATCAAAGGCGGGCCATGTCTCTCACTGTGTATGGTGTGAGGCATGTAAAAGAACCATTGCTGACTTTCGTAAAGCGTAGCTGCAAAGTCATCAGAGAGAGATACTCCCTGAATTACGTTTTTAATTGGTTCCGGACGGCCGAACGTAAGTTGAAAGTGAACATAAGTTACATTACAGCGATGACATATGACGCTCATATTCATTCATTTTCTGTAACCGCTTAATCCTAATTAGGGTCGCGGGAAGGCTGGTGTCCATCCCAGCCAACTTCAGGTGAGGGCAGAGTACACCCTGGACAGCTCGCCAGGCCATCGCAGGGCAGAAACACGCCGATGGCTTTGAAGCTACTCTTGTCGAAAGTCAGCAATGGTTCTTTTACATGCCTCACACCATAGACAGTGAGAGACATGGCCGGCCTTTGATAACCCAGTTAGCTGCACTGGGGGGAGGACAGTGACAACCTTGTGGAGAGTGGGACTCGAACCCCCAACCTTTGGATCAGCGATCCAGCGCCCTATACCACTAGACCACCACTGCCCTATGAATGAATGAATATATACATATATAGACGCTCCCTGACTTATGTTTTTAGTTGGTTCCGGACGGCCGAACGTAAGTTGAAAGTGAACATAAGTTGTTACAGTGACGTATGACGTTCATATTGTACTATACATCTATAAATACCATTACCGTATCTCATAAAGCACCCCTAAATCAAATATTATAAACATAACATTGTAAAATAATATCAAATATATCAAATAATATCAACATTAATTTCAAATAAGTCACTTATTTATACCGAGTTACTTTACATGAAGCTTAAAACAGCCAATCAACGCTTACAATATGTGAAGCGCTCAATACCGAAAGTAGTGTACTTGCAAAAGTAGTGTACTTGTTGTGGGTTATACAGACTTCCGGTCTTTCAAGTGCACAAGGGTGCCGTTGAACTCGTTTAGAACACAGCCTGCACTGATGCAGTCTCCCAGCAAAGTGGAGAGTTCTTTCTTTTGTGTAAGTAAGTAATCTTTATTCAAGAGCTGCATACAAAGAACAAGTACAAATCCTAATGAATATTAATATAAAAATAAGTATACACTCTTAGGATTCTGCTAAAAGATAATAAATATAAAGATTGTGCCGATTTGAGCAGGTAGTTAATTCATCTCTGTGTATGAGACTTGCACCCATGCTAGTAGGCTTACGCTTCTGACCAACCAGATTTGCTTAGGGTTACAAAAGTCCACAAAACAGTGTAAACACAAAGATCACAGAGACGACGTCTTAACACAAGGGTAACACACTATATATCTGATATGTACACACTCAGTCTGTAGTTTGTAAACAATGAATGCAGCGTCATTGCGTCATTACGTCAGCGTACTACATAGGTACGTCTCAACTGAAAATTTGGCTTTTTTTGGGGGGGGACAAAATTGAAAAATGTAAAACGGATGAATGTAAGTTGGGGAGCGTCTATATATATATATATATACACACACACACACACACACACACACTAAGTATAAGGCTGTGAGTTATTATTTATATTATGTATTTTAATAAGGTTGAATTTTTAAAAATCATCAACTCTTTTTTATTTTTTATTTTTTAAACCAGAATCTCGGAAGACACTACAGATAACAACAAAAAAAAGGACAGAGAAGGAAGGCAGTTTGATGTGAGATGCTATGATTGTGAAATTGGTTTAGTTCTATTTTCAAAAGATGTTTGGAACTGCAAGGCTGGTGTTCTGTCGACAGATCAATCAGAGTTTCAGAGTTTAATACATCTTAAATACACATCTAACGGACTCGTCATCTCGGGTGTGTGCTGTGAAACATAAAATGGAAACAAGCACTTATAAAACATTCTTGTTAATTTATTCTTGTTTATTTATTCTAAAATCTCCACAACAAACTTCTAAAAGTCACCTCCGGTTCTTAGCATCGGTCACTTCATCTATATTTAGCTGTAAAAATTTTGGGCTGCAACAGTCACCTCATTTCTCCAGTAAAAAAAAAAAAAAATTAAATTAAAATATATTTAAAAAAAAAATCATCTAGGGCGTGTCGGTGAGGTGCTGGATTACTGATTCCAAGGTCGGGTTCAAGCTGCATTATCATCAGGTTGTCACTGCTGTCCCCCCTGTGAAGCTAACTGGGTTATCAAAGGTCGGCCATGTCTCTCACTGTCTGTGGTGAGAGATTCATGTAACAGGACCATTGCTGACTTTTGTCAGGAGGAGCTGCAGAGAATTCAGCGTGTTTCTGGCCTGGAAAGCCATTGCAGCCAGGAAGTACACTGTCCTCACTCAGAGTCGGCTGAGATGGGCGCCAGTCTTCCTCAACCCTAATTAGGATAAAGCGGCTCAGAAAATGAATGAAAAAGTTCCAATGAAAGACGATGAATATCTTTCAGGCAATCAAATCATAGAAATAAAATTTTAGTATTAATAATAAAGGTGAACAGCAAGTCTTATAGGAATAATAAATGTCAATCTGGCAACTTCACGTTTTCGGACTCTTTCTCTCTTTCTACACGTGAGTGTGTACACACTAAACATAATTATCAAAATCTTCTGTTGTTTAATAATCTTTGTTTATGAAGTTGTCACTTCAGATGCTTCAAAAACAGTTTAGTAGCTGACGCTCTGTGACGCCATCTGCCAATAGCTATTTTTAAAATAGAGACTATTTGAAGCATTCGCTCTATTACTGTGTGGCTGGTCCAGTAATTCACTTTTTGAAAGACTCCTGACTGGAGTCTCCCCAAAAGGCTTTGTTGTTGTTATTTTGATCAATGGCTTGTTTTTTATCCGACTGATCAATCGTATTGCAGATGCATGCATATGAGCGTGAGTAATTCAGGACATTCAAGCACGAAGTGGTGATAGAAATCTAAAACATGGCCCAAGATAAAACAGCCGGGATAAACTACACACGCTCATACACTGTCCCAGTAACTGACCACTTGTCTGGTTTCCAGCTGCATGTAATGGGCCTCAGAACCTTCGAGTCATCCGAAATGAATCTGGTTGAGCTCTGACTCTCTGACATTGTTGTTAATGTCAAACATGAATAAAACTTATAATCATTATTTATTATCGGTTCGGAAAGAATAGTCAATGATTAATGCCTCAGTGGCAGATTCATTCTTCCCGACTATTTAAAAACACTGAGCCCAACCGTTTATTCACTCGCTCACTGATCTCTTTAATCCTATTAGGGTCACGGAGAGGCTGGTTCCCAGTGCGAAGGGAGGGAACACCCTAAATATCTCACCAGACACAACCCTTTGCACACTCAACTCACACCTAGGGGCAATTTGGAATGGCCAGGTGGCCTGGATTACCTGGAGAAAACCCACACAAGCAAAGCATGCAAACTCCATGCAAAAATACCCCAAGCCCAGAGGGAGACGTGCTAACCACTACAACCACTGAGCCACTCATAGTATGTACAGTAGGCCCTTGATCATTCACAGTTCAGCACTCGCGCCCCCACATACTCGCGGATTGGCGACAAACCCGGAAGTAACTGGCACGTGATTCAAATTTAGCCAATGGCTGAGAGCTTTTGTTTCTCCCCGCTGTTGATTGGTTGCAGATGATGTGGACACCTCTTTTTTTTCCTTCACACACATGTCCTCCACATGATTGCCTGAATTGTGACTTCACGTTTTTAGTGTGTTTTTAATGATTATTTAAGCCCTATGATGTCACTCAAACGCCCTGCATCTTATGTAGCTTTTGGTAAGGAGCCTAAGTGCTTTATTCATTAATAAATATTATCTCAGT
This sequence comes from Plotosus lineatus, assembly GCA_024760905.1. Classification (NCBI taxonomy): domain Eukaryota; kingdom Metazoa; phylum Chordata; class Actinopteri; order Siluriformes; family Plotosidae; genus Plotosus; species Plotosus lineatus. The sequence goes on from CM045742.1 coordinate 10,344,524, forward strand.
GCAAAATTAAAGAGTTTTTACTTAATCATTACTACATTTTACTGCATTATTACTGTATTAATGAGTAAGACTGTCTATAGGAGTCTATTGGAGGCACGGTGGCGTAGTGGTTAGCACGTCCGCCTCACAGCAAGAAGGCCCGGGTTCGATTCCCGACCTGGGCGTTTCTGTGTGGAGTTTGCATGTTCTCCCCGTGCTTGTGTGGGTTTCCTCCGGGTGCTCCGGTTTCCTCCCACAATTCAAAGACATGCACTGTAGGTTAATTGGCCATTCTAAATTAGGGACTACAGATGGAAGCTAGTTATAAGATGTATGATGTAATGATGTAAAATGTATGATATATGATGTGAGGCGACCTTGAGTGCTGAGAAAGGCGCCATATAAATAAAATGTATTATTATTATTATTATAGAATGTGTTTAACAAGCATATTTTTGCGCATGTAATATCATACATAGGGTTTTAAAACCGCGTCAATAACTCATGGATTTTCTTGATCAGCGAGAAGGGCTGGAACCAAAGCATCACGAAAAATGGAGGCCTACTGTACAAACAAATTTAAAAACGCAATAATAAATAAATATACAGCAATTATAGTACAGGAATATATCACAAGGTATATAAATCAAGTCTATTTTATATCCTCTCATTATTATTGGTACTGGAAATGTGGAATTGCCTTATCGTGGTGGAGGGGTTTGCATGACCTAATGATCCTAGGAGCTATGTTGTCTGAGGCATAATGCCCTGGTAGGGTCACCCAAGGCAAATAGGTCCTCTGTGAAGCTCCAGACGAAGTGCGATTCAGAAGACATCTCTGACTAAGAAACAGACAAGGATGCAGTTTCCCTTGTCCGGACGCGGGTCTCCAGGGTCCCCTCCTGGAGCCAGGCCCGGGGGAGGGGCTCAAAGGCAAGTGCCTGTTGGTCGGGCTTCTGCCCATGGAGCCTGGCTGGGCCTAGCCCGAAAAGGAGAAATGGGTCTGCCCTCCCATGGACCCACCACCCGTGGGAGGAGTTTTAGGGGTCGGGTGCAATGTGAGTTTGGTGGCAGCCGAAGGCATGGGCTCTGTCAGACAGATACTCGGTTACTGAATTTGACTCTCGGGACATGGAATGTCACCTCTCTGGCGGGGAAGAGCCTGATCTGGTGCGTGAAGTGGAGAGATACCGACTAGATATAGTCGGGCTCACCTCAACGCATAGCTTGGGCTCTGGAACCACCCATCTCAAAAGAGGCTGGACCTTATTCCATTCTGGAGTTGCTCATGGGGAGAGGCAGCAAGCCGGTATGGGCATTCTTGTTGCCCCCGTCTCGGGGCCCAAATGTTGGGGTTCTCCCCGGTTGACAAAAGGATAGCTTCCCTCCATCTTCGGGTGGGCTGATGGGTCCTGACTGTTATTTATGCTTATGCACCAAATTACAGTTCAGAGTACTCACCCTTCTTGGAGTCTTTTAGGAGGTGTGTTGGAGAACACTCCTTCGGAAGACTCACTCGTTGTCTTGGGAGACTTCAACGCCCATGTGGGCAATGATAGTGCAACCTAGAAGTGTGTGATCGGTAGGTATGACCACTCCAGTCTGAACCTGAATGGTGTTTCGTTGTTGGACTTCTGGCTCGTCACAGTTGGTCTATCACGAACACCATGTTTGAACATAAGTGTGCACATAAGTGCACTTGGCACCAGGACACCCTAGGTCGCAGTTCGATGATTGACTTTGTAGTCGTGTCATCTGCGGCCATATGTTCTGGACACTCGGGTGAAAAGGGGAGCTGAGCTGTCTACCGATCACCACCTGGTGGGGAGTTGGCTCCGGTGGTGGAGGAGGCTGCCTTTCAGACCTGGCAGGCCCAAGCGTGTAATTAGGGTCTGCTGGGAACGTTTGGCGCAGTCTCCTGTCCGAGACGCCTTTAACTCCCACCTCCCAGCACCCATACCTGTGGCCGGAAGATCGTCGGTGCTTGTCGTGGCGGTAATCACCTGTGGTGAAGGGGGCCGTCCAGCTGAAAAAGGAGACCTATCGGGTTTTATTAGCCTGTGGGACTCCAGAGGCAGCGGACAGGTGCCAGCAGGGCAAACATGATGCAGCCGAGGCTGTCGCAGATGCAAAATCTCGGGCGTGGGAGGAGTTCAGTGAGGGCCTGGAGAGTGATTATCGGTTGGCCTCAAAAAGGTTCTGGACCACCATCCGACGCCTCAGGAGGGGGAAGCAGTTCTCCACAAATACTGTTTACAGTAGAGGTGGGGAGCTGCTCACCTCGACTGGGGATGTCGTTGAGAGGTGGCGGGAATACTTTGAGCACCTCCTCAATCCTACCAACACGTCCTCCGTGGATGAGGAAGACCCTGGGGATTTAGGTAGGAGTCTGCCCATCACTGGAGTGGAGGTCACTGAGGTTGTCGAGTGCGAAGCAACCAGGATGAAAATCAGCACCTCCAAATCCGACGCCATGGTTCTCAGTCGGACAAGGGTGGAATACACCCTCCAGGTCGGGAATGAGGTCCTGCCCCAAGTGGAGGAGTTTAAGTATCTTGGGGTCTTGTTCACAAGTGAGGGAAGGATGAAGCGGGAGATCGACAGACGGATCGCTGCAGCCTCTGCTTTTAAATGGAGCCTGTACTGGTCCATCGTGGTGAAGAAGGAGCTGAGCTGCAAGGCGAAGCTCTCAGTTTACCATTCGATCTACGTTCCAGCCCTCATGTATGGTCACGAGTTTTGGGTAGTGACCGAAAGAATAAGATCACGCATACAAGCGGCTGAAATGATCTTCCTTCACTGGGTGGCGGGGTTCTCAGTTAGAGATAAGGCGAGAAGCTCTACCATCCGGGGAGAGCTCGGAGTAGATCCGCTGCTTCTCCGCACTGAGAGGGACCAGTTGAGGTGGCTCGGGTATCTGGTCAGAATGCCTCCCGGACGCCTCCCTGGTGTAGTGTTTTGGGCATGTCCAACAGGGAAGAGACCCCAGGGTTGACCTAGAACACGCTGGAAGGACTATGTCTCTCAGCTTGTCTGGGACCCCCTCGGTGTCCCCCGGAAGAGCTGGAGGAAATGGCTGGGGAGAGGGATGTCTGGACCTCTTTGCTCAGGTTGTTCTTCCAGCGACCCAACCCTGGACTTAGCGGAAGAAGATGAGTGAGTGATGAATGAAATGTGGAGATGATGAGACGTAAAGCCAACTGTGTTTGTCTGCTTTTGCAGCATTAAGTCAAAATTTGGAGTTCTCATTAAGATCGCATCAGACGTATGCAGAAGCGTGTGTGTGTGTGTGTGTGTGTGTGTGTGTGTGTGTGTGTGTGTGTGTGTGTGTGTTTCCAAACGGCTTCAAATTTGAACAGAAACCACGCCCACTGCCACATCATGTGATTCAATCTCTAGTTCTAAGGTGAATACACACAGGGATTGCACTTCTCATTGTCGGTACACTAAAGGCTCTAGTTGCCTTGGTAACCTTTTTGTATATTTCCCACCACCAGATGTTTCCTACTGAAACCGTGAGCAACATCTAGCAAGTTCACTACAAGTGCATAAATATATCTGAGATGTATATGAACTGAATTCTATGACAACAGAGACAATTTACCCACATTTACTTTATTGTACGTCACAGATCACATTTTATAGACCAAGCTGTAAGTTTTTTTTCAGTGGTCTGTCTCGTTAACTGTAGAGATGTCTATTGCTCACAGTGACTGGCTATATCAACGATTCTTCCCATAAAATACAGGGAAATAATTTTAAATTACATGCTAGTTATAGCTATGGTTGTGCCTCGGGGTTGTGAATAATCATGACTTATTAAATTCTCAATTTTCGACTTGCAGGGTGACATTGTGTCCTGGTCGTTAAGGTTTTTCTAAGTGTGGCACTAAAAGTTTAAAAATTTACAATAAAAGTTTCACATATTGGAATTTTCCATTTCCTACATTCAGAAGACCAGTCAAAATCCACCTTTCTTTTCACTGACTGTTGATGGACTGATTGTATTAAATGCACAAACTGCTTCCTGTTTTGTCCATCTGACTGGCACTCTGTGTTACATAATGCTGTATGTAGTACACAAAGTAGTGCATAGGGCAGGGAACCAGTCTGCACTAGAGTGACAAGAAAGGGTAAGATGACGTACTTTAATATCCTGACATAAAGCGTTAAATACTGTGGTATGCAAAGTCAGACGTTCTGCACAGAAAGGTTAGATTCAATTAGTTTAGATTGGATGAATTGAAAGGTCAGACTGTAGAATATCGGTGTAAAAAAAACAATGTTTCGCTTCAAAAACAATGTTTTCCAAGTCTTTACTGTGCTGTAAGTGAAGCTCTGCAAACCCTTACATAGCACTTATCATTTTAATAGACATGTCAGGTCAGAGTTAACTCAGAATTCACTTAGACTTCACTCTGCTGCTGGTCACATTGTGACCCAGTACAACCTGCCTAAATACTGGGTGGTCTGCAACTCATCCGGCTCCCCCGCCCTAACTTTTGAGCTGGTAAGGAGGGTGGTACGACACCCAGTAGGATGAAATACAAGACCTATTAAAGGGCGAATGAGCTACAAGTGAGCCGACGGCTGTCATGCACATCCTGGCTGAGGAATTGCGAGCCACTAAGTTTCCGTTATCGTATTGTTTGACTAATTTGGCTCGGCTGTGTCTTTAAATTAACACTGTAGTTACTGAATGTGAAGAAGGCATTGTAAGCACATATTCGCCTGAAGGTTCTGGGTAGAAACCTGGACTTGGGCATTTCTGTGTGGAGGTTGCATGTTATCCGTATGCATGTCTGAGGTTCCTCCGGTTACTGTTTCGTCCGACTGTCCAAAGACATGCACATTAAACTAATTAGTTGTGGATGTGAATGTGAGTGGTTGTCGATGTGTTCGCATTCCATGATCTGTCAAGCTGTTGAGAGTGTTTCGATCCCTCTCCCACTATTGGCTGAGATAGGCTCCAGCCTCCCCACAGCCCTGATAATAGGATTAGGCAGTTAAGTAAATGTGCGAATAGACTGTAAAGAAGACATCAGTTGAAGATTGGTAAATTCAGTCTTGAAAAATTAACTGATTATCTTTGTCCTATACAGCCTGAGTCTCACAAGCAGGTGACGTGGGTTAAGGACACAGCACGGTCGTGGTGGAGATTATTATTTTTTATTATTACTGACCACTGGCAGTATATGGTTTCACTACTACAGTCCATCCATCCATCTATACTACTTATCCATCGGGGTGATGGAGCAACAGAGGCGGCATTATATCCTGAACATGTGTATCACAGGTCTAATACTAACACAGACACAAACACTCACTCATTTGCCGAATCAATAAATCGTAGTAGGGTCATGAGGAGGTTGAAGCCTATCTCAGCCAACTCTGGGCGAAGGCAAGATACACCCTGAACAGCTCCCAAGAGCATACAGTAAGCCCTTGACTGTTCACGGTTTTGCACTTGCGTGCCCGCATATTCGCGGATAACTGTCACATGATTCAAATTCAGCCAATGGTTTTTCTCCCTCCTGCTGATTGGTTGAGATGATGTATACGCCCCTTCTTTCTCATTCGCACACAAGTTGTCAATGTGCATTTTTTAGTGTTTTAATATCCAGTTAAGCTCTATAGGTAAGTCTGTTGGGTTTTTACACCCGAGCCTAGTGGCTTAGCCTCGTGGCTCCTCAGGCCGGTGCTTATCCCCGGTTTCCGTAGCGTGAAGCAACCAGGAGTTCAACTCCCCCTGGATGGGACGCTAGTCCATCACAGGTTACCTTCCCAGTATATTTTACTGGTACCCATTTATACTGCTGGGTGAACAGAGGCACACTTGTGGTTGAGACCTTGCCCAGGGGTCTTAGCACAGTGAGGGTCTCAATGAGATTCGAACTCACAACCTCCCGATCATGAGCGCAGCACCCTAACCACTATGCCACCGGCCCCACACTAGTTAAGCTCTATGATGACACTCAAACTCTGTGTGTCTTCTCTGGCTAAGCGCTAGAAAAAGGTAATGACGTTGAATGGCTCTTCTGAAGAAATAAGACTTTCTTCAATGGGATTAAGATCTGGTGAACATGCTGGCCAGTCTATACGACGGATTCTCTCGATATCCAAGCAGTCCTGTACCAGCCTTGCTCGATGGATTGGTGCGTTGTCGTCCATTAGCAGAAAATCTGGACCCACAGCGCCGCAATAGGCACAAACAATGGGAAGGATAATGTCATCCCGGTACATCCTGGCATTAATTCCCCCTTGCTGGAACACATGAAGGTCCGTGCGACCGCCGATACTGATCCCTGCCCACACCATAGCAGAGGGACCACCAAAACGGTCATGTTCAACAATGCTGACGATATCTAGGGGTCAATCTTGGGGTCACAGTCGGACGGCTGGCATTCAGGCCATCAGCATGCAGTCGGCTCCTTACAGTCTAGACCAGGGGTGCTCAATCCTGCTCCTGGAGATCTACCTTCCAGATGACTTTATCTCCAACCCTAATGTGGCCCATGTGACATGTAAGATCCAGTCAGGTCTTGATGAGATGATTGGATGGTTAGGTGGGCGTGATTAGGGTTGGAGTGAATGTCTTCTGGGAGGTAGATCTCCAGGAGCAGGATTGAGCACCCCTGGTCTAGACACTGACATGAACACCGGTGGCATTTTGAAGGTTGTTTCTCAGAGTTCTTGCAGAGTCCAATCGGTTTCGTTGAGCATTTGTCCTCACATAACGATCCTGAAGGTCAGTTAAGGCACGGGGACGCCCTGAACGTGGTCTGTCATGATACAGGCCGGTCTCCTGGAACACTCTGGCTTACACCAAACCTCCTGACCACTTCAACCTGCCTTACACCATCTTCAAGGAGCTGGATTACTCTAGCCACTTCCGTAGCATCCAGATGTCGTCGTACAGCTCCACAACCTCCACACAACATCAACAAAACAACAATTGCCATGAACATTTTCATTTTGGTTTCTGCTGACAAACAAAATGAACAAGTCGACCCAGTGAACACGCTCTTTAAATGCACACATGTGAGTACTGTGATATTATTGCTCAAACTGGCTGGGGAATCAAGTGGAATTGAGTCAAACATAAAAAAATATTCAAGACAAACAAGGAAGGTTCTTGAAAAAACTGAAATCAAGGCCGATTCACAAAACAGAAAAAAATATCTAGAAAATTTCCAAATATCCTTAACTTTTTTTGTGTAGTGTGTGTGTGTATATATATATATATATATATATATATATATATATATATATATATATATATATATATATATATATATGTGTGTGTGTGTGTGTGTGTGTGTGTGTGCATGTGTGTGTGTGTGTGTGTGTGTGTGTGTGTGTGTGTGTGTGTGTGTGTGTGTGTGTGTGTGTGTGTGTGTGTGTGTGTGTGTGTGTGTGTGTGTGTAATTTTATCAGTAAATATCACAGTACAAAATTAAATACTTTTTACTTAATTACTACCTTTTACTACATTAATACTGTATTAATCAGTAAGACTGTCTATAGAATGTGTTTTTATTATTTATAATATTTTAGCATATGTAATAGATACATAGGGTTTTAACTCGGGTTGATCATTCACGCATGTATGATACATGGGGTTTTACTTCCGAGTACAGAACTCGTGGATTATCTTGATTCGTGGGAGGGGCCGTAACTGAGCCCCCACGAATAATGGGGGCCTACTGTATGTTGGGCCAACATACATACACAACCATTCACAATAACATTCACTCATTTAGAACAGCCAATTTCCTTCCATAATATGCATGTCTCTTGTCTGTGAGAGGAAACCAGAGTACCCAGATAAAACCCATATGTGGACATGAAGTCTGTCTTCCTTTCGGCTTTTTCCCTTTTACTCAGGAGTCGACACAGCGAATCATCTGATTCGCACGTTTGATTTGGCAGAGGTTTTTACGTCGGATGCCCTTCCTGTCACAACCCTTTTTAGCAAGGGACAGAAACACGCTGACGACTTTGCAGCTACTCTTTACAAAAGTCAGTAATGGTTCTTTTACATGCCTCTCACCATAGACAGTGAGAGACATGGCCCGCCTTTGATAACCCAGTTAGCTGCACGGGGGGGGGGGGCAGTGACAACCTTGTGGAGAGTGGGACTCGAACCCCCAACCTTTGGATCAGCGATCCAGCGCCCTATACCACTAGACCACCACTGCCCCCTCATATGTGAATATGAAGAACATGCTAAAAAAAAAAACTCCACACAGATGTACCCAGGACTTAAACCCAGGACCTTGTTGCTGTGCGATCGACATGCTAACCACTATGCCACATTGCTGCCCCAAACACAAATACCTTGGGGGAATTCAGTTTACCCAGCTGACCTAATAAGCATGTGTTTGAATTGTGGGAGGAGGAAACCAGAGTTCTGAGAGAAAATCCATCTAACCAAAGGGGAGAACAAGTAAATTCCACACAGTCGAACCCAGAACACAGAGGCAACGGTACACACCACTGAGCTTCATGACCCTCTGCTTTTATAATTATTGGGATAATTGACTCGGCACTTGAATTAATTGGGGTTAGAATGGGTTGCCAGTCATTTCTAAATGTAGCATGAACATGACAAATGACAATTTCTCACGTAACCGAAAATAAATTTTCAATTCATTTTTATTTAAATAATAAAAGTACTATTATATGTTGGAAAATTGGTGTAACTGGGATCTGTGACAGAACATTACATAAACACAATGTTGTAATAACTCCATTTAATAATAAAAAATTTGATTTGTATTACCATAATGTTCCTATTATGCGAACAGCTGGATTACACTACTCCTACTCACAAAAACTAATTATGAAATCAATTATAAGGAGGTTTGTAACTTGTTTTTACTTGTCTGTACATGGATTTTTGATGCTGTTTGTCTCAGACTCTGCTCACACACAAACATACCCAGAAATCTGAATAACTGAAAGGTGGTACAATGACACTGGTCTTTATTTGTCCTGAGAGTCTACCTTAAGTGACAGCTGCTGTTTAAAAAAGCCTATATAGCCTTCCCACTGTCGCATGTCATCATCTGACCATCCATACTTCCATCTGCTCTCATCATCTCTCCATCACTCGGCTTCTCTCTCTCTCTCTCTCTCAGTCATACTGACAAGATCTCACATCTGAATCGCAGCTCGCCGCCTCTTGACTACACCGCTTTCTCAGGCTGTGCCATCTGTCTCACAGTCATCTTCAACTCTCGCTATTTCTTCTTTATTCCTTCATGTCATTTCATATAATGAACTGCATCGCCCTCTCTGCCTGTCTCTGTTTCTCTTGTACACACACTATTAGATTACTGTGTTGCAGATTTATGCTGTGTACTGTGTATTTTGTAATAAGCATTAGGTGAGATGACTATAAATTGAGCGTAAACAGGAAAAAGTGACAAATGGGGAGCAGCAGCAAAGAATCCTGGGAATTGAGGACGCCTTAGGAGCACTGGTGGGAAAAGTGGAACAGCCGGCTGGAAATCTCCAGTCTTCCAGGAACCATCCTTCTGCTTTTCTTTTTTCAGTCCCTTGCTACCCCCACATCCCAAATGCACGCACACGCCCACAGCCAACACGCACATCCAAGACTCTGTTTGATGGCGCATGGTTAGTTGGGATTTATATCAATTGGTCTGATCATGAAACTGGTACATTTTCCAACTACACAACTTCAAACCTGAATAAATATTTCCATGTTCATATTTATTTGTGAATTAATGCATCAAAATCTTTAGTGCATGCCTGGGCGATAATATCATACCAAAATATGTACATATTGTGAACACAGTTTTTGAAATAATGCAAGTACTTCCTAGTTTACACCTTTTTCACAGTCAATTTTGTAACGAGAGAAAGACCTCATTATTTTCACGTTCCATTGCGCCTCTGCTAAGGTCTCCACAGGTCCAAGAACCACATGAATCGAAGCACAGGTGCCACGTGGCAAAATCGGTAAATAAGCACCAGATCTAAAACTGGATCGATGATATACGTAACTTTTCATGTCCATGGTTCATTGTGTGTCTTGTGCTCCCACCGATCGCTCATGCACTGACATTTATTTACTTTACATAATAAAGAAAACTTGAACATGTGAAGCACCATCTTTAGAATAGTATAACTAAATACACAATTATTAGCAATAGCTATTATTAGTGAATCAAAGGCCATTCATTCTGTCCATGTTACATACTGACTTTCATCCTACTGATAACGAAGATGCTGCTTCTCCTGTGTCTATCAGGCTTTCATGCATATTGGCTTCATACAAAAAACTTTTTTTTTTAAAAACTGCAGAAAATGTAATATCAGCTTCATGATCAGACCCACATACATATACACACACACCCACACACACCCACACACACACACACACACACACACATATATATATATATATATATATATATATATATATATATATATATATATATATATATATATATATATATATACACAGAGAGAGAGAGAGAGAGAGAGAGAGAGAGACAGACAGACAGACAGACAGAGAGCGAGAGAGAGAGAGAGAGAGAGAGAGAGAGAGAGAGAGTTATCCTTTGCTAACTTTGTGCTTCAGTTTCTGTGGCTTCAGTGCATCATGGGTTTTTCAAAAATATTAATTTAAAAATAAAAAAGTAAAGAAATTAGGAAAAATAGGGGAAGAGTTAAGGAAAATGCCGCAAAATAAGGCCAATTATGCAAAAAAAACAAATAAAAAACAAAACAAAAAACAAACAAGCAAAAACAAACAAACAGAAAAAAAAAAACAACCCAAAACCCCCCAACAAACTACTTACATTTTTATGTGAGGTGTGCATCTGAGTGTGTGTTTTCATATTTTATTTGCATCTTATGCATTATTTTTGAATGTTTATAATATAGAATGGAATATGTATTTACTGATATATAAGCATATACATCTACATATATGGCAGTCAGGGCGATCGATCCTACTTCACGGTGGTCGTGGGGAGGTCTAGGTCCCCATTAACAGTGTATGTATATATATCTATATCTATATATATCTATATCTATATATATATCTATATATATATATATATATATATATATATATATATATATGGGGGCAGTGGTGGTCTAGTGGTATAGGGCGCTGGATGGCTGATCCAAAGGTTGGGGGTTCGAGTCCCACTCTCCACAAGGTTGTCACTGTCCCCCCCAGTGCGGCTAACTGGGTTATCAAAGGCGGGCCATGTCTCTCACTATCTATGGTGAGAGGCATGTAAAAGAACCATTGCTGACTTTCGTAAAGAGGAGCTGCAAAGTCGTCAGCGTGTTTCTGTCCCTTGCTAAAAGGGTTGTGACAGGAAGGGCATCCGACGTAAAAACCTCTGCCAACTCAAAACATGCGAATCAGATGATTCGCTGTGGCGACTTCTGAGTGAAAGGGAAAAAGCCGAAAGGGAGACAGACAGACATACATATATATATATATACAGACATATTCTTCATCTTCCCTAAAATCATGATGAACTTCTCTGCAGTAGCAAATGAGAAATGAGAGCTTTTGAACACGACCTTGGGAAATGCAAATGATTTCACAGATGAAATATTAAAAAGTATTACTGTACATTCTGAATATTTTATGGTGTTAGAGTGCAAACACACATAGCCAAGCAAAACTTAGTGCTACTTGTGGGTTTGGTGTGATTCAGTTTTGTGGTTTGATTGACTCGGTCCCTTTGATGACGTTTTTGTGCATCACTGCCCACAGTTCACCCTTCCTGCATAAACAAAATCTCAGCTGACTGCAATTAAAGATGGACGCTCTCACTCTGTCAACACACCTGTAGGACATCTGTTCTGATCTTACTGGGTATATGGAAACATTAGAAATAGAGTGATGATCTCCAGGGAGATATGAAAAAAACAATGGAAGCCTCAGCAGGAGTGATGGAGCACTTTTGGTTTGGAATAAAAATAGCCATAGATATCTTTAGCTTTCATATAAATTACATCCACGTGATTTCTCTAGACGCTGCAGGTGTGCTAGGTCCTGAACAGCTCGGCATTTTCATTTGCTACAGACACTGTGGTTTATCTTGAAGAGCTCATCATCATCATCGTCGTCGTCCTTGTCACAGCCAAGTACCCTTTTACATCTTCAGTTCTTCTATCTCTACTCGCTTTTCATGTAAACTATTTCTCTTGCCTCATTTAAGAGTACTGTTGAAAACCGCGAATGATCCATTCCAATCTTTATCCGGTGTAACCCGGACGAGGACAGACTTTCTTTTGAGTCTGATTTCTCTCAAGGATTTTTCACCAAGAAGTTTTTCCTTGGTTTCCAAAACAAATTCATCATGTCACGATTAATTCTGTCAAGAGTTAGAAAAAAAAAAAAAAAAAAAATCCACACACTGTTAGGCTTCAACTGTCATCCAGGTGCCACCTGCTGCTTTTCCCAACAGCCAATTATTATGTAATTGTTCTTCCATTCAGTTTATCCACTGCTGCTGTCATGAATGTTGTGTTTTTGTCGATGACGGTTTATTGGTTGGTTGTTGGTTTACACAAAATGTTATAATCAGATTTTGATGAGTTTTTTTAAAGATGCAGGTACAGCCCAAGGAACACTTCAGTACGGGTCTATTAGCAAAAAATGAGAAATCAATTCCTTCAGGCTGGCACACGCTAGCACAGTGGTTAGCACATCCACCTCACAGCAACAAGTCCTGGATTCCTGGTCTCGGGCGTTTCTACATGTAGTTTGCATCTTTCCATGCTTGCATGGGCTTCCTCTTGGCACTCAGGTTACCTCCCACAGAACAAACACGTGCACAAGTGGCTGTTCAAAATTACCCCTAGGTGTGAGTGTGAATGGTTTTATGTGTCTAACCCTTTGATGGCCTAGTGAGCTATCCAGGGTGTACCCTGCCCTCACCAAAAGTCAACTGATGGTGGCCAGCCTCCCCAGCACCCAAGTTAGGATTCAGAGGTTTAAGGCCTCTTTTTATTCTTGTTGCTATTGTCATTTGAAATAATTTGATGCAAGTTATTTAATTTAACATTGAAAATAATAAAAAAAAGTGAACCTCTGTACTCTATAAAACTCTATGTTGATGATATGAAGTACAGTGGTACCTCACTTTACGAAAGTCTCACCAAACGAAAAATTCAGGTTACGAAACGTATTTTCCTAAAATTGCTGTCTCTGGATACGAAACAAGTGCATGTTACGAAAGCGCCATGTTAAAAATTCAAACGCGCCATTCAAACATTCAAACAATGCACGAGCTGCTCACCCATCAATCAATGACGTTCAATCATCCCGCCCCGCTGGCTTCCCATTGGCTAGGCGAGATGACACAGCTACCTCAAATTGCCTATCTCCCAACATCCCGCCCCGCTAGCCTCCCATTGGCTAGGAGGGATGATGCAGCTCTCTACCATTAGCTATTATGGAGCTTCATCTACCATAATGCTTTTCATGTAAAGGACAGAGTCACTGTTGTTTCATGTTTTATTTCTTGACTCAGGCTTTTAACCTTCCATAAACATTTGTAAGATTATAACTCTGCTAAGCAGACATGGTTAACACACACACACACACACACACACACACACACACACACACACACACACACGAGAGCGAGAGTGAGAAGAAGAAGCGGGCTCGGGTGATATCGCAAAGGAATATGGTCAAACCCGTCTACCATCGGTACGATATTGAAGCAGAAGGAGGTCTTAAAAAAGGTATGCTTTTATAATGTTTAAAGGGTTTAGGGGGTAGTATTGGGGGCCTTGGGACGAATCACGTTTTACATGTAAAATGCGGTTCAATTTACAAAAAATCCAGGTTAAGAGAAAGGCTCGGGAACGGATTAATTTTGTAAGGTGAGGTACCACTGTAATTCCCATCAAAGTGTCTTGAACAGGAATCAAATAAACACAAAATTGAGGGCAGTGGTTGGCCCGTGGTATGGTGCTGGTTTACTGATCCTGGAGTTGGGGGTTCCAGCCCCAGTGTCAACGGTTGTCACAGCTGAGTGGTCGCCCCCCCAGTGCATCTAACTGGGTTATCAAAGGCCAGCCATATCTCTCACTGTCTATGGTGTGAGGTTCATGTTGAAGAACCATTGCTGACTGTCGTCAAGAGTAGCTGCATAGCCGTCGGTATGTTTCCGCCCCGTGATGGCCTGGCGAGCTGTTCAAGGTATACCCTGCCCTCGCCCAGAGTCGGCTGAGATGGGCACCAGCCTCCCTGCGACCCTAATTAGGTTTAAGCAGCTCAGAAAATGACTGAATAAATAAACACAAAGTCTTTTATAATCTTTCTTGTTTCTGCTCAGTGTGAAACATGGGCCTGTTTGATGAGCACAGAGCTGAAATCCGAGCGGGAACCGAAGAAAGACACACAAAGCTCTTCCTCAACAGCTCTCAGTCTCCCGCGGTTTTTATTTTAATAGCAGTCAAGCTTGAAAAGTTCACTTCACACAGATATGTCATAGGAAATGGAACAAGGTCAAAAAGGCTTTTTTTCCAGAATGGTGAAGTCCTTGGAAGTGGTCAACCAAAATCTGTCCAAAAGTAGATCAGTGCAGTTTAACTTTAAACCAGATTTGGTCTCAGATCAGTTAGTTCCTCCTGCTCCTCTAAAGTCAGGTCCTTTCCAACAAATGATGCTTGAGCTGTAAGGGTCCATAACCCATTCTCCAGGTATTCAGTGAAGGCTGACGGGAAATAAATTGATATCTTCTCATCCAGCGTTTTCAAATATTGAACTATTATCTCACACAATGCAGCAGTGTTCACATCTTGCCGATTCTTGGTCAGAGGAAACATTTCAAGGTTGACACTTTCCACATGTTGTTCCCAGATGTGCACCTTTGAACAGAATCGATTTATTTTATCTGTACCTGTAAGCAGGTTTTCTTGTTGGTCTTGCATCCATGTGTTCGGTTGAGTCCGATGAAGTAAAATATATGCCAGGTATGCCAGTCTTGTTCACCACTCATCACTTGAAAGTAATCGGACCTCTCATTTGGCAGAGACATTTTAAGTTCCTCCCTCAGCTCATACACACGGGCCAGCAGCTTGCCCCACGACAAGCACTGAATTCATTCATTCATTTTCTGAACCATTTAATCCTAATTATGGTAGCAGGAGGCTGGTTCCCTTCTCAACCGACTCCGGGCGAGGGCAGAGTACACCCTGGATAGCTCTGCAGGCCATCGCAGGGCAGAAACCCGACGATGGCTACGCCGCATACGTTTGTTGAAAATCAGCCATGGGGTTTTTTTCAGCCTCACACTCTAGAAAGTGAGAGACATTGCCGGCCTTTGATAACCCAGTTAGCTGCACTGGGGGCAACCATGAAATCTCCATATGAAACAGCAAGGCTTTGTGCTCCGCTCCCATTTCCTCGCACAAAGATTCAAACGTGCGACTTTTCGCAAGTCGTGACTTTATGAACTACCATGAGCGCAACATCATGGGGCAGTGGTGGTCTAGTGGTATAGGGCGCTGGATCGCTGATCCAAAGGTTGGGGGTTCGAGTCCCACTCTCCACAAGGTTGTCACTGTCCCCCCCAGTGCGGCTAACTGGGTTATCAAAGGCGGGGCCATGTCTCTCACTGTCTATGGTGAGAGGTTCATGTAAAAGAATCATTGCTGACTTTCGTAAAGAGTAGCTGCAAAGTCGTCAGCGTGTTTCTGTCCCTTGCTAAAAAGGGTTGTGACAGGAAGGGCATCCGACGTAAATCAAATCAAACGTGCGAATCAGATGATTCGCTGTGGCGACTCCCGAGTAAAAGGGAAAAAGCCAAAAGGAAGACAGACAGACAGACAGACCATGAGTGCAACATCATCCAACATAGCAACTGGGTCTGCTGGTAAGGTTTTGGCTACGGTGTAAAAAAAACAGTGCGTAACAATCACACCTGGGTTTCTTACCTTCACTCTGATCACAAAGCCTTTGGTGCGCCCGACCATGGCAGCAGCACCATCAGTGCAGTTTTCCCACTTACGTCCTCCCTGTTCAAGACATTCGGATGTGACCCGAAAAATTTCCTCTCCTGGTGTTTTCTCTGACAATGTCTTGTGAAATAGGAGGTTTTCTCTCATTGTATCTCATCTACAAAAAACTAACTTTTACAAAACTTGAGCATATCCAGCAATATCAGTCGATTCATCAAGTTGTAACACAAATTTTTTACTGATACGGAACTTTCAATATCTGCAGACGTGTCATCGGTACACCTGGACATTGTGAGCTGACAGAGAGAGACTTTGGCCTTGTCTTCAGTAACTTCAGGTCCAAGCATCTCGTCTACAATGGCTTTGGAGGCTGGAAGTATTAATGTCTCTGCAACAGTGAGGGACATTGTTGATCTAGTTGCAAGTTGAGCAGCGTGGTACGTGACTTTGAAGACTGTCTCATTTACCTTTGTGGTTTTTTTCCTAATGAAAGTTTCCTGTTTCCCCGTGAGTTCGCGCAGGTGAACTAAACAGTCTGCATTCTTGTTTTGAACTGAAGGATGTTTAGTTTGGAGATGGCGTTTACGCTTTACTTGGCACTGTTGGAGAGCATTTCACACGCACCAAGCACAACAGAGTCGGTGTCCCTGCATCCCAAGTGATAGTAAATCTAAGTGAAATATAGCTTTCGCCGCACTGCCTTGTGTCAGGGACTTTGAGCGCTTTGCTTTCTTTTGACCTCCACTCATACTAGGGCCTTCATCTGGGTCCGAATTTTGTCCCGGGTCCAGTTCAGAGTTTCCTTTTCAAAAGCTTCTCCATAACTGTCACCGAAAAGTCTCGCACGCCACACTTCCAACATCACCGCCACCTGTCGTATCCATTTCTATAACCGCTTAACCCGACTTGGGGTCCCGGGGAGGTTGGCGCCCATCCCAGCCGACTCCGGGTGAGGGCAGAGCACACCCTGGACAGCTCGGCAGGCCATCACAGGGCGGAAACACGCTCACGGCTTTGCATCTACTCTTGTCGAAAGTCAGCGATGGTTCTTTTACATGCCTCTCACCATAGACAGTGAGAGACAGGGCCGGCCTTTGATAACCCAGTTAGCTGCACTGGGGGGGGTTACACTGACAACGTTGTGGAGAGTGGGACTCGAGGAAGCCGCCAGCCTTCCCGTGACCCTAATTAGGATTATGTGGTTCAGAAAATGAATGAATGAATGAATGATCATAAGGAGCTGTAAAGCAGGTTTTGTTTGGTTCTTTTGGAGGTTTTGACTGCTGTACTTGCTCCTTATTTTTTCTGGCTAAACATAGCAGTCTCCATTCTGTGTCTCAAAACTTCTCTCTTATATAATGTTTTTTTTTTTTTTCTACTGACACACATTTTTATGAAGCATTTCATTGTGTGCTAGAAAAATAAAGTTTGGAAATCTAAAATGTGTCTGTGCTGTAACTCGGTCACATAGTGGTCCTAAAATAAAAAAATAAATTGAAATAATAATAATAATAATAATAAAAAATAAAAAAAAATCTATAACAATGTTTGTACTTGCCTCAGATTTTTGGAGCAAGAGAGACATAATGTCATTCTCCTTATATTCTACTCAACAACAGCAGCCAGCTAATAATATAAATAAAAACTTTTACGAAAAAATAAATCAGTAAACGAAGATTGCTCACTTCATTTCTTTAAATATTCAGATGTTTGATGTAAATGGAAAAAACTAGAATATGATATATTCAATAGGAAAGCAATAATTTAAAAGGTTGATAATAATAATAATAATAATAATAATAATAATAATAATCCCATGTAAAAATTCATATTCTTTTGAAATTATTTTATAGTTGTAAGAATATTCACTCCAAGTCATGTGACATAAACCTGAAACGGATTAAACATCTTAACATCTATAATGAGGGCTTATTAAGCGCCTGATGCAGTCAAATTCACACAAACACGCACACGCACGCACACACACACACAGAGAGAGAGAGAGAGAGAGAGAGAGAGAGAGAGAGAGAGAGAGAGAGAGATGATAATTATAATATTTGTGTGAAATGATGAAGCTCATTATCAAATAAGATGCTGTACGTAACTCAGTAGAAAAAATAATCAGTGTTTTGCTCTCTCTGTGTGTGTGTGTGTGTGTGTGTGTGTGTGTGTGTGTGTGTGTGTGTGCGTGTGCATGTGCGTGTGTGCGCGTGTGCGTGTGTGTGCGTGTGCGTATGTGTGTGTGTGTGTGTGTGTGTGTGTGTTATGACTGTAATATTTCACACATGAGACACACCATTAGTGCATTCGATGAATTTTAAAATGCTGAACCTGCTTTATACTGTATGTGACCATGTGGCTCAGCTTATGTGTTACTATGGAAACAAACACTGAGTAAAAGTGACCAAAAAAACCCTTTTGTAATATTTTCAGAAGAGTTCTATTTGCTGATGATGTTTTCTGCCTTGTACAGTGAAAAGCAAGTTTTTTTGTTTTGTTTTGGTTCTTGACTGTGCATAATGCAGTTTGTCTCACTGACCCAAGATCTGAGTAAATATTCAAGCGATTAGGATTCAATATTGACAGAATTATCACCATGACAATGATCGCACTGTATCACAGGACTGAGTGGGGCGAGAACAGTAGGTTATATAATAACGAATAATAACCAGAGGAGAGTGTGTGGTCTGTATACAGGTCGAGCAGGTATCATGGCTCATGAGCGCAAATAAACTCGCCTAAAATGTTTTATGTTTTATTTCTTCTAAACTTTTCTTAAATATGTTTTGTTTGTAGATTTGAATCCTGTTATAATTTCAATTTGTGAAAAGTGAGCCTGATTGATTTCAGAAGTTTATAAGACAAATCAATCCACAATTAGAGGCACCGCGGTTGATTCCAAGACTCGATTCATTTCTAGATCTGGAAAACTAACTCAATAGACTAATACTAATTTAGCCCATGGTAATAGTGGCCTGGTGGTAAAGGGCGCTTAAACCTTGATCCTAAGGTTAGGGGTTCAAGCCCCACTCTCCACGGGGTGTCACTGTCCCCCCCCCAGTGCAGCTAACTGAGTTATCAACGGCCGTCCATGTCTCTCGCTCTCTATGGTGGGAGGTTCATGTAAAAGAACCATTGCTGACTTTCAACAAGAGTAGCTCCATAGCCATCAGCGTGTTTCTGCCCTGGCAAGCTGTCCAGGGTGTACTCTGCCTTCGGCTGTCCCTCGGAGTTGGCTGAGATGGGCACCAGCCTCCCTGTGACCCTAATTACAATTAATTGGTTCAGAAAATGAGTGAATAATTAGCACACAGAATGATACATTTATGGATTTACAAACGTTCTGCTAATGTGTTCCAAACTGTAGTCAACTATTACTGATAGCTTCAGGAAACAAAATACAATCAGCCCTCTACTTACGAAATTAATCCGTTCCAGCGCCTTTTCCGTAACTTGGAGTTTTCGTGAGCAGAGTTTGAGCCTAGAAACCTAGAGTTTTCGTTCCAAAGCTCCCAAGACTACCCATAAACCCTTTAAAAATTATAAAAGTACAGTCGGTCCCCTACTTACAAAGACCCCTGGGTACGAAATCCCCGGGTTACGAACATCATTTTCCTAAGTTTCCGTCCCCGGGATACGAAAACAACCCCCTCTTACCAAAAGAAATTCAAAATTTCACATGGCGCGCGAGTTGCTCTCTCATTGGCTGTCTCTCAACATCCCGCCCCGCTGGCCTCCCAGAGAATGACAGAAGGAAGCTTCACGCTTTAGTTTTCAGTTTGGTTTTTTAAGTTGCTTAATTCAGTAAATGTTTAATAAATGTGGGCGCATTTGAGCTCCTCTGGAATTCCGATCCCTCAAGGAATCAAATTAAAGTTGAGTTTGTCAAGCAGGGAATGCACTTTGAATTCACATCTTGTGGGTGTGGCCTGCAGCGCGCGCGAGACATAGATAGATTCATAGAAAGAGAGAGAGAGAGGTGTGTCTGTGTGTGTGTGTGTGTGTGTGTGGGTGTGTGTGTGTGTGTGTGTGTGTGTGTGTGTGTGTGTGTGTGTTAATAAAAATGTTTAATAATGGTTTAATTAATAAATATGTTAATAAAATGGTTTAATATGGTAATAAAATGGTTAAATGGTTTAATAAATAATTTTCTTTTACTTTTAACACATATTTCATACAAAATTGTTGTACTTTTATCATTTTTAAAGGGTTTCTGGGGTTTATTCAGTCCAAAGACTGGAGCCTTGGAACGAATGGCGTTTAACATATAAAATGCGACCCCTACTGACGAAATCCCCGCAATACGAAAAGGGCTCTGGAATGGATTCGTTTCGTAGGTAGGGGGCCGACTGTACACCAATTTTGTATGAAATATGTGTTAAAACTAAAAGAAAATTATTTGCCTTTTTTAAATCTCTCGAACCACCCATGCGACGCTTAAAAGTCCGGGGGTTGCTGGTCTGAAGAACCCTCACCTCCACCCCCCCTTCACGAAGTCCTTAAATACGGCGGTTGCTTTTTCCAAAATAATCGCCTCCGTCACTGTATCTCCGCTTTTAAGGTCTCCTTCTGATTCAATATCGTCCCGATTGTTGGGGGGTTTCGGCCATACTCCTTTGCGATTTCATTCAACCGCATCCCACTTTCGTATTTTTTATTATTATCTCCTGCTTCACTTCAATTGGTAACGGAGCCCGCTTCTTCTTTTCAGTGTTAACGGGAATCACTTTCTTGGGGTCCATGATGGATAACGAAATATAACGCTGCAATGATCACTCAAAAAACTGACGAGCCAACAGTCCTGTTCAACTCTCCTTCACGAACAAACAGGAAGTGACAAACAGGAAGTATGGGTACAAGAATGGGTACAGTTCAACTCCATCCTGGCCAACGGGAGGCCAGTGGGGCGGGATGTGAGGAGACATCCAATGAGAGAGCAACTCGCGGATTTTTTTTTATTTTTGAATGGCACGTTTGGTGCTTTCGTAAGAAGAGTTTGTTTTGTATACAGAGCGTGAAAATTTAGGAAAATTTTTTTTGTAATCTGGATTTTTCGTATTCAGAGGTTTTCATAAGTAGAGAGCCGACTGTATACAGCTGTGGAAAAAACTCATCTTTCTCATGACGGCAAACCAGTCTTTCCGATGGTCTGGGTCGATACGACAATTCTTGAGCTTCAGGAGTGAAGGCATGTTTGTGTAACTTAATCTCAACATTATTCACCTTCATATACCAGTCCGACCAGTGTTTATGAAATTCAAGTCATTAAAGTGTCAGATTTTCACAATGGGTCGAATTTTAGCTCAGTCAGAGGGCGGCTTCAGACACAGGGCGGCTTCAGCTCGCAACAAATAGCCAACCATTTGAATATTCCTTTTGTCAACGCTAAAAAGTTCAACAGAGATGGTGAGACCATCACAGATCCTCAACCAGTTCGACCTGGACCATCAGAACGATGCCTATACTCCGTGAAGAGAGCAGTAAAGAAAAATCCTCATTCCAAGGCTGTAGACACTGCACAAGACATCCAAACCATCTCAAAACCTCTTACGTGCTATTCGGAGAGCAATTATTCATTCGGAGATGTTGGGGGTCTATTTACTCATGTGTTGGCACGGTGGCATAGTGGTTCGTACGCCCGCCTCACAGCAAAAAAGCCTGTGTTCGATTCCCAGCCTGGGCGTTTCTGTGTGGAGTTTACATGTTCTCGCCATGCTTGTGTGGGTTTACTCCGGGTACGCCAGTTTCCTCCCGCAGTCCAAAAACATGCACATTAGGCTAACTGGCTGTTTTAAATCTCGCCTAGGTGTGAATGGTTAGTGAGTGTTCGCCCTGCGATGGCCTGGCGAGCTGTCCATGGTGTTCCCCACCCTCACCCTGAGCCCTGAATCGGTTGAGATGGGTGACAGCCTTCCACACAATCCTAATTAGGACTAAATGGTTCAGAAAATGAATGAATGAATACTTACTCATGTTCGGTCTCGGTGTGTGACGTTTCGGTGCATGACGCATCCACATATGCAGGTCATTCCTTCAGGTTTTCTAGTTTCCTACCACAAGATGTCTGTCTGTGAATCAGTTACATTAAACAGGCCGGTCGTAGTGGATGTGTTTGCATGGTGCACTGTGATAGACATGAGTCCAATTTCAGATATACTTCCTGTCCCATATTCTCGGGAAAAGTTCTTGTTCCATGCAACCCAAAAAACGTGGTTATTTAAGCTGAGTAGATTTCATACCTGCCTTCCAATCGGTTTCCAACACACTTCATATCATAGATTAAGATAAGATACGATAAGATACAGCTTTATTAATCTCACAATGGAGAAATTCACTGTTACAGGCTCTTGAGGTACCATCAGTAGGGGGTGCAAAATAGATACAAATACAAACATACACACATACATATATATTATATAAGTAAATAAATAAATAGATACATAAATAGTATAAATTAATAAACAATAAAAGAAAAGAAGGGAACGACTTTGTAAACTGGGCTATATTGAAGTGTATATGTATCTGAGTGCAGAGTAGATGGGTTGATATGGTTCACAGTGGGGTAGATGTGGTTGATTAAAGTGCACGGGGTTTTTATTGCACATAACCGGTATTTTCACAGACAGTTACAAAGTGGCGTTGTACAGTCTGACAGCGGTGGGAATGAACGACCTGCGGTAGCGCTCCTTCCTGCACTGAGGATGTCTCAGTCGTCCACTGAAGGAGCTACTCAGCTCCTCTACTGTCTGGTGCAGTGGGTGAGAGCTGTTGACCAGGATGGACGTAAGCTTTGCTACCATCCTCCTCTCACTCACCTCCTCCACAGAGTCCAGTGGACAGCCTAGGACAGCGCTGGCCCTCCTGACCAGCTTGTTCAGTCTCTTTCTGTCCTAAAGTCTGTTACCTAAAGTAGTATATCTTTCATAAAAAATGGGACTAAATCCATTCAAACCCAGAAAACCATAGTGCTTTCTTGAATTCCTTATACCGTGAAACAGATTTAATGCAGTGAATGAGATTTTCAGTTGTAGTACCCTCCAGTGGTAACCATGGCAACACTTCTGCCACTAATGTATATGACTATACCGTGGTCTGAAAATGGCCGTTTGAGTAATGGCACCTAATAAAGGTTAGAATGGAATCCTAATCCAGAACAGCTATTTATTTTAAATATTTCATATTTTGATTTTTTTTTTTTTTTTTTTTTTTTTTTTTTTTTTTTTTTTGATTTTGATCACTGGAGATCTAGCAGAGTTGAATTTGTAATACAAAAGAAAAGCAAAAGAGAATATCTCTGGCACAGGTTACATAAGGGAAGCACTGATAACGGCGTTTGTTGCTGCTGATATCCTTCATTAGGTTGCTGATGTTCCATTATGTGCTCGTCCTCCTGTTTGACATTAAAATCTATGCTCTTGCAACTTCTAATACTTATACAGTAGGCTTCGTTATTCTCCATGCTGTTAAAAAAAACAAAGCCTGGGTCAGGCAGATTTTATACAGCGATAATGTGGCTTATATTACCTTTAACTTTTCACATTGCACGAAATCTGCAACGACCTCACTCTGTCCTGAGGGGAAGAGCAGCCAAGTAAGAACAATAAATGCAGCCAACCAGGAGGCACAGGGCCTGGATTTATTTAAAAATAAAATAAAATAAAATAAAAATAAAAGCATACCCTCTTCCTTTGGGTTGTTTACCTGCACCTCTTTCCTATCTTTACACAGAGATGACATGAAATTATCTTGAGGTAAGAATTAAGTGGATCTGTCTCCATTTTGTAAACAGTGAAGCTCTTTCTGTTTTTACAAAATGGGGACAGATCCACTTATTTCTTACCTCACTCAAGATATACAACCAATCACATTCACTCTCTCACCTAGCGGAAATTTAAAACAACCAATTAGCCTACTGTGCATGTTTTTAGGCTGTGGGAGAAAACCTGAGTACCCAGAGGAAACCCACACAAGCACAGGGAAAACGTGCAAATTCCACACAGACACACCACGGTCCGGTGACCTGCTTGCTGTGAGGCAGACGTACTAGCCACTGAGCCACCGTGCCGCCGAGAAACGCTCAAAGGGAATTTGATTGCAGATGTTTTACAGTTGCGTATGCTCGCCACCAAAGAATAAATGAACAACTGGGAGTAAAACATGAGAATTAACTGGTCATTGGCAGGCTTACGCCCAGGTCAGCCACTTGTGGATGGACAGCTTTGTGCTGCTGGAGATTTATTTAGGATCAACACACAAAACATTTAACAGAGAAGGAACGCACTCGGAGTTTCAGGGAATCTTTTCGTTCTATTATATCTTGTACCATCTGGGTGTTTCTCATCTTAAGAGGGTTTTGTCTGTGTGGGGGTGTGTGTGTGGGTTCATTGTGTGTGTGTGTGTGTGTGTGTGTGTGTGTGTGGGTTCATTGTGTGTGTGTGTGTGTGTGTGTGTGTGTGTGTGTGTGTGTGTGTGTGTGTGTGTGTGTGTATGTGTGTGGGTTCATTGTGTGTGTGTGTGTGTGTGTGTGTGTGTGTGTGTGTGTGTGTGTGTGTGTGTATGTGTGTGGGTTCATTGTGTGTGTGTGTGTGTGTGTGTGTGTGTGTGTGTGTGTGTGTGTGTGTGTGTGTGTGTGTGCGCGCGCACATGCGTGGGCATGTGTGGGTGTGTGTCCAACAGAAAGTAATGAGAAAAGATCTGGAACAGAGTTGTCCAACTGAGAAGGATAAAGAGTAAGACCAAAGAGCAGCATGCAAATGTGTGTCTGTGTGTGTGTGTGTGTGTGTGTGTGTGTGTGTGTGTGTGTGTGTGTGTGTGTGTGTGTGTGTGTAACAGAAAGAGAGGGAAGTGGGACTGAAAGTAGGATGTGGGAAGAGAGCAAATGAGTCTGTCTGATTTTTGAGCTGTCTCTCAGGGAGGGGTATGTTCTATTTGTGCCGTGTGTGTGTGTGTGTGTGTGTGTGTGTGTGTGTGTGTGTGTGTGTGTGTGTGTGTGTGTGTGTGTGTGTGTGTATGCATCTGCACAGCTGAAGCTTCTGTATCTCTGTATCTCACCCCTCCCTGTGCGCAAGCATCATTCTGCCATCTTAAAGAAAACTGCATGTGCTTGACATGATATAGGAAAACCCTGTTGGAAACTTTCACTTGTGTGTGTGTGTGTGTGTGTGTGTGTGTGTGTGTGTGTGTGTGTGTGTGTGTGTGTGTGTCTGTGTGTGTGAGCGTGCACGTGTGTGTGTGTCCACTTGTTGGCAGAAAAGCATCGTTTTGGTGCTATGTTGCCGTATACAGGCATCTGTTTAACGTTGCTCATTTGCGCGTGTCCATTCGCATTGTGATGACCATACGCGCGGCTTCAAGCTCCGTCATCAGCCCCTCGAACCTGCCATTCCTCTTTCAGTCGGCCGACTTCACTCCGCTCTGTTCATTCTTCACTTCTTCTCTCTATTCATGCTCCCAACCACATGTTATCCAGCAGCTCTGGGCACTAGTGGGCAGCAGAGGGCACAATCCTTCATTCTTTCATTTTCTAAACCACTTAATCCTAATTAGGTTCACAAGAAGGCTGGCACTCATCTCAGCTGACTGTGGGTAAGGGTGGGGTACACCCTGGACAGCTCAGCAGGCCATCGCAGACCAATACACACAACTACTCACAATGACATCTGGTGGGGAGAATTTGGAAAAGCCAGGCTAAGAGTAAACAAGCAAAGAAAAAAAAAACAAGCACGGGGAGATTCCACGCAGAAACGCCCAACCACAGGAATCAAACCCAGGACCTTTTTGCTCGGAGGCAAATGTGCTAACCCTGGGTTTACACTGGGGCATGACGTCCACGATGGCTGCAATTTGATAGAACTGTGATGAGCATCAAGGGTTGTGGGATCAAATAGTAATGATATTGAGGAAACATTGCGGAGATGATTGTGCTGATCTTAGCAGACCAAAATTTTGCCGTGGTTATTACGAGGTATTACAGTGTGATGTCAATCATGATAGAACATGGGAATCGCCGTAGAGCTTAAGAAACCGTAACATAGATAACAGATCCTTTATGCACCATCATGGAGGATCTTGAGGAACTTGTAAAAAAGATTCCATTAAGATTCTCTCGGATGGCCCTGCCATACCCCAGTGTGCGCCGAACATGTTCGTAGCTCAAGCTTTTCTGAATCGTGGAGATCGCAGGCATTGTACTCCAATGTAAACCCAGGGTGGCCACTGATCTCAGTGCAGTTATACTATAAAGGCACTAAAAGTCATGAAGCAGTTAATAAATTAATCACCGTCACCAATTATTAAAATAAATAGTTGTTGCAGAAAATAAGGACAATAATGCCAGTAATAACTCTCATCCTCAGCAGATTTAAAAGTAAATAGCCATGAAAGTACTTTTATCCAACAAAAGGAAATCACAGAGGAAGCTGTCATGAGCTCAACATCGAAAACCCGAACACAGCTAAATAGGCGAACGTGTTCCACGGGCTGATCATAAGCGCTGAATATGAGCTCGAGTGTCGTAGCTTTGACAACATTGAGCGATGGGAACGTGGTGAATAACCATCGCTGTGCTGGATCCTCAGAAAGAAAATGAGAGCCGATTAAATTTATTTGGAACACCGATCACATTCTTCATACATCACCTTCGACTGGATTTCTAAAACCGGGAATGATACGTCCTAAACTGATACTGAAGAAGACGCCCAACTGCCTTCGTGCGACTAAACATAGGTTGAAATGTGAAAAAAGAATTTAAGGGTATAATATTTTGGCCTTTTGTATTCTTTCTCTTTTTGTCTAATTCATTCGAGAAGTTGGAAAAAATCAATATGGCCTCAGAGCAAGAAATATCAAGCCTAATGACCAACTAAAGGCTTTCTGTTTGTATTTCCATCTGCCTGTGGAATGTCTGCATGGGTGGCCGCCCAATAGGAAGGTCCAGGGTTCAATTCCCTGGTCTGGGCATCTCTGTGTGGAGTTTACATGTTCTCCGTGTGCTTACATGGCTTTCCTGCTGTTTACTCCCCCAGTCCAAAGACATGCACATTAGGCTGTCCCAAATTGCCCCTAGGTGTGAATGTGAGTGTGAATTATTGTGTGTGTGTGTGTGTGTGTGTGTGTGTGTGTGTGTGTGTGTGTGTGTGTGTGTGTGTGTGTGTGTGTGTGTGTGTGTGTGTGTGTGTGTTTTTCCCTGCAATGGTCTGGCAAGCTGCTCAAGTTATGCCCTGCTTTCTGTCTACATTGGGTTTCTCCAGGTACACTAGTTTCCTCCGACAGGGCAAATGCATACAGATATCGCTGTGTCTAACTAAGTGAAAGCAGGCAGATTGGCCTCTCATTTTTTGAACTTATGACCCATAACCCTGATGCAAGGACTGGTAAATGGATGGAACCAAAAAGTCAAAGCCTGTTGAAGTGTGAAAACCAGTGAAGATAATGTGGTGCACCAATATTGTAGTGGAAGAACACAAGCGTCCTATACGTCAACCACACTAAAGACCTTTGGGATAAACTAGAACACCGACTGCACTCCAGACCTACTCACTGAACATCAGTGCTTGACCTCACTAATGCTCTTGTGCCCGAAACAATTTTTTTGTAGTGTGAAGCTGTTCCAGAGGAGTGGAGGTTAGTATAAGACTGAAAAAGGAAATAAGATGTTCAGGAAGCACATACGAGTGCCGCGACTGGGTGTGCACATACATTTAGCTGTATTGTGTATGAATTTGGGGTGAATATGAAGTCAAGTACAATATGTTATGCACATATAATTAGCCTTTAGGACATTTATACGATATATAACGTTAGAAACAGGTTTGCAAAAAAACTGAATTTAGAATTTTGTGCACGTTATACAATCATCCAGAGATCAGATTTTTTTTACTCCTGATGAAGCTTGGAAATAAAAATTCAAAACCGGCCATACTGACTCCTGAGTGGTTCACTGCATGCGATTCTCATCCTTGAGACTGCTAATAGGAAAAGGCTAACCAGGAGTCTATGGGAACTAACTGACTAAGGTATGGCATATACTCACCTTCCTGTCACTTGACTGTTAAAAGAATAAAAAGCAAGGACTCCAAACGCTCCTGTTACACACATGAATATTTCCATTACCAAGTGGCTTGTACACTATTGTAATATACAAAATAGTTTGCATTAGCCTGTTTTGAAGAGGCCACCATTTGAGGTCTGTTCCACTCTCACAAATGCAAAAACATCTCGAGACTAGGATGTTCATTTTCAGTTCATTTTCTGTACCCGCTTAATCCTAACTTGGGTCGCGGGGAGGCTGGTGCCCATCCCAGCCAACTTCGGGCGAGGGCAGAGTACACCCTGGACAGCTCGCCAGGCCATCGCAGGGCGGAAACACGCTGACGGCTTTGCAGCCTACTCTTGTCGAAAGTCAGCAATGGTTCTTTTACATGCCTCACACCATAGACAGTGAGAGACATGGCCGGCCTTTGATAACCCAGTTAGCTGCACTGGGGGGGGGGAAGGGGGGGGGCAGTGACAACCTTGTGGAGAGTGGGACTCGAACCCCCAATCTTTGGATCAGCGATCCAGCGCCCTATACCACTAGACCACCACTGCCCCTAGACTAGGATGTGAATTCGTTAATGGAAAAAATAACAGTATACAGATATGAAACTAACAAATCAGATGTAAACCAGTAATATTTATATACAGCACACAAATATTAGCTAGTTTACAGGAACAAATGGTATGCCCCATGGTTCATTCATATGCAAATTACTACCTTATTTACTGATGCATACACATGAATCACATTACAAACCCTGTATGCAGATTCATTACTTTTCTTTATGAAAATTCTCATAATAAAAATACTCTGATTTTGGAATGCAAGGACATATGCAAGCTTTTACTAAGCTATGGGTATAATTTTCCTTTAAACCAATCATCAGCCAATCATTCGTGTATGAGGTCTGCATTCAATTCGGCGAATAACACTTTCCCTTCAATCGTGCTTTAGCCACCCATGAATGAGCATGTGCAGCAGGTTGTAAATATGTTGCATCATCACATGTCACAGAGGGAGCATATGCTTGCTCTTGCACAGTGGAACAGTTGTTAGTATGTCCGCCTAAAAGTAAGATGGTCCTGTGTTCAATTCCCAGGCTCGAGCATCTCTGTGCGGAGTTTGAATGCTACTCCCCGTGCTTGTATGCGTTTCCTCCGAGTACTTTCTCCCACAGTCCAAAGACATGCACACTAGGATAACCTGCTGTTCCAAATTGCCCCAAATGTGAATGTGAGTGTGGATGGTTGTATGTCTTGGCCCTTCAATGGTCTGCTCAGGGGTGTAACCTTCCTTTGCCCAATGCCAGCTGACATAAGCACCAGCCTCCCCTCAACCCTAGTAGGATGAAATGGTTTGGTATATGAGGATGATGACTTAAAAAAAGAAAGGAAGGGTCGATAACACTGTATCAATGTGATTTTGTACTATAACCATCCCTGCAGATCATGTTATTGTTTCTAAAATTACCACAATGTTTCAACACTACTGACAATATCTCAGAAAAATGCACTGTCACATTATTTACCACAACATCGATCATCACTGTATCTCATTACTATACATACTGTATTACTAATGCTGAACAACATTCTGATGGAAAATAATACAGAGGAACAAAGAACAGAGAGAGTAAGCAGAGAATAATTAGCCAAACAAGGAGGAGAGCCCAATTGGTCTATCTTGCCAGACTCGTTCTGTCTCTATAACACACACACACACACACACACACACACACACACACACACACACAACAGTATACACGTGTACAGTACTCTGTACATTACTGATATAACTTGTGTTTTTGACCGCATCCACCTGTTAAATGCGTCACTGTGGTAAGACTCAGCACACAGGAAGAAGCTCTTTTAACTCCAGGATGTATTAGTCAGCTGAAAGAAAATATTAATATTACCAATATTAATAACCTGCCAAAATGAACGTAGCTCAGACGAGTCATGCACTATTAATATTTTTCAAAAAGACCCTTCTTTTCATTAATAAACAAGGTAGGACTTAAATCATCAATCAGATATGAGATTTCATTTAATTAAAACATGGGGTGCTTCAGAGAGGAGTTCAGTATGGCTCCCAATCATGTTGAACCACAGTGACATCATCCACCTGACACCCTGATGGTATTCGCTGTCGAGTCGCACTGAAGAACATAAACCACAAGATTTTGGTTCTCAAATGTTTTTCTTGAAAATTCTTGTGATGTTCAAATGTTTGGTTGATCTAAAGGTTCTCCAAACCGTTTATCACCATCTCAACGAATTGTCACAACCTTTCTAAACCACGTTGAGCAAAACCTAATTACAACCTACTCTCTCCGTGTTCTCACCTTCTGCTCGCAATGAACCATCTTCACAAACACCCACGTGTGAGTTTGTTTTGTCACACTGCCATCAGAACCGTCAGCATGTGAGGAATGCCTAAAGTACTACATTCTGAATATCAGATTATCAGCATATTCCACTTGTCCTAATCAGAACATATTCAATATGGAATATCCAAGTATAGGAACGGTTTGTATTAACAGGCTCCGAAGGCTAAGACCTGCCCATCTCTCATAAGGCAATATCATCCGTGATAAAAACGATGGTGTAATCGATGACATCACTCACTTTGGATGACTGATTTTGCTCATTCATTCATTTTCTGAACCACTTAATCCTAATTAGGGTCGTGAGGAGGCTGGTCCCATCTCAGCTGACTCTGGGAGAGGGCAGAGTACACCCTGGACAGTTTGCAAGGCCATCGCAGGATATAAACACGCTGACGGCTACACACCTACTCTTGACGAAAGTCAGCAATGGTTCTTTTACATGAACCTCACACCATAAACAGTGGGAGACATGGCCAGACTTTGATAACCCAGTTGACTGCACTGGCGGGGACAGCAGTGACAATTGTTGAGTGATGCTTGAACTCCCAACCTTGGGATCGGTAATCCAGCACCTCACCGCCGGACCACCACTGCCCTATGACTGAGTTTGGTGAAATGGAATGTTAGTATCTGTGACAAATATGGAAGGTTGATGCAGAATTTTCTTTAAAAAAAACACAATGGATTCAGCAGGAATATGACATGGACATGTCTGTTTTTGCATACTGGCCCTACGATGGATTACTGGTCCTTCTCAAAAAATTAGCATATTGTGATAAAGTTGATTATTTTCTGGAATGTACTGATAAAAATTAAACTTTCATATATTATAGATTCATTGCACACCAACTGAAATATTTCAGGTCTTTTATTGTTTTAATACTGATCATTTTGGCATACAGCTCATGAAAACCCAAAATTCCTATCTCAAAAAATTAGCATATCATGTTCAGGTAGTCTAAACGAGCTATTAATCTAATCATCTGAATCAACCAATTAACTCTAAACACCTGCAAAAGATTCCTGAGGCTTTTAAAAACTCCCAGCCTGGTTCATTACTCAAAACCACAATCATGGGTAAGACTGCCGACCTGACTGCTGTCCAGAAGGCCATCATTGACACCCTCAAGCAAGAGGGTAAGACCCCCAGTGCAGCTAACTGGGTTATCAAAGGCAGGCCATGTCTCTCACTGTCTATGGTGAGAGGCATGTAAAAGAACCATTGCTGACTTTCGTAAAGAGTAGCTGCAAAGCCGTCAGCGTGTTTCTGTCCCTTGCTAAAAGGGTTGTGACAGGAAGGGCATCCGACGTAAAAACCTCTGCCAAATCAAATGTGTGAATCAGATGATTCGCTGTGGCGACTCCTGAGAAAGGGAAAAGGCCGAAAGAAAGAAAGAAAAGCAAGAGGGTAAAACACAGAAAGAAATCTCTGAGCGAATAGACTGTTTCCAGAGTGCTGTATCAAGCCACCTCAGTGGGACGTCTGTGGGAAGGAAAAAGTGAAAGAAGGGCCGATTTCAGACTTTGGGGGACCTGTGGAAGCAGTGGACTGAGTCTGGAGTAGAAACATCCAGAGCCACCGTGCACAGGCGTGTGCAGGAAATGGGCTACAGGTGCCGCATTCCCCAGGTCAAGCCACTTTTTAACCAGAAACAGCGGCAGAAGAAAGTACTTTTTTCGGATGAAAGCAAATTTTGCATGTCATTCGGAAATCAAGGTGCCAGAGTCTGGAGGAAGACTGGGGAGAAGGAAATGCCAAAATGCCTGAAGTCCAGTGTCAAGTACCCACAGTCAGTGATGGTCTGGGGTGCCATGTCAGCTGCTGGTGTTGGTCCACTGTGTTTTATCAAGGGCAGGGTCAATGCAGCTAGCTGTCAGGAGATTTTGGAGCACTTCATGCTTCCATCTGCTGAAAAGCTTTATAGAGATGAAGATTTCATTTTTTCAGCACGACCTGGCACCTGCTCACAGCGCCAAAACCACTGATAAATGGTTTACTGACCATGGTATTACTGTGCTCAATTGGCCTGCCAACTGTCCTGACCTGAACCCCATAGAGAATCTGTGGGATATTGTGAAGAGAAAGTTGAGAGACACCAGACCCAACACTGTGGATGAGCTTAAGGCTGCTATCGAAGCATCCTGGGCCTCCGTAACACCTCAGCAGTGCCACAGGCTGATTGCCTCCATGCCACACCGCATTGAAGCAGTCATTTCTGCAAAAGGATTCCCGACCAAGTATTGAGTGCATAACTGAACATAATTATTTGAAGGTTGACTTTTTTTGTATTAAAAACACTTTTTTTTATTGGTCGGGTGTAATATGCTAATTTTTTCAGATTGGGATTTTTGGTTTTTCTTTACTTTTTTGCCAAAATTATCAATATTAAAAGAATAAAAGGCTTGAACTACTTCAGTTGTGTGTAATCAATTTAAAATATATGAAAGTCTAATGGTTATCAATACATTACAGAAAATAATGACCTTTATCACAATATGCTAATTTTTTGAGAAGGACCAGTATATCAACATATTCCTCATGCCCATTCACTCACCCACTCATCTGCCGAAGCACTTCATTCTATTAGGGTCACGGAGAGGCTGGAAGAAAGGGTACACTCTGAATAGCTTGACAGACCATCACAGGGCCAATACACACACACACACACACACACACACACACACACACACACACACACACACACACACACACACACAATCATTGACACCAATGTCCACACCTAGGGGCAATGTGGAACAGTCAATTAACCAAATATACATGTATTTGGACAAAAGGAGTACCTGGAGAATAAAGAATGGTGAGCTCCATACAAAAAATGCCAAGGCCCAGGACATGTAGACTACGTAAAAAAAAAATCATACAGCTTGCTGTTGTGTTCAGGTCTAGTAACATTGTCAGCCATTGTCAGTCCATCTTTGGTCTGCTGCATGGCTTCTCTGCTCCATGTGCTTCCTCTGCACTTTCCACTCTCTGTTCCTCAACTTGCTCATCATGCCTCTTTCTCTTAAACGTGAAATCAATTTTTCTTTGTTGTTTTTTTTTTTTTTTTTACATTCAAGTGCGTTAGGCTATTGAGAGACCATTCGCTATCAAGAGGATGCACATGTCCTCCAGCTGACCCTCTCAGCACCAACCATCCAATGCAAAGAACGCAATAAGTTTTCTCTCTTTCACGTATGTTTGTTTTCAGAAGGGAGTGGTGTTGCTCGCATGACAGAAAGCACATAAAAAAAGCACGATTTTTGTTTTGTTTATTTTCTAAAAATGACTACCCTGTTGTCTGCAAACAAAGATAAAACACCACACAAGTGGACAGCTACATGCCGCAACCTCTCACGATAAGCAAGTAGCATAGCCTACAAATTATAGTGTTTGTCCACTAAAACCGAGCTCACCATGTCACAGAAGGCAAAAGAGAAAGCTCTCGCATTGTATGCACGGGTGAAAGTTGCTTTTCCAAGGCATTCCAGTAGAAGAGGTCTGTATATTTCTTACTGGTACGGAGTTCTAGTGCTTTCACCTCTGCTCCACTCACACATAAGGGTGAGATTTGGAACAGTTTGGATCCTTGCTATGCAGGTGTTTTGGACTTTGTAAACCTGAAGGAAACTCATGCAAGCATGGGGAGAACATGCGACCTTCAAATGTAATATAATATGATAATCTAAGTTCTGATTTGAAAGTGAACTAATTGCTGTGCATCTAATTTATATCTCTGTGGTGTCTGGTGAGAACTTGGTGACAAACAATGATGCATAAACCATGAGTTGCTCATTTTAACTCACGCTAATGGAATTCTGACTTTAATAAAATCAGCAATGTTATCCACATACAGATGGGGGACAAATGGAGAAAAAAAAAACTTTAGACAACCTAACACGTTTTTTTTTTTTTTTTTTACATGAACCTCTCACTATAGACAGTGAGAGACATGACCAGCCTTTCACAACCCAGTGAGCTGCACTGGGGGGAACAGTGACAACCTTGTGGAGAGTGGGACTCGAACCCCCAACCCTAGAATCAGCGATCCGGTACCTTTTACCACCAGGCCACCACTGCCCTTGCATACACTGTATGAGTGTAAAAGAACCATTGCTGACCTTATTGACCAAGAGTAGCTGCATAGCCCTCAGCATGTTTCTGTCGTGCAACGGCCTGGCAAGCTGTCCAGGGTGTATTCTGCCTTCTCCCAGAGTCGGCTGGCATGGGCACCAACCTACCCGCGACACTGATTAGCGGTTCAGAAAACGAATGAATGATTATCATAATAAATCCACACATGGGGCAGCATTGTAGAAAGATAATCAAAAAGTAATTTGCATATGAATAATATCAGATTACACAATTTGTTTATGTAAATGCACCAATGTTTATCTGATGTATGTGAATGTCAGCTTGAAGTATGTGCAAGTATACCTAGTGTATTTTACTCAGCCAGTTTTTGATCTGATTTGTTTCCTTATGAACCGGAGAATTCACATCCTATTCAAACTTCAAAAATGTAAGTAAAAACCACCAGATGATGAAATTATACATATGTTCATGTGTAACAAGAGAGTTGATAGGCTTGCCTTTCATTTCACTTTAAAGATGCTCAGACGCAATGTAGCTTCAACATGTTTTGGAAACTGATTCTAAAAGTCTCTAAATTCATACAGAAACAAATAATGTTGGGTTTAATGTTTCGTGCTACTGTTGTGTAGAGTCCTGTGGAGGAGATCTGTTTCTGCTTATGTCAGTTTCTGCTAATGATGCTCACCTGCCCTGCTTCTTATTTTGCATTAGTGTGAATGTTGTCCTGTCTTTTCTGATGTCTGTCTTTGCTCAGATCTACATCTGTTTTTGTGAAGTTACTCTATAATCTAAGCAGCACTGTAACTGTTGATGACCGATTGGGTGGACAGAAATTAGCCCCAGCAAGAACGTTGTGTTTTTAGTTTGGTTTTGAGTCTGTCTTAACAGGGTTACAGAAAATTTCATGGGTTCTTTGAAGACTGCATTAGATTTTGGAGATTAATTAAATTCTGGATTCAGAACTGTATAAAGGGGTTTTTTAACATTGTCGGATTGGACATTTTGGTTCATACGGAAGGAGGATTGCTGGGCTTAGCCAAAATATGCACTCTATTTGTCCTTGTATTTGGCGGCACGGTGGCGTAGTGGTTAGCACGTCCGCCTCACAGCAAGAAGGCCCGGGTTCGATTCCCGGCCTGGGCGTTTCTGTGTGGAGTTTGCATGTTCTCCCCGTGCTTGTGCGGGTTTCCTCCAGGTGCTCCGGTTTCCCCCGCAATCCAAAAGACGTGCACTGTAGGTTAATTGGCCGTTCTAAATTGACCGTAGTTTCTCTCCTGCAGCGGCACTGGAACCCAGTCGTATCGGCACTTGCCTTTCCGTTGGATCCTTCCGGTGGCGCCGAGACAGGGGGGGACTTGCTGCTTGGGTAACAGCCTGTCCCTCATTACTCCCTACCCAGGCTCTGTGCACTGGGGAGTATCACCAGTCGGGATACTGGCCAGAGTGCAGCCATAGTCCTTCGGGATTGACGGAGGCCTACGCGTGTCCTTGTTTTTGGTTGTTATTGATCACACTATACAATATTGTCTCAATAAATGTAAAAACAATGCAATGTTTTAGAATCTTCAAAACATTTTAACACAATTAAGCCTACCACTGCAGGACCAACACTAACAGAACCAATCAGGCTGCCATTCGCAGCCAGTTAGCCTCATGCACATGTCTCTGGGCGATGGCTTTATGTTTAATGTGCTGGCTTATTGATCCGAAGGATGAGGGTTCAAGGCCCACTTACCCCCAAGTGCAGCTAACTGGGTAAGAGTAAACTGCATTACTGTCAGTGTGTTTTTGAGCTGCAATGGCCAGGCGGGCTGCACAGGGTGTACTCTGCCCTCGCCTAGAGTCAGCTGAGATGGGTGCCAGCTACTATCTTTGAGAGCTATTCACCCTCTACAAATGATCCAGAATGCAGCTTGATGGCTTGTTTCATGGTTTGCAAACTTTCGCACACCACACCACTGCTACAATCTCTCCACTGGTTTCCTGTAGCTGCTCGCATTCGATTTAAAACACTAATGATTGCCTATAGAGCGAAAAATTGACCTGCACCTTCCTTCCTACCTCAAAGCAATTATCACACCTTGCACTGCACTGATTCTCTCAGATCTTGTAGCACTCCTAGACTGATTCCTCCGGCTACCACAGGACAAGGGGAAAATGCCCTGTTCTGGCTCCAAAGTGGTGAAATAAACTTCCTCCGGACCGCTGAGTCACTGGGTGTCTTCAAACAATGGCTGAAAACTTATCTTTTTCAGTAGTACTTAGATTAGCACTACACTGTATATACACACACACACACACACACACACACACACACACACACACACACACACACACACACACAAACACCTGCCATCTGAGTTTGACTGACAGTATATATAGTGTGTTCTAACAAACTAGTACATGAATATATTCACTAATAGTGACTTTAACGAGCTTCTGTAAGTCACTCTGGATAAGAGAGTCTGCTAAATGCTGTAAATGTACTTCCTTTATTATCTTTTTTCATTCATGCTGTATCAGTTCATTTCATTCAATTACTGATTCTGTGTGAATTATTACTACTTTAACACAATGTACTTCTCAACCATATAAAGTCCCAAAACACTAGTTTCCTTATTTCGCCTGAATAAAATTACACAAGCAAATATACTCCTGTACACACCCCACATCCACGTCTCACAGAAGAGAGAAACATGGTGTCACCTGGCACACACACACACACACAAATCTCATGAGAAGCTATTTGTTCATGTGGGTGGAATCTGATTAAAACATTTCCTATTTGTCTTTCCGCGACTGTTCAACAGCACTGCACGCCATCATGACAAATCTTGAGAAGCTGACACTTTCTCTTAAGATCACTTGTTCACAATGCGCACGCACTAATCAAAGGTAGACCGTGAAGTTTGGCAGCCTTATGGGGTTCACTGTACTGCTTGAATTCATATTTTTTATATTTTTGAAACCTATTCTTTTCTACACAAAAATGATTTTGTTCATGTGTTAAAATATGAAGAAGGAGCACATCATTCAGGACAGGGCAGCACGGGGGCGTGAACGTGACATCCCAATATATAGGCTGATTGGATGTTCTAAATTGCCCCGAGGTGTGAGTGTGAATCAAAATGGTTGTGTGCGTTATCCCTGTGTTGGACTGGCATACTCTTCAGGGTACCACATCTTGACCCAGAGTCGGCTGAGACAGGCTCCAGCCTCCCCGCCATCCTAGTTGGATTAACCTTTTCAGCAAATGCTTGAATGAATGATGCAGGAGAGGAGAAGGATCTGTAAGAAAACTTCTGAACCAGAGCAAGTCTGATTCCAACAAAAATGAGCATTTGTTTAATTATTATTTTTCAAATACAGGTTATTAAGAGCTTAACGAGATTTATAAGCTAGTCATTCATTTGCCAACTGCTTTATGCTGGCAGGGTTGCAGGAAGGCTCGAGCCCATTTCAGCTGACTCTGGGTGAAATACAAGATGAGAACACTAAGTAACGGTACACTAAGTGGAGACTGGCTGAGGAAGTGTTTGTTAATGGTACACTACATAGATTTTTAATTGCTCATCAGACCATCGCAGGGCCAACACACAGACAACAAATCACACTCACATCCAATCCAAGGGGCACTTTGGAACAGCCAATTAAATTAATGTGAATGTCTTCGGATTGTGGGAGGAACCTAGAGTACCCAGATGAAACCCACAAAAGAACAAGGAATACATTCATTTATCCATTCATTTTCTTAACCGCTTAATCCTAATTAGGGTCGCAGGGAGACTAGCTCCCATCTCAGACGACTCTGGGAAAGGGAAGAGTACACCCTGGACAGCTCGACAGGCCATCACAGGGCAGAAACATGCCGATGGCTATGCAGCTACTCTTGACGAACGCCATCAATGGTTCTTTTACATGAACCTCCCACCATAGATAGTGAGAGACATGGCCGGCCTTTGATTAGCCCAGTTAGCTGCACTGGGCACTGGGGGGGAGACAGGAATACATGCAAACACCGAACAGAGATGTCCTTGGGTGGGATGAGGCTGCCCAGGTTGGGACTCAAACCCAATCCCTCCTTGCAGTGAGACAGATGTGCTAACCGATACATTAATATGCCACCCTATACATCTACCTGTTACCCTGGTTTATACATTATGGAGAAGATTTATAAAAATTTAAAATTACAGCATTTTTAAATGTATCTGAACTCCAGACTGATTCAATTACAATCTGAATGTGTTTTTTAAAGAATCTGGCAACCCCAGGGTCTGGTAACTCTGTCAATCCAAAGTTAAATGTAAAAGGTGTGTTTGCTTATTAATCAGATAAAATCATAAATCTTTATAAACTCTTTGAACACTTAAGTACTATATCCTGGTCAGGTCGACGTTTCGGATTCGTTTGCGCACCTTTACAAAACTCACACACATACACAAGCATGGGAGTGTCCAGGATATTAATGCTGTGTTCAGCGAAAAGTCAAAACTTATAACTCCTGGCCTCAGAGTAGGAAAGACTAAATAAATGCTCCTTCAACTCGGACTTAACGTGGTCTCCTCAGGGTTCAGAGTCCACCATCACATCATCATGAATACAGTACAGTAAAACCTCCGCTGACGAACGCTTAAGCTCACGAACTTTTCGCCTCAAGAACATTAAATTTGCGAGCATATAGTCTCTGCTGACGAACTAGTTTTCGGCGGACGAATCAAACCACGCGGTTGAACGCTCATGGCGTCACAGTTCGTCACATCCCCTTTCTTTGAATGCGGAAGTGGTTTGTGTTTGATAGACATTTTGGACCATATTGAGTGTACTTTTGCTATTATGGGACCGAAAAAGACCCCACCACAGGCGGAGATCATTGAAAAACACGAACGAGGTGTGCGTTTGTGTGACTCAGCGTCCCAGTACCAGTACGCTAAGTCTACCATTGCTCCCATCCTTAAGAACAAGGAAGCTATTAAGGGTGCGTGTGTGGCTAAGGGTGTTTCCAAACAGTAGGCGTTTCCAAACACTCCTTCCAAACAGTAAGTCCCTCCCTCCCTCCTCCTCCCACTCCATTCCATCAAGCCATCAACTACCATCACAAAGGTAAATAAAACCACTTTATTATACAGTACAGTTTATTTCTTTAATTACAATACAATAGCACATTTATTATACATAAAATAAGGTATATTTTTGTGTAGTTTTAAGGCTTATTTAGTAGAAAATTATGTTTTATGGGGACCTGGGAACGGATTATTCTCATTTTAATGGTTTCTTATGGGAAATAAATGTTCGGAAGACGAACTTTTCGCCTCACACACACTTTCTGGGAACCAATTATGTTCGTGAGCAGAGGTATCACTGTACACTGCATATTTACATGAATTGTCCTGTCTATGTACACAAGGATGTGCTTTGGATCAGTCAACATACACATACAGTATATTCCTTCCCTGTATTTACTGTATAACACCGACCGGGGGTGGGCAATATATTTGTAACCGATTCACGAGGGTAAGTGGATGGATTGATGGATGAATGGTAGGGAAAGTGGACAAATGGATGAATGGATTGGATTGGATGGATGAATGCATCTCATTCATTCAGTCCTTTTCTGAACCGCTTAATAATAATTAGGGTTGCAGGGAGGCTGGCGCCCATCCCAGCCAACTCCGGGCGAGGGCAGAGTACACCCTGAAGAAATACGCTGACGGCTATACAGCGCCTCTTGTTGAAAGTCAGTAATGGTTCTTTTAAATGAACCTCCCACCACAGACAGTGAGAGACATGGCTGGCCTTTGATAACCCAGTTAGCTGCACTGGGGGGGGACAGTGACAATCTGTTGAGAGTGGGGCTGGAACCCCCAATTTTAGGATCAGTAATCCAGCACCTTATACCGCCAGCCCACCACTGTCCCCCACCAGGCCGGCCACTACTGCCCCTGGATGGATCTCTATTTTGCATTCTGTGCTGTTCTTTTGCCCTTGTCATCTCATTCTCACTCTCTCTCCCTCTCTCTCTCTCTGTCTCTCTCTCTCTCTCTCTCTCTCTCTCTCACACACACACACACACACAGACACACACACACACACACACACACTTTCACACACACACACACACACACACACACACACACACACACACACACACACACACTCTTCTCCTCTGTGTGACCTTTCAATCATGGCAGCATGTCCACTCTAACGTACACTTACTTCTGTCACTTGCTCTATCTTTTACGTGCACACACATACACACACCCACACACAGCGTGACTGCCTAAAGATACTCCTGTCAGGAAGGACAGATGACAATGAGAGGACGGGGAGGTCACAGACATCATTGCACGGAGTCTGACTCAGAGCCTGTGTTCACAAATAAGCACACAATTTGGGATTTTTCTTCACACTATCGGATGGAATTCTTTATTGAGCGGCAAATTAACTCCATTAACCCTTTAATCTCCTGGACAAATATTCCTTATTGCGACGTTTCTGTTTGTAGAAGAGAGAGCTGCGTGTTGGTTTGGGTTTAATGATTAACATGCTTTCTTTCTACTGATCCCATCAGTGTCTTTTTGTTTTATTTTCGGTGCGTCACCATTCATGTGTCTTGCTGAAATCCTCCTGCTTCTCTGGACAAAGTCTGTGAATGTTTATTGCTTAATTTTGAATTTTCCAGCTAATTTCTATTCTCTATTGATCATGTGATCCGAATATTATAAGCCTTATACGCCTCTTGTGCTCTATATTACTCATTCATAGAAAAAATTCTTACTTTTTTCATTTTCTGAGAACTATAATAATAATAATAATAATAATAATAATAATAATAATAATAATAAAATAACAGAGTTTTCCCATATGTCCATGTACGCTGGAGGGATGGAGGGACGTACGCTGTAGGTCTTTCTTGACATTCCAAAAGCAACTCCGCTCTGCACCATTATCACTAAAAATACTTGTTACTGAAACTTTCAGTCTTTCGAACATGTCACGGCAGGTCCTGTGTTTCCACTTTAAGATCTCTTCTCGAAAAAAAAACAAAAAAAAAACATGAAAAAACCCAAATAACACAAAAAACAGATAATTACAGAGCAGTGAAGTGTTAATAATACAGCATGTGTGAGGCTATAAGATGGAAATTGCAGTAATATTTAATCACATTTATTCAATAACTGGATATTCTCTTTTGATATCATGTCAACACGAGGATTGGCTTTTGGAGTCACTTTCCAAACTTCCTTCCAAGCCTAACATTACCGGCAGCCTTCTGGCTGAAACATGATCATTTCATTCTTGCTTGTGCAGATTTTGTGAAAGCTCACAGATATGGACAATATGGTGCAGTGTCACCAATTGACTGTAAAAATACATGGATAATGGCTTCCAGTGTGAAGAATTAAAGTCTCCAAAAGTTTGGACAGTGGTGCTTCAGTCCTTACTGATCAGAAGGTCAAGGGTTTAAACCCCAGTGCGCCGAAGCTTCCACTGTTGTAATATGCAGTCGATGGTAGAACCTGAAATGATGGTGTCACTACAGTATAACCAATAGCACGAGCGAGACTCATCATACAACACCGCCTCCACTTTTGCATATTTGATTTATTCCGGCCTTCATCACTGTTGCCATGTTTGTTATTGTCAGAATCTTTTGACTCTTAGCTGCCCCCTAGTGCATGTTTTTCTTAACTTTCAAGGGACCTGTGGAACTATATGTGGGAAGTGATGGGTACAG
This sequence comes from Plotosus lineatus, assembly GCA_024760905.1. NCBI lineage: Eukaryota > Metazoa > Chordata > Actinopteri > Siluriformes > Plotosidae > Plotosus > Plotosus lineatus. The sequence continues at coordinate 10,386,735 of CM045742.1, forward strand.
GATTTGAAAAGCACGTATGAATTTATTTATTTGAGTGTAAAGGGAGCGTTAATGAGTCTTAATTCCCCATCAACGTTACATCCCAAACGTTTTGTGATCATGTCCGTTGTCCTATTCCTAAATGTTTTGTTCATTATGGCGACTTGCAACAGGATCCTATATCAACAATCTAAGTACACGATCTAAAGTGCATGGCACAAATGCATTTATGTCCAAATCCACTTTTGCTGGATTAACAGTGGAAGAAATTATAGTAGCACCAGGTGCAGATGTATTTCATCTCTTAATTAATCAAGGGGAGTGTTTTTGTACATAATACACAGTTCACCAGTCAGCGCGTGATCCCTCATTCCATTTAAGAGCCAGGCGTGCGTTGAAACGCTCTTATAAGAGTGAATATACCAAGATGATGGCAAGGACTCAGCTTTCTGGATGATTTGGTTTTTACTTTGTGCATGAGTGGAACATCTACAGGTTTCAGCACTGCTGCACGTCCATGTTCATGTAACAAACATATAGTAGATATTACTTTAATAATAACTGGGAAACCCTGCATCACTGACTATAGGTCGTTGTGGGTCAATCGCAGGATCGATTTCTACCACCACAGGGCAGCAATGCATCAACACGCATACGACCAAAGCTCGTTTTAAGAGCAACACTCCCGTGGGTGCTCAGATAACTACGAGGGCATTTGCTATTTAAACATTGCAGATGCTGGACGGGAAAATGTCATGTCATGTCATGCGCATGTGTGTCAAATTAATAAAAGGGGCAGTGGCGGTCTAGTGGTATAGGGCGCTGGATCGCTGTGCATGAGGTTGGGGGTTCGAGTCCCACTCTCCACAAAGTTGTCACTGTGTGTCCCCCCCAGTGTAGCTAACTGGGTTCTCAAAGGCGGGCCATGTCTCTCACTGTCTATGGTGAGAGGTTCATGTAAAAGAACCATTGCTGACTTTCGTAAAGAGTAGCTGCAAATCCATCAGCGTGTTTCTGTCCCTTGCTAAACGAGTTGTGTCAGGAAGGGCATCCGACGTTAAAAACCTCTGCCAAATCAAACGTGCGAATCATTCGCTGTGGCGACCCCTGAGAAAGGGAAAAAGCCGAAAGGAAATCTCGAATAAAAGCACTTGCACTGCAATGATGGCGTAGTCGCTAGCATGTCCACCTCACAGGAAGACAGTCCTGGGTTTGATCCCTGGGCTTGGCGGGGGCATTTCTGTGTGGAGTTTGTATGTTCTCCCCATACTTGAGTGGGTTTCCTCCAGATTCTCTGGTTTTCCCCAAAATATAAAGATATACACATTGGGCGAACTGGCTGCTCTCAATTGCCTCTGGATTTGAATGTGAATGGTCGTGTGTGTGTGTTGACCCTGAAATGGACTGGCCGGCTGTTCAGGGTGAAGACCACCTTCACAACAAGCCAGCTGAGATAGGTTCCAGCCTCCCTAGGAGTAAGCGGCTCAGCAAGTTGTTTCTACTGAGGGTAATGTAGTGCCCTTTGTATTTGCTGTTGGCCAATCAGCTGACTTATCATCTTCTTTTTTTCCTTTCGGCTGTTTCCTTTTTCAGGGGTCGCCACAGCAAATCATTGCATGTTTGATTTGGCATAAGTTTTTACGTCGGATGCCCTTCCTGACACAACCCTTTAGCAAGGGACCGAAACACGCTAACGGCTTTGCAGCTACTCTTTACGACAGTCAGCAATGGTTCTTTTACATGAACCTCTCACCATAGACAGTGAGAGACATGGCCCGCCTTTGAGACCCAGTTCGCTGCACTGCCCACGTCCCAACGGGATTCATTTCCACCATTGTGACACTTGACATGAATTTTGCAGTGTGATCACTGTGGCCTACATACATTTCTGAATACTGACTCAAACTTCATATCTGAGCTTCACGGTGTTTTATATCAGTTTTCTTTCTTTTTACTTCCTATGGTTTTTTTTGTTGACTCTTATTATTCCCATATAGCAACAATGATTGAATGAAATACAGGGAGACCCAGAACATGAGCTTGTCCTGAATCATGTGCTATATAAAGATATACAAAAGGGAAGAAGGGAAGTGCAGACATCACTTCAGCAAAGCTTTCCATCCGGTGATATGCTCAGCACTGCTCATTACTGTTCCAGCTGATCTAAGAGTAGAGTTGTGTCAAAATACTGAGGTATACACACACACACACACACACACACACACACACACACACACACACACACACAGGCAGGTGCTTATGCACAAACGCTCTAATTAGTTCCTGTAGCAGAGTAAAGCAATAATCACTTGCACTACTTCTGATCTTTGACATCTCTTCCGCTCTCTTCATCGTATCTACGACCTGTAAATGAAGTCAGTGTCTCCCACCTGTAGCCCATTTTTGAATGTGCATAGGGTCAACCATTCTGAGGCTCAGACAAAGCATAGATGACAGTGGTGCTGCTCCCTCATTCCTCAAGGGACCTCATTCATACCGCAACCTGCCTTCAGCAGCTTCGCACTGTATTTTTCTCTTTCTGCTTTTATCATCATCATTTAACTGTAATAGCTTTGTAATCTAGTCATTACACTAAACACACACACATACACACACACACACACACACACACACACACACGCGCACACACACACACACACACACACACACACACACACACACACACACACACACACACATAACCTGCTCTGCCTCTGCCTCTGTGGCCAATTTCAATTCCCTCTGACTACACAGCCGCGTATTAAGCTACCACAGCAATTTGCTATTAGACACACTTTAAATGCAGACAGGAAGTAGGCAAACAACACCGCCTGCTATGAGAGTCCAAAATGACAGCTTTGACATTTAGCATATTCAACCTTCAAAGTGTAGCATGAGTCTCTCTTTTCACACAACCCAAACATCTATGTGTGCAAGACACAGATATATATATATATATATATATATATATATATATATATATATATATATATATATATATACACTGTATATATATATATATATATATATATATATATATATACTGTATGTATATATATATATATATATATATATATATATATATATATATATATATATATATATATATATACATACATATACATACACACAAATGTGGCGCACTCTGCCGAATGTGGGCAGCACCCAAAATCGGCAGAGCACGCCACAAAGGTTTAATAATAAATGTAAAAATGAATAAAAAATGTTTAATAATGGTTTAATTAATAAATATGTCAATAAAATGGTTTAATAAATAATTTCCTCTTACTTTTAACACATATTTCAGACAAAATTGGTGTACTTTTATCATTTTTAAAGGGTTTATGGGGTAGTCTTGGGAGCCTTGGAACGAATCACGCGTTTTACATGTAAAAAGTGCCCCCTAACTACGAAAACTCCAGGTTCCAAAAAAGCCACTGGAACAGATTAATTTCGTAAGAAGGGGGCCGACCGTATATGGTGTATATCAGGGGTCGGGAACCTTTTTGACGAAGAGAGCCAAAAAAAAAGACATATTTTAAAATCTAATCCTCTGAGAGCCATTTTATATATATATATATATATATACGAAATACAACTAAACTGAAAAAGAAGACCAACAATTTGAGAGTATAATAAGACTGAGTTTATTTTAAATGACAGTGTCATAACGAAGTTATTTATTAATAAAAAAAGTACTTCTTACTATTAATGCGACTTCTGGTGCTGCATGGTTTTGCTGATGGCTTCGTAGTCTGGTTGATACGTGCTGAGGTTCAGCTTCATGCAGGCGTTTAGGCTTCCATCTGTTAAATGTGACCGCAGGTTGGTCTTGATGTTTTTCAGTTGAAAAGGACTGCTTGCATGCATATGTAGAGCCAAACATGGTCAATACGACAGGACTCACACGCTGCAGTGTTTATGTGACAGGAAGCGCGTCCCAACTTTTGGCAATCAGCTGGTCAGCGGGTTGAAGTTTTTTCATGTCTGTTCATTTGTGTTTGCTTGCCAGCTGTGCTTGGCTTCGTGCAAATGAGCCGATCAAAAACAAGGAAATTTAGCTCTTTACTCAAAAACAACAGTGCAGTCTGTGGCTGTTGTTATAATCCAGTAAAATTAGAGTTTCAAGGTACAGTGACATGGCATTGAAAATAGATGTATTAGGTGTATATGGCATATAGTAATTTGTGTATATGGCATATATGGTGTATATGATGTATATGGTGTATATGATGTGGTAATTAGCACGTCTGCTAAAGAAAATAGGTCCTGGGTTCGAGTCCAGGGCGAGGGTGTTTCTGTGTGAAGTATGCACGTTCTCACCATGCTTACGACGATTTCTTCAGGGTTCTCTGGCTTCCTCCCACAGTTCAAAGACATGCATATTAAGCTAACTGGCTGTTCCAAGTTGACCCTTGGTGTGAGTGTGGGTGTTGTGTGTTGCCCTACAATGGGCTTGTGAGCTGTTCAGGGTATACGCTGCTTTCAGAAGGATTAAGCAGTTCAGTAGATGAATAAATGTATGAATTGAGCTTGGGGTTTAGGCATTTGATTTATTAAAAGTGGCCATAATTAAGTTATAAATCATCCAATGATAATTCACAGAAAATAAAACGATGAAAAAATGTGATATGGGTTGGGTGGAAGGCTTTATTATGCAGTCGTCAAGCTGGTCATACAATATTGGGTTTCTTTTGAGAATAACAACAGTCATTCATTCATTCATTTTATGAACCGTTTAATCCTAATTAGTGTCGTGGGGAAGCTGGCACCCATCCCAACCGACTCTGGGCGAGGGCAGAGTACACCCTGGATGGCTCGTCAGGCCACCGCAGTGCAGAAACACGCCAATGGCTTTGCAGCTACACTTGTCAAAAGTCAGCAATGGTTCTTTTACATGACCATCACATCATAGACAGTGAGAGACATGGCCAGCCTTTGTTAACCCAGTTAGCTGCATGGAGGGGGGGGGGGGGGGGGGTTGACAGCCTGTTGAGAATGGGGCTTGAACCCCTAACCTTGGGATCAGTGATCCAAAACCTTTTACTACCAGGCCACCACTGTCCATAACAATAGTCGTACAGAACAATTCCACATTGAACTTAATTGTTGTTAAAAACAACAAAAATGAATGCAAGTTAGCAACAGGCTAACGCTAACTGAACCTCTCATACCTGTGCAGGGGTTTGCAATCTGAACACTCAGTTTCCCCTCTGGAGAATGTAACAGGGCAACCGTTCTGATCCACCTGAGCTTATGTGACCCAATCTAACAAAATGAGTCAGAAGTAACAGTTCAGAGGGCCAGGTTAGAGCAATGCGCTACAAACCTTTTTTAATGCCGGGCCAAAATCACATGTGTTTGGTGATGAGTAAAATAAACATTTAATTTCATTGGTCTTATGAAATATGATGATTAGTTTCTCGTCACCGCCCGCATATGATTTTGGCACCGCATTAAAAAAAGCTAGTCACTCATCGCTGACAAAAAAATCCCTGTGTCAACAATTTCATTGGTCTTGCAAACAGCCTTTTTTGTTTGTTTGTTTGTTTAAACCGAAGAATCTGGAATTAAATGAACACTGACAGGTCAGGGCATCAATCAAACTCCCTCCTTTGTGTAAGTTTGGCACGTCCGCATGCTGTAAACAGCGACATCGCGGATTCAGAACGAAGCTGTCAATCTGGAATTGTAACCTGGCTTGTGTAATCCTATTCTTAATGTTTTGATCCGATTCTAACTGATTTCATTTCGATTAATTTAATTGTCCAACAAATCTTTTTGCAAGTGACTGTCTCAAGTATCATTAACTCATGTTGTACTTTCTGTCCCTGTGAACTGGTTCTGATAACTGAAGTTTATTCACTCACTTATTTTCTAAGCCGCTTAATCCTAAGTAGGGTTACACGGAGGATGGCACCCATCTCGGCATCTCGGCAGACTATGGGTGAGGGCGGAGTACACCCTGGACAGCTCACTAGGTCATTGCAGGGCAACACTCACCCTCACACCTGGGGGAAATTTGGAGCAGCTAATTAAGCCTATTGTGCATGTTTTTGGATTGTGGGAGGAAACTGGGGTACCAAGGGGAAACTCACAAGCACTAGGAGAACATGCAAACTCCACACTGACCCGGCCGAGCTGGGAATCGAACCCAGGCTTTCTTGCTGTGAGGCGGACGTGCTGACCACTACGTCAGTGTGCCACCATAATTGAAGTTGAGCAAATTAAATTTAAATTTGAATTCTGCCATTTCTGTTGTTTTCTTTTAAAATTATGGGACATGATGTAATCTCATGACCGTGATCATTTTTATGTCAGCAGAATAAAGCTAACCCATCGGTTGCTAAGAACATTTGAAGGAACGTTTGACAGAACAGTCCAAAAACTTTAAATGCATTTGACTCTGTTCTTCTTCAGAATGACTGATGTAATCCATCAACCTTCAACTGTTCATCACATAAGCATAATAAGTGTTCGAGATATTTCAGCATATAATAGTTCTCATTTTTAATTTTTTGGTCATTTTGACTTATTTGTCCACGTCGGGTCACGTATATACAACCGTGTTTTATCCAGCTAATTAACTACTACTACAGAAAGTGAAGGTGGGGGCGGTGGTGTAGTGGTTCGGGTGCTGGGCTCATGATTGGGAGGTTGTGTGTTCAAATCCCTGTTAGACCCCCACTGTGCTAAGACTCCTGGGCAAGGTCTTAACCACAAGTGTGCCTCTGTTCACACAGCAGTATAAATGGGAACCAGTAAAAATATACTGAGAAGGTAACCTGCGATGGACTAGCGTCCCATCCAGGAGGAGTTAAAGTCCCTAGCGTCCCATCCAGGAGGAGTTAAAGTCCCTAGCGTCCCATCCAGGAGGAGTTAAAGTCCCTAGCGTCCTATCCAGGAGGAGTTAAAGTCCCTAGCGTCCCATCCAGGAGGAGTTAAAGTCCCTAGCGTCCCATCCAGGAGAAGTTAACGTCCCTAGCGTCCCATTCAGGAGGACTTAAAGTCCCTAGCGTCCCATCCAGGAGGCGTTAAAGTCCCTAGCGTCCCATTCAGGAGGAGTTAAAGTCCCTAGCGTCCTATCCAGGAGGAGTTAAAGTCCCTAGCGTCCCATCCAGGAGGAGTTAAAGTCCCTAGCGTCCCATCCAGGAGGAGTTAAAGTCCCTAGCGTCCCATCCAGGAGGAGTTAAAGTCCCTAGCGTCCTATCCAGAAGGAGTTAAAGTCCCTAGCGTCCTATCCAGAAGGAGTTAAAGTCCCTAGCGTCCCATCCAGGAGGAGTTAATGTCCCTAGCGTCCCATTCAGGAGGACTTAAAGTCCCTAGCGTCCCATCCAGGGGGAGTTAAAGTCCCTAGCGTCCCATCCAGGAGGAGTTAAAGTCCCTAGCATCCCATTCAGGAGGAGTTAAAAGTCCCTAGCGTCCTATCCAGGAGGAGTTAAAGTCCCTAGCGTCCCATCCAGGAGGAGTTAACGTCCCTAGCGTCCCATTCAGGAGGACTTAAAGTCCCTAGCGTCCCATCCAGGGGGAGTTAAAGTCCCTAGCGTCCCATCCAGGAGGAGTTAAAGTCCCTAGCATCCCATTCAGGAGGAGTTAAAGTCCCTAGCGTCCTATCCAGGAGGAGTTAAAGTCCCTAGCGTCCCATCCAGGAGGAGTTAACGTCCCTAGCGTCCCATTCAGGAGGACTTAAAGTCCCTAGCGTCCCATCCAGGAGGAGTTAAAGTCCCTAGCTTCCCATCCAGGAGGAGTTGTACTCCTAGTTGCTTCACACTATGGAACCCGGGGATAAGCACTGGCCTATGATGAGCCACTATGGCTTAGGTGGAAAAAGCCCAAAAGGACTTTACCTTTTTTTTTTTTACAGAAAGTGAAGGGGATATCAATGAATAGTTGTCAAGACAAAATGTTAACTTATGAAAAGCAAACTAAAGTAAAATTTCCAGGTTCATTTTTACAATAATAATGGTTGTCAGTGGTTAGACCATTCAAATCAAATTTAATCATACATCCAGTAACTTTAAACAGGAGGGAAACTGGGCTTTGGAAGACTTCGATGCTTTATCCAATAGAAACATGATGTGACAACATTGGTGCCAACGCACCTCCAAATCTCACCAGATACAATATGACACGAGCAGATGGGAACATTGCCGCCCAGTCTGATTTCGTTGGCGACTACAAGCCATTAGCGACACTATTATGACGCTAAGTGATACCTAAATTACCCAAGTTCACCTTGGAGAGTATATTCTCAGAATATCAAATACGCTGTTTATGCAAATATGTTACAGTTATCACAAAACATTCCAAATATCCTGTTCACAATTATATTTTACGATAGTATTGATTAAAATATCATCTTACTCTGCGAGGTCAGCCTTCGCTCAGCATGTACTCACACATTGGGTTTTATGCCAAATTTAATTTACTATCAATAATAAATCATCTCGATTTGGCATTAATATCATGATGCTACGTGCTTTGAGAGTCATTTGAATTAGGAAACAATAATAAATTCCCAGCTTGTTATCCAGTGAAATCTCACTGGCTCAGTCATTTTACAAGATCCGGTCTCCAGTTTAACTCTTAACGAGCCCCAACACCTGCAGAACGGATGATGTGCAGACAATAATAAAATGGAAAAGCCTCTATAAGCTGAATGCAAAGCCGCGGTTGTTTTGTATGTGTGCACGTACCATCTCTTTCCGTCACGAAATATGCAATGCCACCTGGTATTGTAGATTAAAAATGGATCAATCACTGCTCCACAAAATGGCACTCTGGGTACACAGCAGTGTAGCGTTTCTGTTTCCCAGCTACAGGATCCCTGGTTCTATCCACAGCTCAGCTTACAATCAGTGCAGAATTCTGTAAATATTTTCTCCGTGTCCATATAGGTTTCCTCAGGGTTCTCTGGTCTCTTCGCAACTCCCAAAAGCATGCCAATTGGTGGGTTGAAGACTCAAACCGGGCCTTCTGTACTATGAGTCTGTGTATGGTACTGGCATCTATGTGGTGTGGTGTGGTGGTTAGGGTGCTTGGCTCATGATCGCAAGGTTGTGGGTTCGAATGCTTGTTACATCTCCTCCATGCTAAGACCCCTGGACTGGGTTTTAACCACAAGTGTGTCTCTGTCCACCCAGCAGTATAAATAGGTTCCAGTATAAACACTGGGGAGGTGACCTGTGATGGACTAGTGTCCCATCCAGCAGGAGTTGAACTCCTAGTCGCTTTATGCTACAGAAGCCAGAGATAAGCCACGGCTTTGATGAGCCAGCAGGCTCGACTGTAAAAGCCCAACAGACTTTAACTTATTGGCATCCCATCCCAGGTGTATTGTTTCCTCCTCACGCCCAGGATAAGGATAAAAACAGTTCCTGAAGATGGATGGAGTTAATTACTGTTCACCAAAGTAGAAATGCCGCAGGGATAGTTTCTCTCAAACTGGCAAACAACGCTGAGTCTCCATATGCAATAAAAAAAAAGGGGTCAAATAGGGAAACTTACACCATTGTATATCTCACCTGGTACTTGGCTGGCCTCTTTTCTCCCTTTCTCTGTGCCTTTGTGCACCTGCATGTGATTTGTTAATATGTACTTGCATATGGCTTAAATGCACACCAAGCCTTCCATTCCAGATGCTTAGTCATGTCTCACACAAACTTTATTTGCAGCACCTTTGATATTATGTATGTGGGCCAGTGCAGTGACTCAGTGGTCAGCACTGTCGTCTCACAGAACTTTATTCTGATTTCAAAACTGCTGGTTGACCAGGATGTGGAGTTTTCCTGTTCTCTCAGAGCTTGGTTGGGCTTTTCGGAGTATAACAGTTCAGTGGGACACTGGCACTGTGGTTAACCTGTCCGAGGTTCAATTCACAGGATCAAGCATTTGTGTGTGGAGTTTTCATGTTTCCTGGCCTCTGCGGTTTCCTCCCACAGTCCAAAGGCGTGTACATTAGGCTGTCTGTCTGTCTGTCTGTCTTCCTTTCGGCTTTTTTCCCTTTTACTCGGGAGTCGCTAAAGCGAATCATCTGATTCGCACGTTTGATTTGGCAGAGGTTTTTACGTCGGATGCCCTTCCTGTCACAACCCCTTTTAGCAAGGGACAGAAACACGCTGACGACTTTGCAGCTACTCTTGACGAAAGTCAGCAATGGTTCTTTTACATGCCTCTCACCATAGACAGTGAGAGACATGGCCCGCCTTTGATAACCCAGTTAGCTGCACTGGGGGAGGGGGACAGTGACGACCTTGTGGAGAGTGGGACTCGAACCCCCAACCTTTGGATCGGCGATCCAGCACCCTATTCCACTAGACAACCACTGCCCTGTACATTAGGCTAACTGGCTGTTCCAAATTACCCCTAGGTGTGTGTGTGTGTGTGTGTGTGTGTGTGTGTGTGTGTGTGTGTGTGTGTGTGTGTGTGTGTGTGTGTGTGTGTGTTGGAGCAAGGTGAGCTGTTCATGATGATATCCTGCCTTTGTCCCGTGTTGGCTGAGATAGACTCCAGTCCCCTTGCAGCCTAGTGGGAGTAAGTGGGGTTGACGCATGAACGAGTCCAAAGACATGCAGATTACATCGGCTGGTGACTGAAAATCGCCCATTGGTGAGAATTTTAATGTAAATAGCTGTATGTCTCTCTGTGTTACCCCATAATAGACTGGATACCTGTTAAAGGTATACGGCACCTCTATCACAATATTGGCTGGAATGGGCTAAAGCTTTCCCACAATGAAAAACAGAATTGAATGATATTTATATCACCTTCTGCCACAGTGTATTGGAACCAAACACACCTGCACCACTACGTTATCTAATTTAAACTGACACGCAGTAAATACTTTACTTCTTCTTTCAAGTCTTTGTGCTTGTTGCATGGAAACGTTTACACTTTAAACCTCAAGCTTGATAAAGCTGAAAACACTGCAGCTGTATTGATGAGTCATTTGCAAAAAATATAATACAATAAAAGGTCTATAGCCTTTTACTTCGACATCAGAACAAATACAAGGATCCCTCACTTTCCGCGGTTAATTGGGACTGAGATCCCCACCGCAATCCACGAAGTAGGATCAACCCCCCCTCCCCCCAACTGACATATATGTATATGTACATGTGTATATAATATCAATAAATACATATTCAATGCTATAAATGCTTATAATAACAATTAAACATTCAAAAACAATACATAAGATGTGAATAAAATATAAATACACACACATACAGACGAACGCAGATGGGCGTGCATGCACTCAGATGCGCACCTCACAAAAATGTAACTAGTTTTGATGGGAGGTTTTGGGGTTTTGTTTTGTGTTGGTTTAGGGGTTTTGGGTTTTTTTTGCATAATTGGCCTTGTTTTAGCGGTATTTTCCTTAACTCCCCCATTCTTCCTTAATTTCCTTATTTTTTAATTTGATTAATTTTTATTTTTTTTAAACCGCAATGCACTGAAACCGCACGAATTGTAAATGATTTAAAGTGGTGACACCCAAAACTGTAACTGATTAAATTAATAAAATCATATAACATTCATTTAGAGCATAAAAGCACACAATTCTATCAATGGCATATCACTGCAGTTTTATAGAAACAATGAACCGATAACAAGTTATTAATTGGTCCAATAAAAATCAAAACACATTTCACGTTATTGTAATGAGAATATTAATTAGCAAAACTGACATGGCATCACTGCTTTATATTAGTACAGACACTCCCCGACTTACGTTTTAGTTCGGTTCCAAACGGTCGAACGTAAGGTGAAAAAAAACGTAAGTTGTTACTGTATGTTCCAGTGACGTATGACGTTCATACTGTACTATACATCCATAAATACCATTACCGTATCTCATAAAACACCCCAAAATCAATTATTATAAACATAACATTGTAAAATAATATCAAATATATCAAATAATATCAACATTAATTTCAAATAATCCCCAGTGTAGCTAACTGGGTTATCAAAGGCTCGCCATGTCTCTCACCGTCTATGGTGAGAGGAATGTAAAAGGACCATTGCTGACTTTCGTAAAGAGTAGCCTGCAAGGCCATCAGCGTGTTTCTACGACCTGGAGAGGGATGGGCTCCACCAGGCCAAATCAGCCAAAGTCTCGCCATGAAGGCACCCCAACGACATTCCCCGGATGTTAAGGGATAAGTGAAGTGAAGTGTGAATTTCAAATAAATTAAATTCAAGCAAAATAATTTTAAATATATAAATTTTAATCAAATTCACTCATCAAATATCAAATGTCTGTCGTCCTTTCGGCTTTTTCCCTTTTACTCGGGAGTCGCCACAGCGAATCATCTGATTCGCACGTTTGATTTGGCAGAGGTTTTTACATCGGATGTCCTTCCTGTCACAACCCTTTATAGCAAGGGACAGAAACACGCTGACGACTTTGCAGCTACTCTTTACGAAAGTCAGCAATGGTTCTTTTACATCAACCTCTCACCATAGACAGTGAGAGACATGGCCCGCCTTTGATAACCCAGTTAGCTGCACTGGGGGGGACAGTGACAACCTTGTAGAGAATGGGACTCGAACCCCCAACCTTTGGATCAGCGATCCAGTGCCCTATACCACTAGACCACCACTGCCCCTGTACTCATCAAATATCAAATACAGTATCAAATATAACCTTTAACATTCTCTATGATGCAATCTTTCTGCTTGTAAATGGCTTCAATGGAACGTGCAACATTCACGTGTTTTGATTACCACTATCACTAGTAGGCTTACGCTTCTGACCAACCATAGTTGCTTGTGGTTACAAATGCCCGCAAACCAGTGTAAACACAAAGATCACAGAGACGACGCCTTAACACAAGGGTAACACGCAGTGAACTGGGAAGAAGGAGGGGCACGTTCAGTCTGTCGTTTGTAAACAATGGACGCAGCGTCATGTGTAAGTAGCGTACTACATCAGCATACTACGTAGGTATGTCTTGTACTACAGAGAGCACGCTAAACTCAAAATTTGACAAAAAATGATTTTTTTAAACGTAAAATCGAAAAATACGTAAAACGAATAAACGTAAAGCTGGGAGTGTCTGTATGCTTAAAGTGTCAAACTTCAAGATGGCCGTCAGTCATGTGGCATGCATGCACTGCAAATATCCTTCATCTTCATCTTCTTTTACTTAATCTGGAGTCAGGTCGTGGGGGCAGCGGCCTAAGCAATGAGGTCCAGACAGCCCTCTCCCCAGCCACTTCCTCCAGCTCTTCCGGGGGTGGACACCGAGGCATTCTCAGACCAGCCGAGAGACATAATCC
>CM045742.1:10405000-10432500 GCA_024760905.1 Plotosus lineatus
GTAGGTTAATGGCTTATTGATTCGAAGGTCAGGGGGTTGAAGCCAGTCTATCACCAAGTTGTCATTGCTGTCCCCACAGTGCAGCTAACTGGGTTATCAAAGGCTAGCCATGTCTCACTGTCTGTTGTGAGAGGCATGAAGAAGCATCATTGCTGTTGTTCGTAAAAGGTAGGCCACTGGATTGCCATCAGCATGTTTCTGCCCTGCGATTACCTGGCAAGCTGTCCAGGGTGTTTCCCTCGCCTTCACACAGAGTCGGCCGAGATGGGCTCAAGCCTCCCTGCACCCCTAATTAGGATTAAGCTATTCAGAAAATTAAATGAAATTAATGAATACGGGGCACATGGTGTACAGCAATGAACAATACTATACGGCAATATACCTGGCAACCCGGCTTTGATTCTCGGGTTCAGGTGTTTCTGAGAGGAGTTTGCATGTTCTTCGCTTTGGTGGACTTTCTGCAGGTATTCCAGTTTCCTTTGACATATACATTCTTTAACCAGCCTGTTCCAAATTGCCCCTAGATGGGAGTGTAAATTTTTTTTTGTGTGTGTGTGTGTGTGTGTGTGTGTGTGTGTGTGTGTGTGTGTGTGTGTGTGTGTGTGTGTGTGTGTGTGTGTGTTGCCCTGTAATGGTCTGGCAAGCTATTCAGGGTATACAGATGCTCCTCACTTTACATTTATTTGCCTTACTTTTTTTCGATTTTACATTTTTTGTAAAAAAAAATATTTTTTGTAAGTCATTTTGAGTTTAGCGTGCTCTCCATAGTACGAGACGTTCTTACGCATGACGCTGCGTCCATTGTTTACATGGTGCTGCGTCGTTCATTGTTTACAAACAACAGACCTAACGTAACCTACTTCTTCCCAGTTCACCGCATGTTACCGTTGTGTTAAGACGTCGTCTCTGTGATCTTTGTGTTGACACTGTTTTGCATATTCGTAACCCGAAGCAAATATGGGTTGGTCAGAAGCGTAGGCCTACTAGTGACAGTGGTAATCAGAATCAGTGGGAATAAGTGAATTTGATGAAAATTTATTTATTTTAAATTATTTTGCTTGAATTTAATTTATTTGAAATTGATCTTGATATTATTTTACAATGTTATGTTTATAATAATTGATTTAGGGGTGTTTTATGAGATACGGTAATGGTATTTATGGATGTATAGTACAGTATGAGCGTCATACATCACTGGAACGTACCGTAAGAATTTACGTGTTTTTTCACCTTATGTTCGGCCATTCAGAACGTAACTAAAATGTAAGTCGAGGAGCGTCTGTATACAGCATTCAGACACCGTCGACTGATATTAGTATAACCGGGAAAGGGGGGGGGGGTGATGTCATAGGTCATGAGTTATTACATACACATACACCCAACAACCATAACATTAAATACATTATGAGCACGGAAAGCTGAAATGAAGAACACTGATTTTAACATTAATCCGGCACCAGTTAAAGAGTGGGCTGTACACAGAAAGTGAAGTCAGTTCTTAAAGTCGATGTGTTAGAAGCAGAAAAAAACGAGCACGCGTAAGGATTTGAGTGACTGCAACCGGTGCCACATCGTGACGCTAAACCACTGGATTTACAGAGGGTCTTGTATTGTGTTTCTGGTATGCAGTGGTAAGTACCTACCAAAGGTGCTCCAAGGAAAGACAACCAATGAACTATCAAGAATGTCCTGGGTGGCCAAGGATCACTGATGCATGTGAGGAGTGAAGGCTGGTTCATTTTGTCCCGTGAAAGAGCGACTGTCGCACAGACGGCTGAAACTACTGATGGTGGTTATAATAGAAAGGAGTTAGAACGTATAGCATACTGCAGCTTGCTTGCTAGGCCTTCATTCATTATTGTTGTAAGATGCTTAATCCTAATTAGGGTCGCTATGTGGGGTACACCCTGGACAGCTCACCAGGCCATCGGTGGGCCGACACTCACACCCAGGGGTGATTTGGAACATCCAATTAACCTACTTTGCTTTCTTTGGGACTATGGGAAGAAACCAGAATCCCCGACACGAGAAAACGCCCGAGCTGGGAATCGAACCCAGGCCTTCTTGCTGTGAGTCGGAGCTTGCTAGACAGGTGGTGTTAATGTTCTGGCTGCTTTGTGTTTACTGCTTTCAAATCACATAGTGGTAGTGCTGCAAATAAGGAGCACACAATGTTGTTTATTTCCACCGGCGAGGTTATGGTTTCTGTATGGAGTGTTTGTTAATGGTTCAGCAGGACTGAGCAACACCTACCAACCAGGTTTCACCAAAACTTAGGAGGGGCGGTGCATGGGCCAAGGAGGAAGGCAATAAATTTGAAGTGAATCCATGTGTGTCACTGGGGTAGCCGTAGCCGTAGATAGAGAAGTGGCTTTGGGACTGAAAGGTCGCGGGTTCGACTCTCGAACCAGCAGGAGAAATGTGTGTCAGATGGAGGTTGATCTGCACCTTCCCTTCCTCCACCTAAACGGCTGAAGTGCACTTGAGCAAGGCACCTAACCCCCAACTGCTCTCTGGGCGCCCCGATGTGTGTGGTAGCCCACTCCTCTGAGTGTGTGTGTGTGTGTGTGTGTGTGTGCTCGCTTTGGATCGGTTAAATGCAGAGCAAATAATTTCCCTTGTGGGATTAATACAGTGTATTAAAAAAATTTTAAATCGCAAAAAATCAATTATCTTCGGCTGCAAATCTCTAAAAGTTCAACTGTGGCAAAACAAACAATGTAGAAATGCTGTGAATCCGTATCACGATCCACATTCAAAAGTAGTGGAATGTGTGCTCGATACACGAATGGCTGTATACAGTTGTTGCGGTTGCATATTTGTGTTAAATCAAAATATGAACTATTGTACCAGGTGGAGGTCTGCGCTCCTCGAGTGCCCTGCTAGACAAGCCCAGATTGACCGAAATATGTTGATTTATTAAAACAGCATTTCTATTATCACAGCAAATCATAGGCGTATATTATTTATTAGTTTCTTCAAACTGGTTTATGTTGTCAAGGTCACAGTGACCCTGGAGCATATCTTAGCTAACACTAGGCTAAATAGGGGTACACCCTGAACAGTTCCCTAGTCTAATGCAGGGCCAACACACACTATCTGTGTCTACATCCAATCACGAGGAATGGACATCGATCCCTGAAGCTTGAATGATGCTCGTACAGGGATTATCATGGCTATGATCACAATGATCTACCATATGGTTCGCCAGGCCACATACGGACTCACTCACACCTACGGGCAATTTGGAACAGCCAGTTAACCTACTGTGCATGTTTTTGGACTGTGGGTGGAAACCGGAGTACCCGGAGGAAACCCACGCAAGCACGCGGAGAACATGCAAACTCCACACAGAAACGCCCAGGCCTGGAATCTAACCCAGGCCTTCTTGCTGTGAGGCGGACATGCTAACCGCTACGCCACCTTGCTGCCCTGCCAACACACACAGTGAGTCACAGTCAAACCTAGGGGCAATTTGGAACAGGCAGTTAGCCTTCAGTAAATGTCCTTGGAATAAAACCAGAGGAGCTGGAGGAAACCCACACAAAAAGAGAACATGCAAACTACACACAGAAATGTCCTCACCGTCCACGGGACTCGATCACAAGACATGCTCACCAAAAATAGCATCATTCGTTGTATTTGTAAGCTGTCTGTACCGAAAAACTCAAAAAGCTTTTAAATCATCCGTAACCTGTCAGTCAAATTAATTTACACGTCATATTTCTTTGAAATCTCTTTTGATCAGGCTGGTCTAATTCAAATGGGTCACAAGTAGTTTTTATGAGGCATACTTGATATATCAGTTCATTTTCTGCCCCATTGATACTTAATTAGAATCGGATCGAGGCTGGAGCACATCCCAGTTAACTATGGACAAAGAGCTGAACCCCGAGCATCTTACCAGACCATCACAGGGCCAACAAGCACACAATCATTCACACTCAAACTCGGGGGCAATCAAAAAGTCCAACTTGCCCGATGTGCATGCCATGGAACCGTGGAGGGGGGAAAAAAAACAAGAGCACCTGGAGGAAACCAACACAAGCACATGGGGACTCCACACAAAAACTATCCACTATTCTATCCAGGTCCGGGACATGAACTTTGCCATGAGGTGGATGTGCGGGCCATTACATCACTGTGCTGCCCAGCATTTCTTATATTTGTTCGAATTCTCTTTATACTGCAAGAGCAATAAATAAAACAAATGTTCACTCATCATTCATAAGCAGAGTCTTGCACCAGACCGGGTGGACATATGGCTAAAACTCGCAAAGCTAACTGACAGCTGTGAGAACTAACAATAGACACATCCATGGTTTATATCCATTATATATTCTTCTCTCCTCTTCCCAGCATGCTCTTTTTCTCTCTCAGGGCCAGTCTTGAGGGAGGGGTGGGTTTTTATTCTACCTTCCTCTTGTTGGATTCAGACATGTCCTACTCTGCCTTTAAGTAAATGTGTGAATTGGGTTCAGGGTATTCTGGAGACGGTCTGTCATCGAACCCTTCAAGCCACCTTCAGAGGTCCTCTGGGATGAACATGACCAGATGAAATCTGTAGTGGGGCTGCTAGGCAGTGTAGTCGTTAGCTCATCTGCTTCACAACAAGATGGTTCTGAGTTCGATTCCCGGGCTCGGGTGTTCCTGTGCGGAGTATCCGTCTTCTTCCTTTGCTTGTGTAGGTTTTCTCTGAGTACTATGGTTTCTTCTCACATTCCAAAGATATGCACATTAGGCGAACTGACTGGTCCATATTGAGTGTGAGTGTGAATGTGTGTGTGTGTGTGTGTCTTGTCCCTGTGGTGGTCTGGCAAGCTGTTCAGGGTGTTCCTCGCTTTCGGCCAGTGTTAGCTGAGAGAGGCACCAACCTCCCCGCGATCCTAGTAGTTCAGCAAATGAGTAAGAGCGTGAAAGACACGTGAATGCAAAACTGTCCTGATGCATCCTGGACAGAAACTAGTTTGCCTACTTGAAATTTCCGAAGCCATTGTGAGGTGGGTTTGGAATCATTCTGAGCAGGAAGTGTTACCATCGCCAGGCTAAGGAGATCAAAGTGATGCTAAAGCAGACAAGATGAAGGAAGTTGCCTTTCATTTTCTCATCATCTGTTCATTTATATGTATCATTGATAACACACTGCATCCAGAAGAAATGATGTGTGAAATCACTGGAGATGAATTCTAAATGCCAGGTGTAAACTCGTGATGATATCACTCCAGACGGATCGAACCACCAGGTGTGAACAGAAGCTGAGACGTGGATTAAAAACGGCTTTTTCAGAACAAGCTGAATTTTTGTAGGACGGTACAGTGGGTGGCGTAGTTCAGCTCTAGATTGAACCTGAGCTTGGGTTAATGACTGTGTAGGAGTTTCACATGTTCTCCTCATCTCATTCCCATGCAACGTCCCTCCGTCTTCATCTCAAGTTACTTCATACTGCAAAAAAAAGTTTAAATGGCTGTCTCTAGGTGTGTGTGTGTGTGTGTGTGTGTGTGTGTGTGTGTGTGAGTGTGTGAGTGTGTGTGTGTGTGTGTGTGTGTGTGTGCATGCTGCATTGACATTCATCCCGGTAAAGACACATTCAAGGATATAATGGTGTAAGACAGGGAGAAAAGGGTTTGTTGTTGTTGTTGTTATTATATATTTATTATTGAGTATATGTGAATGAATGACTGAATGAATGCGGTAGCACAGTGGGGGAGTCATTCGCATGTCAATCTCATGGGAAAGAAGGTCTTTTGTTCTCGTCCCAGGCTCAGCAATAGCATTTCTGTGTGGCATTCACATGTTCTCTCTGTGCATGCCTGGGCTTACTCTGGGTGGACCGGTTTCCTCTCACAGGCCAAAGAAATGTGCATTAGGCTCCAATGGCTGGTCCGTGGAGGGAGCAATATATATAGATAGATAGATAGAGGATTTTCTGAGTAGATCCTTCCGTAGGAGAGTGCTCAATACTTTTTGGTAGAGCAAATAACAAAAATAAAAGGACAGGACAAAGACTTTCTATTGAAACTCCATTTATCACTACAGATCTGTTTCGAGGGGTGGTGAGACCATCCTCTCTCTTCAGGTGATTATAGAAGAAATATATATATATATATATATATATATAGATATATATATATATATATATATATATATTTTTTTTTTTTTTTTTTTTTTTTTTTTTTTTTCTTTTCGGCTTTTCCCTTTTTCAGGGGTCGCCACAGTGAATCATGTGATTCGCACGTTTGATTTGGTATAGGTTTTTATGTCCCCTTCCTGACACAACCCTTTAGTAGGGGACAGCTGCCTGCTTTGCCAAAGTCAGCGATGGTTGTTTGACATGAACCTCTCACCATAGACAGTGAGAGACATGGCCGGCCTTTGAGAACCCAGTTAGGTGCACTGGGAGGGGAGGGTGGGGGTGGGGTGGGGGGGGGCAGTGGCAACCTTGTAGAGAGTGGGACTCGAACGCCCAACCGATCCAGCGCCCTTTACCACCAGGCCACCAGTGCCCCTTATATACAGTACTGTATATACATATATACAAGCTCAGCACTTTAGCTATAAACATAATTTTTAAAAGGAAAATAAACCCCCTGTCTCTTCTAAACAGTTGATCCTCGTTGTGTATAATAATCTCTTGAGGGCTTTATCTGAGTTTCATGATAATTATAATTTATCAACAAAGCAGTTAAAATGCACAAAAGTGAATCTGATGTCTGATCTTCGGGACGTGGTTCACATGGCCAATCCACTGCGTTCTCGTGCGCCGTAATCCCGCCCACGAGCTACAGAGCCACGCACGCACGCACACGCAATCTCGCGCCCAATCGCTCCACCTTGAAATTCAGAACACGAAGTGGACACGTTTGATACACGCCGCGAGCGCCCACAGCGTCTGTACAATAATAATGATCATCACGCGCAAAACCTGCAGAATGAGTCGAACGCGTTCTAACTGGACTGTAATAGTGTGTGTGTGTGTGTGTGTGTGTGTGTGTGTGTGTGTGTGTGTGGTGCATGGATGAGCCAGATACTAAAAAAAAAAAAAAAAGATGCATTTCTTGTGCCTTAATACAGTAACTATAGGAAAAAACTAATCAACACCAAAAATGATCTCGTGGACTGTGTGTGTGTGTGTGTGTGTGTGTGTGTGTGTGTGTGAGAGAGAGAGAGAGAGAGAGAGAGAGAGAGTCCGTCCACATGCAGCAGTGGATGTTCCACAGTGATCCGTGCAGCGCTGCTCACTGTGATCACACTGATCCCCCGAACACAGACATGACCTCACAGCGAAAAGAGGACGAGAGAAAACCTTTACTCCTTTATTTCGTGCTGCACTGTGCGTGTATTTCTTACACACACACACACACACACACACACACACACACGCACGCACGCACGAACACACGCACGCGCGCACAGGGTATTGAGCAGCAGGTGTTGCTTGTCTAACCCAAATCTTTCACTCTTAATTCCTACATCATCATCATCATCATCATCATCATCATCATCATCCTGTAAATCATAATATCCTGTTATATTATTATTATTATTATTATTATTATTATTATTATTATTATTATTATTGTTGTTGTTGTTGTTGTTGTTGTTGTCCTGATAACGGTCCTTTGACTGTACTGAACCCCCTGAGAGGGGAACACCGTGCTCGAGCCCTGATTGCTGTGACCTTGTGTGTTCAGGTCCTCCCCAGTGTTTTCCTCGGAACAAAGCCCGACCCAACAAGTCGCTCTCCGTCATCTATTCAGCGCTTATGCAAGAAGTCACCTTGGGAAGAACCGGCGGGACTCGGTTCGGGTGGTACCGGACGGCCAGTGAGCGCGGAGCAATGTCACGCACTTGTGTGGAAAAACTCAATCTCCTGAGGAGGAGAGAAAGAGAGAGAGAGAGAGAGAGAGAGAGAGAGAGAGAGGGAGCGGCCGCTGGAATGACCCCTCTACCTACTCCAGGTGTTTTTAGTGCCGTCACCACCATCACCACACACACACACACACACACACACACGCGCGCGCGCGCACGCACGCACGCGCGCGCGCGTCTCGTGTCCTGCTCGGAGGACAGTGTCCAGCATGGTGTCCCGGTTCAAACGCCTGTCTTACCTTTATTATGCTCCTCTTCCCGGTTCAGATACATGGCTCGGCGCTTCGCCCTTCGACGGTGGAGACGGTTGTTCGGTTGGAAACTGGAACTCCTCCGCTCACAAACTCTCTCATCCGCGTCTCTCCCTCTCCGTCTGTGTCCTACCGCTCCGCTCTCGCGCTCTTTTTGCTGTTTATTGTCTTGTTGCTCTGCGAGAGGACGCGCCACGGAGTCCTCTCAGAATTACGCACGAGCAGGTACTCTCTCTCTCTCTCTCTCTCTCTCCCTCTCGCTCTCTCTCTCTCTCTCTCTCTCTCTCTCTCCCGCTCCCTCTCTCTCTCTCTCTCTCTCTCTCTCTCTCTCTCTCTGCACGCGCATATAAAAGGAGGAAGGCAAAGTGTTGTTTCTGCGCGCGGACGCTCCTCTGAGGTTTTCTTTTTATCATTCCCAGTTCCTCATAATAAAACCACCTCGATAAGTTTTATAAATTCGTGAGTCAACCCGAAAAGAATTTTTTGAAAAGAACCATTTATTCTCGGTGTGTGTGTCAGACAGGACCGCATCCTTTTGCTAAATATTTGAAGAAAGCTCACTCACGGCCCTCCTCCTCCTCCTCCCACCACGCTGGGAGGTACTGTGTACTGGGTGCACACTGGGGTACTGGGTGTACTGGGGTACTGGGTGCACACTGGGGTACTGGGTGCACACTGGGGTACTGGGTGTACTGGGGTACTGGGTGCACACTGGGGTACTGGGTGCACACTGGGGTACTGGGTGTACTGGGGTACTGGATGCACCCCAGTACCCCAGTACCCAGTACCCCAGTACCCAGTACCCCAGTGTGCACCCAGTACCCCAGTACACCCAGTACCCCAGTGTGCACCCAGTACCCCAGTACACCCAGTACCCCAGTGTGCACACTGGGGTACTGGGTGCACGGTACTGGGGTACTGGGTGCACACTGGGGTACTGGGTGTACTGGGGTACTGGGTGCACTGTCGTACTGTGTACTGGGTGCACACTGGGGTACTGTGTATTCGGGTGATGGGCCACATATGTGAGAGCAAGTGCACTAATTGAAGGGGCGTGGCCTCTTACCAAGCTCACAACATCGGGCAATTAAAGGGCTGTGCGCACGCGCTCATCCCCCCACCCACCCCCCAGGTGAAGCTTCTCGCTCTGGGAGAACGCGGGCTCCGTCGAGCAGGTGGATCCCACGTGGGTCTGCCTGGTTTCATTACATGTTCTGCTCTTACCTCATCTTGATTTCGTCATATGAGAGAGAGAGAGAGAGAGAGAGAGAGAGATTCTGGAATTGCTCTGGCCTGTGGAAGGTGATCAGAAGTTTACGTGTCAAAGTGGTGACGTCTAGCGTCTAGGATTGGGATTACAATCGCTGTCTGCAGCCATACGTGCATCCCATCCATACATACCCGAGTGGTGTGTGTGTGTGTGTGTGTGTGTGTGTGTGTGTGTGTGTGTGTTAATCCGATAACCTTGAGCACATTGCACTGCTGTAATATACGACTAATGACATCCAAAAATGTTGCCTAGAGCAGAGCACCATCCTTTGGAAATTATTCATAAACCCATCTTTGTCTTATTCTCTCTCGCTCTCTCTCACTCTCTCTCACTTTCTCTGTCTCACACACACACACACACACACACACACACACACACACACACTACATTCTTTCGTCAGCCTCTGAGGTGGATCCAGTAGAGCTCAGAATAAAATAACATCAGCTGAGGGAGGGCAGTTCATTCACCTTGTCACTCACAGCTATGGCTTTGTATAGCAAGATTGTGGGGGTTTTTTTGTTTGTTTGTTTGTTTGTTTCTTAAGTTGTAACGATGTTGGCACAGTTCCGCACACCTCCAGGGTAATCAATTCAATACTTACTTCAGGTTACTCTGTGTGATGTCCCTGTGTTCCTCTGGATATTCCTGCGTGTAGACCATGGTTTGGTGGATTAGCCATGCTAAATTTTCCTCTGGGTGTGAATGTCTTAATGTGTGTTCTGATGCCCTGTGATTGACTGATGTCCCAACTAACTGCTGGTTATTCTCATGCCACTCATAGAGTGTTCCCGGGATTAGCTCTGGCTGCATTGTGAAAGCAGATGAAATGAAAAATAATTTTCATAGCAAAGAAATAAATCACTCTGGTACAAATATTTACCATGAAATTATCTGTCAGGGTCAGGATTGTCTGAGAAAGGATGTTTTCTGGGTCTGGTGTTCAGCATAGCGTGAGCACATGCAGATGCAGGACAACCATTCAAAATGAAGTCAGTAGAGGAAGATTTCTTGTGATGGGCACAGATGGACATGGGACAAAGAGAGGACAGCGATCCAGAGTGAAGTTGATCGCTTAGGTTTTCTTTTGATGGGCATGGATGGATGCGGTACAGACACAAGACAGCCATTCGAGCCACATGTTACAGCCGTTTTGTTCCGTTTGGGAGCTCCGTTCTGAATATGGTCTGAACAGATAAGTTGAGTACTGAATGTGAGACTGAAATCATCAGGTGCGTTTATGTAGTGACATCACCAACCTGACTGCTGGGTGTTTGCCTTTCTAAAGTGCAGACAAACGTCACTGAATTTAGGACCCCCCCCCCCCCCCCCCCAGCCATCCTCACCCCTCCCAAATTTGCCCAGCGATGCAGTAGCTTTTAAAGTTATGATATCGCGAAGCTGTCAGGATGCCAAGACAGATGAAGCAGCAATAAAATTAATGGGCTTTGATAGTGATTGCAAGGTAACAATGTTTGCGAGCATGCAATCTCATCACAAAGTGTCTCGCTTGGCTTTAGAGCTTTCCATTAAGAGACGTTGGAGATATGAACTTACGGCTGAATTTTTGTCAGGTGGGGTTTATGGTCTGTTGAATAAAAATGTCAGCTCAATCTGCTCCTTTGGTGTGCTATAGGGTCACAGAGAGGCTACAGCCTATCTCAGTCAACTCTTCTTGAGGGCGTGGCGGTACATCCTGAACGGCTCACCAGTCCAACGCACAATCAACTCACACATAACCACTCACATTCACACCAAGGGGCAATTTGGGACAAGCAATTAGCCTAATGTCTTTGGACTGTAGGAGGAAATGGAAGTACCTGAAGGAAAACCACTCAAGCACAGGGAGAACATGCAAAGTCAACAGAGAGAGACGTCATCACCGAGGACAGAACTCAAACCCATTACTTTCTTGCTGTGAAGCAGATGTTCTAACCACTACGCCACCGGGCCACCCTCGCAACAAATCCTTCACTCACTGCACTATTACAGTAATCTAAACCCCCATTTAATATGGCTGGAGCACACATCCATATGCTTACGTTCAGGATTTCTTGCATTTTTGATGCTGAATAATACGGTAAGTATGATCCTTATTTTCATTTCGAGAATTGTGAGCCAGCATCAGCAGACACTGAATCGTCTTGATTCGTCTGCTTTGTCTTCCTTTCTAATTCACGCTGACACTTCTTTTGCTCTCTGAAGGTTTGTCCCTCCTGGGCGACTGAAGTGGTTTAACATGGCAGCCTTGAAGAAGTCGACCTACTCCCTGTGTGGCTCATTCTAAGCTCATGAAACCACAACAGTTTGTAGGTATGGGTTATTATACACTAATCAACACATAGAGGGGTGTAACAATGCCCTTCTCCCACTTCTGATTTCCTCTATTATTGTTTATTCACAGAATCGAATTGTTTCTGATCTCAACACTAATTCACTCAAACCGAACAGAACCTGATTTAATCAAAGAACAAAACCTTAAGGCCGGTTCACGCTTGGGAAAATCCTTGGTGACTGTCCGTGATATTTTGAGTCGGCGACTGTCTCACACCAACCATAACTGTCTATGTGATGTCCTAAATAGCGCTGCAACAACGAATCGATAAAATCGATAAAAATCAATTATTAAAAGTATTGGCAACATATCTCGTTATCGATAAGTCTTGCGATTATTACGTAGTCAGCCACTGCAGACGAGTGTCACTCAGTGCAGATTTGAACGGATGTGTCATGCATGCGCCTCGCATTTTTTTTCATCTTCATAAACATTACAAAATATTTCTCAATTTACTGCCAGTGGCACTGGGATGGGAAAAAGAGTTCAATTGAAATCTTCAAAAGTTTGGGAGCATTTTAATCTACATCTTCTTCTTCTTCTTGTCCTTTCGGCTCTTCCCTTCAGGGGTCGCCACAGCGAATCATCTGCCTCCATCTCATCCTATCCTCTGCATTTTTTTCTCTGACACCAACTGCCTTCATGTCCTCCTTCACCACATCCATGAATCGTCTCTTTGGTCTTCCTCTAGGCCTTCTGCCTGGTAGTTCCAACCTCAACATCCTACTACCAATATACTCACTATCCCTCCTCTGTACATGTCCAAACCTTCTCAATCTAGCCTCTCTGACTTTGTCTCCAAAACGTCGGCTCATTCCTGATCCTATCCATCCTCGTTACTCCCAAAGAGAACCTCAACATTTTCATCTCTGCTACCTCCAGCTCTGCCTCCTGTCTTTTCCCCAGGGCCACTGTTTCTAAACAATACAACATCGCTGGCCTCAACACCGTCTTGTACACTTTTCCTTTCATTTTTGCCGATACCTTCCTATCACACATCACACCGGACACTTTTCTCCAATCATTCCAACCAGCCTGCACACGCTTCTTCACCTCTTTTCCACACTCTCCATTGCTCTGGATTGTTGAGCCTAAGTACTTAAAATCCTCCACCTTCCTTATCTCTGCTCCTTGTAACCTCACCATTCCTGTTGGGTCCTTGGCATTCAAACACATGTATTCAGTCTTACTGAGGCTAACCTTCATTCCCCTCCTTTCCAGGGCATACCTCCACCTCTCTAGGTTTTCCTGCACTTGTTCTCTGCTCTCACTGCAGATCACAATGTCATCTGCAAACATCATAGTCCATGGAGATTCTTGCCTAACCTCGTCTGTCAGCCTGTCCATCACCATAGCAAACAAGAAGGGGCTCAGAGCTGACCCTTGATGCAGTCCCACTTCCAACTTGAACTCTTCTGTCACGCCGACAGCACACATCACCACTGTCTTACATCTCTCATACATGTCCTGCACCACTCTAACATACTTCTCTGCCACTCCAGACTTCCTCATACAATACCACAGTTCCTCTCTCGGCACCCTGTCATATGCTTTCTCCAGATCCACAAAGGCACAATGCAGCTCCTTTTGACCTTCTCTGTACTTCTCTATTAACATCCTCAAGTCAAACACTGCATCTGTGGTGCTCTTTCTTGGCATGAAACCAAACTGTTGTTCACAAATGCTGACCTCTGCCCTTAGTCTTGCTTCCACTATTCTTTCCCATAACTTCATCGTATGGCTCATCAACTTTATCCCTCTGTAGTTGCCACAACTCTGCACAGCTCCCTTGTTCTTAAAAATGGGCACCAGCACACTTCTCCTCCATTCCTCTGGCATCCTCTCACTTTCTAAGACCTTGTTGAATGTTCTTGTCAGGAAATCTACTGCTTCCTCCCCTAGACACTTTCATAACTCCACCGGTATGTCATCAGGGCCAACCGCCTTTCCATTCTTCATCCTCTTCAATGCCCTCCTCACTTCACCCTTACTAATCTTTGCTACTTCCTGGTCCTCAACAGTCACCTCTTCTACTCTTTTTTCTCTCTCATTTTCCTCATTCATCAGCTCTTCAAAGTACTCTTTCCATCTTCCCAGCAAACTTCTGTCATCAATCAATACATTTCCCTCTCTGTCCTTAATCACTCTAACTTGCTGCACATCCTTCCCATCTCTATTTCTCTGCTGTGCCAACCTGTATAAATCATTTTCTCCCTCTTTACTTTCCAACCGAGCATAGAAGTCATCATACGCCCTCTGTTTGGCCTTTGACACCGCTACCTTCGCCTTACGCTGTGTCTCCCTGTACTCCTGTTTACTCTCTTCGGTCCTCTCTATGTCCCACTTCTTCTTAGCTAACCTCTTCTTTTGTACACACTCCTGCACTTCCTCATTCCACCACCAAGTCTCCTTATCTCCTCTCCTTCCAGAGGACACACCAAGTACTCTCCTACCTGTGTCCCTGATCACATTAGCTGTGGTTGTCCAGTCATCTGGAAGCACTTCCTGACCACCCAAAGCCTGTTTCAAATCCTCCTTGAAAACAACACAACACTCCTCCTTTTTCAGCTTCCACCACTTTGCCTTCTGCTCTGCCTTTGCCTTCTTCACCTTCCTCACCATCAGTGTCATTCTGCACACCACCATCCTATGCTATTTGGCAACACTCTCACCCGCTACTACTTTGCAGTACTTCCTTCAAATTACATCGCCTGCACAAGCTGTTGTCTACCTGTGTGCTCCTACCGCTGCTTTTATAAGTCACTCTATGCTCCTCTCTCTTCTGGAAGAAAGTATTTACCACAGCCATTTCCATTCTTTTTGCGAAATCTACCAACATCTGTCCTTGTGCGTTCCTGTCCTGGATACCAAACCTGCCCATCACTTCCTCGTCCCCTCTGTTTCCTGCACCAACATGTCCATTGAAGTCTGCCCCAATGACTACTCTTTCATCTTTGGGGGTATTCTGTATCACTTCATCTAACTCACTCCAGAATCTCTCCTTCTCTTCTAGCTCACATCCTGCCTGTGGGGCATAAGCACCATAGTCCCTGAAAATGTGTTGAATGCAGGCTTTGTAAAAGTGAGATGGCTCAGCATGGGAGCGCTACAGTGGCACAGGAGCATCTTAAAGAAAAACATGTAGAAATTATTATTGATGAGGAAGCCTGCCCATCAGCAGGGTATGTGAATAAAAGGCTCATTGACAACTTGTGCACGAATGAGGAAAAAGGGGCATATACAGACGCGCCCCGACTTTACGTTCATTCGTTTTACGTTTTTTCGATTTTACTTTTTTTTTTTTTTTTTTTTTTTAAATATGTCAAGTTTTGAATTTCACATGCTACATACCTATGTAGTACGCTGACGTAATGACGCAATAACATAATGACGCTGCGTCAATTGTTTACAAACGACAGACTGAACGTGTCTCTGCGTCTTCCCAGTTCACCGCATGTTACCCTTGTGTTAAGACGTTGTCTCTGTGATCCTTGTGTTTACACTGTTTTGTAACCCTAAGCAAATATGGTTGGTCAGAAGTGTAAGCCTACTAGCATGGGTGCAAGTTTTCCTGCATATGTTGGAATTTCCGGTTTTCCCAAGACTGAATTAACTATCTGCTCGGATCGGCGCAATCTACCATGCATACTCAGTTAAGCAAAGAGAGTTGTAAAATGAATGAAAACCCGAATCCAGAAAAGAAAAAGAACTCTCCGCTCTGCTGGTGATTCACATCAGTGCAGGCTGAGTATTAAACAAGTATTCAACAGCGCCCTTGCTAACTTGAAAGACTGGAAGTCCGGATAACCCGCATTTGTCTCAAGCACAAGCAAGTGAACTACTTTCAGGGGAGCCCTCATATATTGTAAGCGTTGATTGGCTGTTTTAGGCTTAATGTAAAGTGACTTGGCTCAGCTTCATGTAAAGTGACCATCGGAACCATTTGCAAGCAGAAAGATCGCATCATAGAGAATGTTAAAGGTTATATTTGATACTGTATTTGTTATTTTATGAGTGAATTTGATTAAAATGTATCTATTTGAAATTATTTTGCTTATTTAATTATTTAATTTAGATTATTAATTTAAATTATTTAAATTAAATGCTTATTTTATTATTTAATTTATTTGAAATTAATGTTGATATTATTTGATATATTTTATATTATTTTACCATGTTATGTTTATAATAATTGATTTAAGGGTGTTTTATGAGATACGGTAATGGTATTTATGGATGTATAGTACAGTATGAATGTCATACGTCACTGGAACATACAGTAACAACTTATGTTTTTTTTCCAACTTGCGTTCGGCCGTCCAGAACCAAACAAAAATGTAAGTTGGGGAGCATCTCTACATCATCACAACCAATCAGCAGGAAGCAGGACAGCCATTGGCTGAATTGTAATCATGTGACAGTTGCTTGGCAATCCGCCAATATGCGCAGGCGTGAGTGCAAAACTATGAATTGTCAAGGGCCTACTGTATTTTGGCGAATGTTGGACTTTATGTTACTTTTCGCTTAGCAGTGGTTTTCATTTTACCATGGATACCATTTGTGTCCAGTGTCGTTCCAAAGACAGAATCCTGAACATGGGCGTTAACTGTAAGAAGGACATTTCCAGCTCCTATTAGCTCCTTGTTTTTCTGTATTCATCTGTGACTTCTCAGAAGAGGTTTTTATTTTTCAAGCTGGTCACTCCTTGGCAGTTTGCCCTCTGTCCAATGTTTCCTTATTTGGAGATGATGACTCATGGTGGTTTGCTGAAGTCCCAGCATTACAAATTGGTGATTTGTAACTGTTTCCCTGCTGATATATACTACTTCACCAAAAAAGAGTTCACTCTAATATTTTCATGGCCATCTTTGGATGGTCCAACAAAATGCATGCCTTCAGCTGCCACCCAACTCAAAGCATACCTGACCCCTATACCCCCTCCCACAGGCAGTGGGTCCATGGGAGGGTGGACTCATGTCTCCTTTCTGCACTGACTTCATTTGATTTCCATTGAATACATACATATATATATATATATATATATATATATATATATATATATATATATATATATATATATGTATATATTTTATTCCACCCTTTATTAATTAAAATGTGTTTGCATGTTTGAGGAGGTAATAACATTTTCACTTGGGGGATATGAGTGCTGTTTGTGTTTTTGTCCTTTGATAAATCACAAGATCATTTAAAAACTGTATTTTGTTGACTCTGGATATTTTTGGGGGGGCAGCGTGGTGGTGTGGTGGTTCGAACATCTGCATCACTGCACGTAAAAAACTACTGCAACTTACCAGCAGCAGGAGTTGTCAGTAACTTACTGTAACATTTACAGTAACATTTACAGTAAGGGCCCGCTTACTATAGAATCCAAACCCAGTATTCTTTCAAAATTTTACAACTTACAATATAATTTTTTTTACTGTAAATTTTAGAGTAAGCTATGTAATTACGGTTATATTTTACTGTAGATTTTACAGTAAATAATCATATTGCTGTAAAGTTTCTACAGAATCTTGATTTATATATTAAAGGTGAGCCACTCCACCAAAAGTAGGCTCTTGCATCCAAAAATGAAAAATGAGTTTTTTACACAGTCAGATAGATGAGGCCCAAAGCTGCAAAATGCAGCAAAAAGTTTGCCAATACCTTGAAAACTGAGCGAGCTATGCCATTTCTTGTGTAGCATTCAACTAAAAATTTCAAAAGACATTTTAGAGAAAAATGAGCACAAAGATTGCACTTCTTCCAAGATCATTAGTCCTTAGCAACCAAACATTTTTATGCACCTCAGCCATATAAACTTTTAGAAAACATGTCTAAGAAAAGTTTTATGAAGAGATGATAAGAGAAATCATCCTCATTTTAATCTGAAACTCCCTTTTTGAACCCACCAGTCACCATGGTAACCCCCCCCCCCTAAATGAACAAAAAAAGTACTTTTTTTTCATTTCTGTTTATTCCAATAAGATCAGTATGTATTGTTTCGACCATTATATAAAAGTTCAAATGCCTTCAAATGATACTGATTGAAAAAAAAAACACTGTCAAGTTCAAATAATCACACTAAAATTAAGAAAACTAGAGAACAAAACTCTCTGATCTCTTTATACAAGTAAGCTTCATCAACTCCGCCCTCATCATTATTATCTTCATCTATATCCTGCTCAGCAGAAAGGATCACATCATCTTCACAAACACCACTCATGCACACTTTTATTAACAGATGCCTCTTCTTCATCAAAATCAAAATCTTCATCAACACAGCTGGCATCGTCATCATCAGTTTGTTGATCTGTAAAAGGAATGAAACATTTAAGTATTTTTCAGGTCTTGACCAATTTTCGTACAAAACTAAACTACCCACGATCCAGCATGTCCAGTCCAGACAAGATTACACACAAATCAAATAATCAAAAAAATTTCATAATCAAATTTTGCATGGAGAGAAAAATACTCACCGGCAAAATAATCTTCTAGAATGCCAAGCATTCCGGCATCTTCAAAGCCCAATTCTCGCGTCGAATTTAACATCTATACTAATGCTGCTAGACATCTCAGATGATATTTCACTCGCCTTTTCCAGAAATTATGTGTATTCACAATCTTATAAATAAACTTAATGACTGTTATTGAAGAGGAAGTCGGAGATAAATTCCGCATCAGTAAACCAGAAGCAGGAAGTAAACCGGAAGTTAATGTGTGACGGGCACTGCACATGTGTAACCTGAGCTAACCAATCAGTGTGCTCGTTTCAGATCTTCCTTAGCAACTAGCCTGCATTGTTTACGAGCATATCGTCTTCATAACCTTTATTTTATTTGCTGAAACGGCATTTTAATATCAAAACAGTATCCAAAATGGAGAGACTACTTCATGGCAGTTCTTCTGGTGTATGGATTATAGTGTGTCTTGTACCGAACTCGGTGAATAACTGCAACGAAAACTAGTAAGTTTGCAACTGTTTTTATCTAGTTTTATGAGGGTACTCGCCAGAAAAATGGGGGGGGGGCATTTTTACTGAGCTTTAGTCGATTTCACGTGAGCAAGTGATAGTTGAATACATGTTTTAATAGTTTATGCAAAAATCCGAATTTTGATAAAAATGGACCATTTTTATTTTTCTAGCCTTTATCTCAAAAGTGGTCTTTGCGACAAGCGCCTACTTTCGGTGGAGCACCTCACAAATATGGTAAATGATTTCCTACAGTAATTATGGTCACCAGTCAAATAATAATGAAATCAACAAAAATATATACTTTTAAAGAATTCTTTTTAATGACACCTGCTTTAATATTAATATTAAGACATTTGGTTTTAATAATAAAAATGACGTTTTTAAAATAATATTATTTTATATTAAGATATAATTCAAAATGTCTGCATTTTTTATTGGTCATTGGCTTTTGGACGACCACGCTTCAGTTTGTGACCAGCAAGGGCGTAGGCTGGTCTGACCGTGGGGGGGGGGGATGCACATCTTGGTTGACCGGAGCCTCAGCCTTAAAGGGGAAATGAAACGCCGACTAAATAAATTGTCGGTAGCTTAAGCATAGTTTATTGAAGTGAGTGTGGCTTAAATTTTATATCATAAATAAACCATTGCACACAGTGGTTTTGTTTTATGTGCTTGTCGTATAAGTTACTGACCCGAAAGCTGACATTGCTAAGTGCCCGCTTACACAAAGTTACCGTGACGTCACTGAATTGATACAAAGTACCACATAAAATATAGTGCATGCATGTCACAGCATATTATATGATATAAACAACATGGAATCTCACGCCAACAAGCACAGTTTTTCAGCAGAAGACGATTCATCTATTACTCTCAGAAAACGAATCAAATATTATAGTTCAACCAAAAACATTCTCAAATATATTTCAAACTACATCTGCAAGTACATGTGCTAAATACATTTACAAATTGAGCTAAAGTTATTTATTTATTCAAAGGCACAAACAAATATTAATACATATTTACAGCACAAAAACATACTATTAATTTTATAAAAGTACTGCGCATTAGGCTGCAGATCCAGGCTGGATGGCTTATGATTATTTTGGCCATTCATTCTCTGTGCGTCAATGTTTGTGTTCTAACTTAATGTGCAGGACCCGGAGGCGGGACTAACAAACTATGCTTTATTCTCACACTCGCACTTTGTTTGATTGACAGTGTTCAGCTATGATTGCTTACTGATAATAAAATGTTTGTTGATTGGTCAGCTCGGGCGTGCACATGCGCAGTGCCCATTACACGTTAACTTCCGGTTTACTTCCTGACTCTAGTCATGTGGAACTTATCTCCGAGTTTCTCTTCAATAAAAGTCATTAAGTTTATTTATAAGATTGTGAAGACACATAATTTCTTGTTCAGCGGAACTCAACTCCTGCTGTGTGTGTGTGTGTGTGTGTGTGTGTGTGTGTGTGGGGGGGGTGCATGTGCACCCTCTGCACCCCCCCAGCCTACGCCCTTGATCAGCTGCCTTCTGATGTTTAAGCAGCTGATACCGGGTTGGGTAGTATTGTTTGCAGACTTTGCAGATATGTAACACTACAGGTGGTTGGCGAATCGAGCGTTGAGAGTTTCAAATGTACACACACAAAAAAAAAAAAAAAAAAAAAAAATCACGAGTGCATGTATTATTGTTCGTCGACATTTTATATTAAAAAGCGTACACAGACATCTTACCCCCTCCCCCTAGCGTACACTTTGTACGCTTAAGAAAATGTTGAAAATGTTCAATGACCCCTTGTGGAGCTTGTTTGTGCATTTTGTTTGTGCTGTTTGTTTGTGCATTTTGTTTGTGGAGATTATTTGTGGAGTTTGTTTGTGAAGATTGTGGATTTTGTTTGTGGAGTTTGTGGATTTTTGATTTGTTCCCCTCCCTGAATTGCCACCTTATCATGGTAGTGGGGTTTGCGTGATCTAATGATCCTAGGCGCTATGTTGTTGGGGGCATAATGCCCCTGGTAGGGTCATCCAAAGCAAACAGGTCCTGGGTGAAGGTCCAGACGAAGTGCGATTCAGAAGACCTCTATGACTAAGAAACAGATAAGGATGCAGTTTCCCTTGCTCGGACGCGGGTCACTGGGGTGCACCCCATGGTGTCAGGCCTGGGGGAAGGGCTCGAAGGCGACCAGACCTGGCAGGCCCAAGCATGTAATTAGGGTCTGCTGGGAACATATGGCGGAGTCTCCTTCCGAGACGCCCTAAACTCCCACTTCTGGCAGCGCTATAACCAAGTCCCGGAGGACGCGGGTGACATGGAATCCAAATAGGCCATGTTTTGTGCCTCCATTGCTGAGACAGCAGCCCATATCCATGGCCGGAAGGTCGTCGGTGCTTGTCGTGGCGGTAACCTCCGAACCCGGTGGTGGACACCTGTGGTGAAGGGGACCGTCCAGCTGAAAAAGGAGGCCTATCGGATTTTATTAGCCTGTGGGACTCCTGAGGCAGCGAGCAGGTACTGGCAGGCCAAACGTGCTGCAGCCGAGGCTGTCACAGATGCAAAATCTCGGGAGGAGTTTGGTGAGGGCCTGGAGAGTGATTATCGGTTGGTTGATTAACCTCAAAAAGGTTCTGGACCACCATCCGACGCCTCAGGAGGGGGTTTGGGTGGGGGTCTGCCTATCACTGGAGTGGAGGTCACTGAGGTTGTCAAAAAGCTCCTCGGTGGTCGAGCCCCGGGGTTGGATGAGATCCGCCCTGTGTGGATTTTGTTTGTGGAGATTGTTTGTGGAGTTTGTGGAGTTTATTTGTGGAGTTTGTTTGTGGAGTTTGTTTGTGGATTTTGTTTGTGGAGTTTGTTTGTGGAGTTTGTTTGTTGAGTTTGTTTGTGGATTTTGTTTGTGGAGTTTGTTTGTTGAGTTTGTTTGTGGATTTTGTTTGTTGAATTTGTTTGTGGATTTTGTTTGTGGAGTTTGTTTGTTGAGTTTGTTTGTGGATTTTGTTTGTGGAGTTTGTTTGTGGAATTTGTTTGCAGAGCTTGTTTGTAGAGTTTGTTTGTGGAGTTTGGATTTTGTTTGTGGAGTTTGTTCTTGGATTTTGTTTTTGGAGTTTGTTTGTGGAGATTGTTTGTGGAGATTGTTTGTGGATTTTGTTTGTGGAATTTGTTTGTGGAGTTTGTTTGCAGGGTTTGTTTGTGCAGTTTGTTTGTGAAGATTGTTTGTGGATTTTGTTTGTGAACTTTGTGGATTTTTTTTGTGAAATTTGTTTGTGGATTTTGTTTGGAGATTTTGTTTGTGGATTTTGTTTGTGGAGTTTGTTTGCAGAGCTTGTTTGTGGATTTTGTTTGTGGAGTTTTGGATTCTGTTTGTGGAGTTTGTTGATTTTGTTTGTGGATTTTGTGCGTGAAGTTTGTTTGTGGCGGATGTTTTTGGAGACTGTATGTGGAAATGGTGTGTGGGTTTTGATTGTGGATTTTGTTTGTGGAGTTTGTTTGCGGAGGTTGTTTGTGAAGGTTGTTTTGTGGAGTTTGTTTGTGAATTTTCTTTGTGGATTTTGTTTGTGGATTTTGTTTTTAGAGATTGTGGAGTTTGTTTATGAGTTTGTTTGTGGATTTTGTTTGTGGAGTTTTGGATTTTGTTCTTGGAGTTTGTAGATTTTAATTGTGGATTTTGTTTGTGGAGTTTGTTTGTGTAATTTGTTTGTGGATTTTTGGGGAGTTTGTAGATTTTGTTTTTGGATTTTGTGTATGGAGTTTATTTATGGCGATTGTATGTGCAATTTTTTTGTGAATTTAGTTTGTGGAGTTTGTTTGTGGGGATTGTTTGTGGAGTTTGTTTGTAGAGATTGTGAATTTTGTTTTTGGAGTTTGTGGAGATTGTTTGTGGAGTTTGTTTGTGAAGATTGTGGATTTTATTTTTGGAGTTCGTTTGTGGAGTTTGTTTGTGGATTTTGTTTGTGGATTTTGTTTGTGGAGTTTGTTTGTGAAGATTGTGGATTTTATTTTTGGAGTTCATTTGTGGAGTTTGTGGATTTTGTTTGTGGAGATTGTTTGTGGAGTTTGTGGAGTTTATTTGTGGAGTTTGTTTGTGGAGATTGTTTGTGGAGTTTGTGGAGTTTATTTGTGGAGTTTGTTTGTGGAGATTGTTTGTGGATTTTGTTTTTGGAGTTTGTAGATTTTGTTTGTGGATTCTGTGTGTGAAGTTTGTTTGTGGCGTTTGTTTCTGGAGATTGTATGTGGACATTTTTGTGGATTTTGTTTGTGCAGTTTGTTTGTGAAGTTTGTTTATGGATTTTGTTTGTGGAGTTTTTGTGGAGTTTGTTTTATGGAGATTATTTGTGGATTTTGTTTGTGGATTTTGATTTGGAGATTGTTGAGTTTGTTTGTGGAGATTGTTTGTGGAGTTTGTTTGTGAAGATTGTTTGTGGATTTTGTTTGTGAAGTTTGTGGATTTTGTTTGTGAATTTTGTTTGTGGAGATTGTTTGTGGATTTTTGTGAAATTTGATTTGGAGATTGTTGAGTTTGTTTGTGGAGTTTGTTTGTGGAGTTTGTTTGTGGATTTTGTTTAGGGACTTTGTGACATTTGTTTGCGGAGATTGTTTGTGGATCTTGTTTTTGGAGTTTGGAGATTGTTTGTGGAGTTTGTGCGTGGGTTTTGTTTGTGGATTTTGTTTGTGGAGTTTATTTGTGGAGTTTGTGAAGATTGTGGATTTTATTTTTGGAGTTTGTGGAGATTGTTTGTGGATTTTGTTTGTGGAATTTGTTTGTGGAGTTTGTTTGCAGGGTTTGTTTGTGCAGTTTGTTTGTGAAGATTGTTTGTGGATTTTGTTTGTGAAGTTTGTGGATTTTTGTGAAATTTGTTTGTGGATTTTGTTTGGAGATTTTCTTTGTGGATTTTGTTTGCAGAGCTTGTTTGTGGATTTTGTTTGTGGAGTTTTGGATTCTGTTTGTGGAGTTTGTTGATTTTGTTTGTGGATTTTGTGCGTGAAGTTTGTTTGTGGCGTTTGTTTTTGGAGATTGTATGTGGAAATGGTTTGTGGGTTTTGTTTGTGGATTTTGTTTGTGGAGTTTGTTTGCGGAGGTTGTTTGTGAAGGTTGTTTTGTGGAGTTTGTTTGTGAATTTTCTTTGTGGATTTTGTTTGTGGATTTTGTTTTTAGAGATTGTGGAGTTTGTTTGCGGAGTTTGTTTGTGGATTTTGTTTGTGGAGTTTTGGATTTTGTTCTTGGAGTTTGTAGATTTTAATTGTGGTTTTTGTTTGTGGAGTTTGTTTGTGTAATTTGTTTGTGGATTTTTTGGGGGAGTTTGTAGATTTTGTTTTTGGATTTTGTGTATGGAGTTTATTTATGGCGATTGTATGTGCAATTTTTTTGTGAATTTAGTTTGTGGAGTTTGTTTGTAGGGATTGTTTGTGGAGTTTGTTTGTAGAGATTGTGAATTTTGTTTTTGGAGTTTGTGGAGATTGTTTGTGGAGTTTGTTTGTGAAGATTGTGGTTTTTATTTTTGGAGTTCGTTTGTGGAGTTTGTTTGTGGATTTTGTTTGTGGATTTTGTTTGTGGAGTTTGTTTGTGAAGATTGTGGATTTTATTTTTGGAGTTCATTTGTGGAGTTTGTGGATTTTGTTTGTGGAGATTGT
The DNA here is from genome assembly GCA_024760905.1 of Plotosus lineatus. Classification (NCBI taxonomy): domain Eukaryota; kingdom Metazoa; phylum Chordata; class Actinopteri; order Siluriformes; family Plotosidae; genus Plotosus; species Plotosus lineatus. Next base: position 10,429,328 of record CM045742.1, read on the forward strand.
TTGTGGAGTTTGTGGAGTTTATTTGTGGAGTTTGTTTGTGGAGATTGTTTGTGGAGTTTGTGGAGTTTATTTGTGGAGTTTGTTTGTGAGATTGTTTGTGGATTTTGTTTTTGGAGTTTGTAGATTTTGTTTGTGGATTCTGTGTGTGAAGTTTGTTTGTGGCGTTTGTTTCTGGAGATTGTATGTGGACATTTTTGTGGATTTTGTTTGTGCAGTTTGTTTGTGAAGTTTGTTTATGGATTTTGTTTGTGGAGTTTTTTGTGGAGTTTGTTTTATGGAGATTATTTGTGGATTTTGTTTGTGGATTTTGATTTGGAGATTGTTGAGTTTGTTTGTGGAGATTGTTTGTGGAGTTTGTTTGTGAAGATTGTTTGTGGATTTTGTTTGTGAAGTTTGTGGATTTTGTTTGTGAATTTTGTTTGTGGAGATTGTTTGTGGATTTTTGTGAAATTTGATTTGGAGATTGTTGAGTTTGTTTGTGGAGTTTGTTTGTGGAGTTTGTTTGTGGATTTTGTTTAGGACTTTGTGACATTTGTTTGCGGAGATTGTTTGTGGATCTTGTTTTTGGAGTTTGGAGATTGTTTGTGGAGTTTGTGCGTGGGTTTTGTTTGTGGATTTTGTTTGTGGAGTTTATTTGTGGAGTTTGTGAAGATTGTGGATTTTATTTTTGGAGTTTGTGGAGATTGTTTGTGGATTTTGTTTGTGGAATTTGTTTGTGGAGTTTGTTTGCAGGGTTTGTTTGTGCAGTTTGTTTGTGAAGATTGTTTGTGGATTTTGTTTGTGAAGTTTGTGGATTTTTGTGAAATTTGTTTGTGGATTTTGTTTGGAGATTTTCTTTGTGGATTTTGTTTGCAGAGCTTGTTTGTGGATTTTGTTTGTGGAGTTTTGGATTCTGTTTGTGGAGTTTGTTGATTTTGTTTGTGGATTTTGTGCGTGAAGTTTGTTTGTATGCGTTTGTTTTTGGAGATTGTATGTGGAAATGGTTTGTGGGTTTTGTTTGTGGATTTTGTTTGTGGAGTTTGTTTATGGAGGTTGTTTGTGAAGGTTGTTTTGTGGAGTTTGTTTGTGAATTTTCTTTGTGGATTTTGTTTGTGGATTTTGTTTTTAGAGATTGTGGAGTTTGTTTGCGGAGTTTGTTTGTGGATTTTGTTTGTGGAGTTTTGGATTTTGTTCTTGGAGTTTGTAGATTTTAATTGTGGATTTTGTTTGTGGAGTTTGTTTGTGTAATTTGTTTGTGGATTTTTGGGGAGTTTGTAGATTTTGTTTTTGGATTTTGTGTATGGAGTTTATTTATGGCGATTGTATGTGCAATTTTTTTGTGAATTTAGTTTGTGGAGTTTGTTTGTGGGGATTGTTTGTGGAGTTTGTTTGTAGAGATTGTGAATTTTGTTTTTGGAGTTTGTGGAGATTGTTTGTGGAGTTTGTTTGTGAAGATTGTGGATTTTATTTTTGGAGTTCGTTTGTGGAGTTTGTTTGTGGATTTTGTTTGTGGATTTTGTTTGTGGAGTTTGTTTGTGAAGATTGTGGATTTTATTTTTGGAGTTCGTTTGTGGAGTTTGTGGATTTTGTTTGTGGAGATTGTTTGTGGAGTTTGTGGAGTTTATTTGTGGAGTTTGTTTGTGGAGATTGTTTGTGGATTTTGTTTTTGGAGTTTGTAGATTTTGTTTGTGGATTCTGTGTGTGAAGTTTGTGGCGTTTGTTTCTGGAGATTGTATGTGGACATTTTTGTGATTTTGTTTGTGCAGTTTGTTTGTGAAGTTTGTTTATGGATTTTGTTTGTGGAGTTTTTGTGGAGTTTGTTTTATGGAGATTTTTTGTGGATTTTGTTTGTGGATTTTGATTTGGAGATTGTTGAGTTTGTTTGTGGAGATTGTTTGTGGAGTTTGTTTGTGAAGATTGTTTGTGGATTTTGTTTGTGAAGTTTGTGGATTTTGTTTGTGAATTTTGTTTGTGGAGATTGTTTGTGGATTTTTTTTGTGAAATTTGATTTGGAGATTGTTGAGTTTGTTTGTGGAGTTTGTTTGTGGAGTTTGTTTGTGGATTTTGTTTAGGGACTTTGTGACATTTGTTTGCGGAGATTGTTTGTGGATCTTGTTTTTGGAGTTTGGAGATTGTTTGTGGAGTTTGTGCGTGGGTTTTGTTTGTGGATTTTGTTTGTGGAGTTTATTTGTGGAGTTTGTGAAGATTGTGGATTTTATTTTTGGAGTTTGTGGAGATTGTTTGTGGAGTTTGTGTGTGGGTTTTATTTGTGGATTTTGTTTGTGGAGATTGTGGAGTTTGTTTGTGGGTTTTTTATGGAGTTTGTTTGTAAAGTTTGTTTGTGGAGATTTTTCTGCAGAGTTTGTTTGTGGAGTTTGATTGTGGAGTTTGATTGTGGAGTTTATTTGTGGAGTTTGTGGAGTTTGTTTGTGTGTTCGTTTGTGAAGGTTGTTTGTAGATTTTGTTTGTGGATTTTGTTTGTGGAGTTTGTTTGTGGAGATTGTGGATTTTGTTTGTGGAGTTTGTTTGTGGAGATTGTGGATTTTGTTTGTGGATTTTGTTTGTGAGGGGTTTTTGTAGAGTTTGCATTGTCCAGTACTTGCATGGGTTTCTTCTGGGTGTTCAACTTTTCTCTCATACTTCCAAGGCATGCACTTTATGCTAATTAGCTGTTCCAAATTGGCCTTAGGTGTGATTTTTGTGTGTGTGTGTGTGTGTGTGTGTGTGTGTGTGTGTGTGTGTGTGTGTGTGTGTGTGTGTGTGTGTGTGTGTGTGTGTGTTGGCCTTGCAATGGACTGGCAAGCTTTCAAGGTGTACCCTGCATTCACCCAGAGTCACTGACATAGGCTCCAGCCTTTCTCTGAACCTTGTAGGAATATGCAGTTTTGCAAGTGAATGAATGTCCTTTGAATGATAGTAAATCCGTTTGAAAATTAGAAACAATTAAGGTTTTGAAATAAAAAAAAAAACTGCAAGGTGAAAATATTTTTTCGTGGCTCTTTACCTTTAAATATTATACCCCACTTCTTCCAATACAGTCCCTTAAATCCTCCATAAGACTTTTCACTTTTTCTTCAGAATTCAGGTATAGGGCACTGGATCGCTGATCCAAAGGTTGGGGGTTCGAGTACCACTCTCCACAAGGTTGTCACTGTCCCCCCCCCCCCAGTGCGGCTAACTGGGTTATCAAAGGC
>CM045742.1:10440000-10447500 GCA_024760905.1 Plotosus lineatus
GAAGAATGGAAAGGCAGTTGGTCCTGATGATATACCTGTGGAGGTATGGAAGTGTCTAGGAGAGGTAGCAGTAGATTTTCTGACAAGAACATTCAACAAGGTACTAGAGAGTGAGCAGATGCCGGAGGAGTGGAGGAGAAGTGTGCTGGTGCCCATTTTTAAGAACAAGGGAGACGTGCAGAGTTGCAGCAACTACAGAGGGATAAAGTTGATGAGCCATACGATGAAGTTATGGGAAAGAATAGTGTAAGCTAGACTAAGGGCAGAGGTCAGCATTTGTGAACAACAGTTTGGTTTCATGCCAAGAAAGAGCACCACAGATGCAATGTTTGCCTTGAGGATGTTAATAGAGAAGTACAGAGAAGGTCAGAGGGAGCTACATTGTGCCTTTGTGGATCTGGAAAAAGCATATGACAGGGTGCCAAGAGAAGAACTGTGGTATTGCATGAGGAAGTCTGGAGTGGCAGAGAAGTATGTTAGAGTGGTGCAGGACATGTATGAGAGATGTAAGACAGTGGTGAGGTGTGCTGTCGGTGTGACCGACAATTCAAGGTGGAGGTGGGACTGCATCAAGGGTCAGCTCTGAGCCCCTTCTTGTTTGCTATGGTGATGGACAGACTGACAGACGAGGTGAGACAAGAATCTCCATGGACTATGATGTTTGCAGATGACATCGTGATCTGTAGTGAGAGCAGAGAACAAGTGCAGGAAAATCTAGAGAGGTGGAGGTATGCCCTGGAAAGGAGAGGAATGAAGGTTAGCCTCAGAAAATCAGAATACATGTGTGTGAATGAGAAGGACCCAGGAGGAACGGTGATGTTACAGGGAGCAGAGATAACGAAGGTGGAGGATTTTAAGTACTTAGGCTCAACAATCCAGAGCAATGGAGAGTGTGGAAAAGAGGTGAAGAAGCGTGTGCAGGCAGGCTGGAATGGTTGGAGAAAAGTATCCGGTGTGATGTGCGATAGGAGAGTGTCAGCAAGAATGAAGGGAAAAGTGTACAAGATGGTGGTGAGGCCAGCGATGTTGTATGGATTAGAAACAGTGGCGCTGAGGAAAAGGCAGGATTCAGAGCTGGAGGTAGCGGAGATGAAAATGTTGAGGTTCTCCCTGGGAGTAACGAGGATGGATAGGATCAGAAATGAGTATATCAGAGGGACAGCCCATGTAAGATGTTTTGGAGACAAAGTCAGAGAGGCTAGATTGAGATGGTTTGGACATGTACAGAGGAGGGATAGTGAGTATATTGGCAGTAGGATGCTGAGGTTGGAACTACCAGGCAGAAGGCCTCGAGGAAGACCGAAGAAGAGATTTATGGATGTGGTGAAGGAAGACATGAAGGTCGTTGGAGTCAGAAAAGAAGATGCGGAGGACAGGGTGAGGTGGAGGCGGATGATTTGCTGTGGCGACCCCTGAAGGGAGCAGCCGAAAGTAAAAGAAGAAGAAGATTCACTGTATATTCACTGTATATACAGGATCCCTTGCTACTTCGCACTTCAATTCATGCGGCTTCTGTGCATCGCGTTTTTTAAAAAAAAATATTCACCGAATTAAAAAATAAGGAAATTAAGGAAGAATCGGGGAAAAGTTAAGGAAAATGCTACAATACAAGGCCAATTACGCAAAAAATAAAAACTCCAAACAAACAAAAACAAAAAAAACAACCCCCCCACACACACTCAAAACTACTTACTTTTTTATTTTTTTTTTACATATAGAGGTAATAAAAATGTTTAAATTCCTTTACACTTTGTAAGCCCATCCTTTAACTGTTGTTACTGTACTGCTTTGCGACAATGTCGGTTGTAAAAAGCGCGATACAAATAGAACTGAATTGAATTGTATGTTTAAAGCTCGATGAAACTGATCTACCATGGCAGGTTCCATCACACAACAGTTGAACTTAATCCCTCATACTCCAGCTGTTAACAATTTGCCCAGTATTTTGTTGTGGAGCTGTTACATCTTTTTTTTTTTTCTTTTTACACCCAAGCCCAGTGGCTCATCAGGTTGGTACTTATCCCCGGTTTCCATAGCGTGAAGCAACTAGAAGTTCAACTCCCCCTGGAGGGGACGCAGGTTACCTTCCCAGTATATTTTTACTGGTACCCATTTACACTGCTGGGTGAACAGAGGCACACTTGTGGTTGAGACCTTGCCCAGGGGTCTTAGCACAGTGGGGATCTAACTGGGAGTTGAACTTACAACCTCCCGATCATGAGCCCAGCACCCTAAGCACTACACTACCGGTCCCAGGATCTGTTGTATACCTATTGTTAAAAAGACGGGTTAAAAGAGGCCAGCTCACCCTTCCCATGATCCAATTTCTTGTTTTCGCACATAACCATGACTGTGACTGTGTTCGGTAAATACTGAGCCTTCACACCTTTTAATAATAGAATTGGAAGCCCTCATTCTGAAAAAAAAATTATTTACAGCAAGTGGTAAACCTTAATATTTTAATAAAGACATGGAGAATTTTGCATTTTTACTAATCTCACCGGAACACAACTCAAATGTTTTCTTCGTCTATTTATCATAGATGGACGCTATAAACACAATAGGCGTTATTCACCACCCATTCTTACAAAGAATTTAATTCTTAAATCTGACTTACACACTTTTCTGGCATTCACCAATACTTGTGTATCTGGGATTTGTTGGTCGCTACACACAGAATCTACAAATACAAAAGAACCCTTCTGCACATATTGGTGGCGAAGTGAGGCTGCAAAATCACTACTATTTTTATTCTTTCTTAATTTTCTTCAATTTTCTCGATTCATTATGTGGCACAGACTAAAATAGTTATTTTCCTTTTTTTTTGTTATTTAACTTTTTAAATCGGGATTAATTTCATCATGTGCCAAAGCATTGTGAAAATAAATATCACTTCATGACATATAAATGATGTCCATTGGAACCATATTGACTTATTTACGGATTATTTAATTATTGAAAATTCTATTTGCAGGGTGATGATAGAGCAATTCTTTCAAGTTTGTACATATTTTCTCTCAACAGAGTACATCACAGCTTGTGCATTTGGTGGGAAATGCATCTTGGAAGCCCACAGTGATTTTTTTTTTTTCACGGATACTGACTTGTAATCCCTTTTTGGCAACCAAGAGTTTTCTCATGGAGCTGTGCAACACCTCGAGCTGGCACTGCAGGCCAATACCCGACACTCCAACTAGGTGCCACCAGATGTTCAGGAACTGGCTGCTTTTTCTCTTTCGTCCTGGAGACTATAAATCTAAAATAAACCCAGATAATATACAAACGTTCCCCATTTCTCCGAGGTCTTCGATTACATCGATAGGAATGCACTCATCGCCTGCTGTTTTCATTGATGGATCTATCACAGAAGACTTTGAGGTTAAAACTGGCATCCTACAACGGGAAATCCTTGCATCATATTTGTTTATCGTTGTCATTGACTCGATGATGAGCAATGCTGATATTGAAGACCTGGGCTTCATTGCTCACCCAGCTAGGTCAAGGAAGCATTCGGCAAAGAAAGTCAAAGACGTGGATGACACTGATGACATTGTACTTGTTGGAAATCATCCATCAAAAGCACAAATCTCAGTGTGCGCTTGTATGAATGCCAATCTTATGTGCGTAATTAAACTCATTTTAAACACATTGTCCAAATTATCCTCGACGTCAATAAACAACAAGATGACATCATGAACTAGGAAGTCCATCATAAAACAGGAACAAAGCTGTGAGCCGAAAGTGTCATCCATAGACAGCTATGATTGGCAGGGTGTGCAACATACAGTATATACATCCTGTACACAGTCCCGCATGGTGTGAGATGCTGAGGAAGGCATGAGCAACAGACGGTCAAGCACCTTTCCAATCACCTAGAGCGGTGGTTCTTAACCTTGTTGGCGGTACTGAACCCCACCAGTTTCATATGCGTATTCACCGAACCCTTCTTTATTGAGAAATATAATGATTTTTTTTCAAATTCAAGACATCTGTACATGTTTTTATCAGTTCAGTTCATTTTCTGTAACCGCTTCATCCTAATTAGGGTCACGGGGAGGCTGGTGCCCATCCCAGCCAACTCAGGGCGAGGGCAGAGTACACCCTGGACAGTTCACCAGCCCATCGCAGGGCGGAAACACGCTGACGACTTTGCAGCTACTCTTGTCGAAAGTCAGCAATGGTTCTTTTACATGCCTCACACCATAGACAGTGAGAGACATGGCCCCGCCTTTGATAATCCAGTTAGCTGCACTGGGGGGGACAGTGACAACCTTGTGGAGAGTGGGACTCGAACCCCCAACCTTTGGATCAGCGATCCGGCGCCTTATATCACTAGACCACCACTGCCCCATATGTTTTTATTGGGACACCAAAATGAATCGTGCATTAACATCACTGTGTTCAAAGAACAAAACCGATACAATACATGAACTTCCCCATCAAAACCACTTACATTTTTATGTGAGGTGCACATCTACGTGTGTGCACGCGCATCTGTGTATGCGCGCGCGAATCTGTATGTGTGTGTATTTGTTTTATTTACATCTTATGCATTGTTTTTGAATGTTTAATTGTTATTCGCATTTACAGCATTGAATATGTATTTATTGGTGTTATATACGCATATACATGTACGCATACTTCAGTCAGCGGAGGGGTTGATCCTACTTCACAAATCCTGCATATAGGACGCTGACTAGCATCACATTCCGTTATATATGTGAATCCATGTTTTACATATTCGTCCGACCCCCTTTCTTTTTTTGCTCAACATAGTCTGTCTGTCTTCCTTTTGGCTTTTTCCCTTTTTTACTCGGGAGTCGCTACAGCGAATCATCTGATTCGTACGTTTGATTTGGCAGAGGTTTTTTTACGTTGGATGCCCTTCCTGTCACAACCCTTTTTAGCAAGGGACAGAAACACGCTGACGGCTTTGCAGCTACTCTTTACGAAAGTCAGCAATGGTTCTTTTACATGAACCTCTCACCATAGACAGTGAGAGACATGGCCAGCCTTTGATAACCCAGTTAGCTGCACTGGGGGGGGGGACAGTGACAACCTTGTGGAGAGTGGGACTCGAACCCCCAACCTTTGGATCAGCGATCCAGCGCCCTATACCACTAGACCACCACTGCCCCCTGTTGCTCAACATAGTATAGATTAAAAAAAATAATAAATAAATCAGGGGGGCAGTGGTGGTCTAGTGGTATAGGGCGCTGGATCGCTGATCCAAAGGTTGGGGGTTCGAGTCCCACTCTCTACAAGGTTGTCATTGTCCCCCCCAGTGCAGCTAACTGGGATATCAAAGGCCGGCCATGTCTCTCACTGTCTATGGTGTGAGGCATGTAAAAGAACCATTGCTGACTTTCGACAAGAGTAGGCTGCAAAGCCGTCAGCGTGTTTCCGCCCTGCGATGGCCTGGCGAGCTGTCCAGGGTGTACTCTGCCCTCGCCCTGAGTTGGCTGGGATGGGCACCAGCCTCCCCGCGACCCTAATTAGGATGAAGCGGTTACAGAAAATGAACTGAACTGAATAAATAAATCACATGATGTATCACCACAACAGTCACAATTCAACTACTGAGCACACTCAAATTTCCTGCAGCACAGATTGGCTAAGCAATGTCACGTGATCACCTGCAGCCAGTGATGGCCAAGTGGGGCGTGTGTCTTGACCTCCGCCGAACCCCTGAGACTGACTCACCGAACCCCGAGGGTTCGATCGAACCCAGGTTAAGAACCACTGACCGAGAGCTTTCTGAGAAGGAGATCAGAGAGCAATAGCAACAGACAGGGATTGCTGGAGATCATAAATTAAAGCTATCGCTCCTTTATCAATATTCAGGATGAATTAGAGACAATTACAAACAAAACCAGTTTCCAATTAAGGGACTTTGCTCTGTTGCTGGGCTAGCCAACATTATACGACCAATAGACCGTACACACTTGCCCAATGGATTCCCAAACTTCAACAGTAAACAGTATTAATTAAACTCATCTGCAACTCTTATATCCATTTGTTGAATGTGGTCTTCCATGTACCAGTGATGTAGTCTCTTCTTCTTCTTCTTCTTTTATTTTCGGCTGCTCCCTTCAGGGGTCGCCACAGCAAATCATCCGCCTCCATCTCACCCTGTCCCCTGCATCTTCTTTTCTGACTCCAACGACCTTCATGTCCTCCTTCACCACATCCATAAATCTTCTCTTTGGTCTTCCTCTAGGCCTTCTGCCTGGTAGTTCCAACCTCAGCATCCTACTGCCAATATACTCACTATCCCTCCTCTGTACATGTCCAAACCATCTCAATCTAGCCTCTCTGACTTTGTCTCCAAAACATCTTACATGTGCTGTCCCTCTGATGTCCTCATTCCTGATCCTATCCATCCTCGTTACTCCCAGAGAGAACCTCAACATTTTCATCTCCGCTACCTCCAGCTCTGCCTCCTGCCTTTTCCTCAGCGCCACTGTTTCTAAGCCATACAACATCGCTGGCCTCATCACCGTCTTGTACACTTTTCCCTTCATTCTTGCTGACACTCTCCTATCGCACATCACACCGGACACTTTTCTCCAACAATTCCAACCTGCCTGCACACGCTTCTTCACCTCTTTTCCACACTCTCCATTGCTCTGGATTGTTGAGCCCAAGTACTTAAAATCCTCCACCTTCCTTATCTCTGTTCCCTGTAACATCACCGTTCCTCCTGAGTCCTTCTCGTTCACACACATGTATTCTGATTTTCTGAGGCTAACCTTCATTCCCCTCCTTTCCAGGGCATACCTCCACCTCTCTAGATTTTCCTGCACTTGTTCTCTGCTCTCACTACAGATCACAGTGATGTAGTGCGTTGGGAAAATACGAAATATGCAACAGTCACAGTTTCCAGCATCTCACACCTGTGTTTGGCAGTTTTTTTCTTGATCACTGATTTCAGGTGAAACGACCTGTTTTGTTTTTCTACTTTTCATGCTAATGAATATGCAGCACTTCTATTTCAGAGGAAGTAAAATTCTTCTCCGTCTTAGATTCCGACGCTTCCATGGATTTTCAGACGTGCTTTACCCTCGTTTCCTTCTTCATGAATATCTGTGTGTGTGCACACACATCCCTATATCGTTTTTCGGGAGTTTCGAGGCAGTCACCTGTGCTAATTAAAGCAAGTGGTGCACGGTTATTAAGTAGACGATGGAGTTCACCAATCTAAGAACACAGCTGCAAACAAATCCGAGGTAGAAGAACACGCCATGGGTCTGACATTGACGTTACTTATGATTTTTTTTTAAAGAAGACATTTATGAAAAACTTAGATACTGATGAATAAACTTTAATGTTTCATTCCTTTGTGGCGGCTCATGACACGGCACGATGAGGCAGAATGTTATACACAACACACATCAATAGTATTGAGCAGCGGTTCCCATCTCTCATTCTGTACGACCCCCTGCATTGCACATTTTAGTGTTTAACTTGTTCCCAATACACCTCATTTCATTAATTAGT
>CM045742.1:10457500-10462500 GCA_024760905.1 Plotosus lineatus
TTAACTATCTGCTCGGATCGGCGCAATCTACCATGCATACTCAGTTAAGCAAAGAGAGTTGTAAAATGAATAAAAACCCGAAGCCAAAAAAGAAAGAGAACTCTCTGCTCTGCTGGTGATTCACATCAGTGCAGACTGAGTACTAAACGAGTTTAACGGCGCCCTTGCTCACTTAAAAGACCGGAAGTCCATATAACCCGCGCTTTGTTTCAAGCAAGTAAACGACTTTCAGCAAGTGCACTACTTTCGGTATTGAGCGCCTCACATATTGTTAGCGTTGACTTGCTGTTTTAAGCTCCATGTCATGTGATTCAGCTCAGCTTCATGTAAAGTGACCATCCGTCAACCATCAGAACCATTTACAAGCACAAAATTCGCATCATAGAGAATGTTAAAGGTTATATTTGATACTGTATTTGATATTTGATGAATGAATTTGATTAAAATTTATCAATTTGAAATTATTTTGCTTGAATTTAATTTATTTGAAATTAATATTGATATTACTTGATATATTTGATATTATTTTACAATGTTATGTTTATAATAATTGATTTAGGGGTGTTTTATGAGATACGGTAATGGTATTTATGAATGTATAGTATAGTATGAGCGTCATACGTCACAAGTCATACGTCAATGTAACAACTTACGTTCACTTTCAACTTACGTTCGGCCGTCCAGAACCAATTAAAAACGTAAGTCGGGGAGCGTCTGTACAGGGATCCCTCACTTTCCGCAGTTAATTGGGAACGAGATCCCCCCGCGACTGTCAAATTTCACGAAGTAGGATCTACCCCCACGACCGACGTATAAGTACATGTATATGTGTATATAATATCAATAAATACATATTCAGCGCTATAATTGCTTATAATAATAATTAAACATTCAAAAATAATGCATAAGATGTAAATAAGATATAAATACACACACATACAGACGCACGCGCACACAGATGTGCACCTCACATAAAAATGTACATAATTTTGATGGGGGGTTTTGGGTTGTTGTTTTTGTTTTTGTTTGTTTGGGAGTTTTTTGCATAATTGGCCCTGTTTTTGTGGTATTTTCCTTAACTTTTTCTCCTATTCTTCCTTAATTTCTATATTTTTAAATTAGATTAATATTTTTTTTTAAAAAAACCCGATGCACTGAAGCAGCGTGAATTGAAGCACAAGGTAGCGAGGGATCCCTATAATCCTTTTCAGTTCTTCATAAGAATTGAAGTGTTTTTTGTTTTGTTTTTTTTTCCACTGGATAATTGAAGTTACTTTTTGACGCAATTTAAAAAAATCTCAAACCTGTTCTGCACTGGGACTCACACTAAACCAAATAACCAACAATTACAGCATGTGGAACCTTCATGGAGAACTTCATGGCCTGAGCTTCAGCTAAGGACTACCACACCCCGTCAGGAATTTGGCAAACTCTCCTTCAAAAAAAACAATTAAATTAATACATCAACATTTGATTGTCACATTCATTCCAGGATGAAACATACATTCCGATAAAATTACACAACATTAAAATCACTAGACAAATAATAATAACAACGTCCTAAACGGCTGAAGGGTAAGACGAGTTTGTAGTTGAGATGGAGGTGGTAGAGACGACGAGGTCTTAACTGGTGCAGTGTAGATGGGAAGGCAGAAAGCAGAACCCATTCGGTTAATTGTTCCGCTTGGGTAAAAAGCTGAGGATAAATTCACCAACACCCAGGAAGTAGACGACCTGAGCGATCCCAAAGAGCGGGGCGATGACCAGAGCGCGGCAGTACGCGCCTTTCAGGAATGCAGTTGGACCTTCGTTCCGCATGATCTTTCTGTAGCGGACAAGACAGTCGAGGAGACGTGACATTAGCATAACATTAATGTCAGATATACATTAAAATTATTGGATGTCAACATAATTAAATTTGAGGTTATTGATAATATGTTCATTGTAGGTGGCACAGTGGTGTCGTGGGGAGCACAACCGCCTCACAGCAAGAAGGTCCTGGGTTCGATTCCCAGGCTTGGCGTGTTTCTGTATGAAGTTTGCAAGTTCTCCACATGCTTATGTGGGTTTCCTCCCACAGTCAAAAACATGCACAGTAGGCTAATGAGCTGTTCAAAATGTACTTTCCCCCTCACACAGAGAGCGTCTGAGATGGGCGCCAGCCTCCCCACGACCCTAATTAGAACTAAGCGGCTTAGAAAATGAATAACGGTCATTGTACTGAGATTGTTCGGTAAAACATGGTGAGAGTTTCACTGTTTCATGTTGCAGTGAACCGACACCTTTATACAAAACGCATACTGTGGTTTTCAAATAATCAGTACGCCAAACAATTAAATAAAATACAGTATTGCGCTATTTCAGCCCTCGAGGTCCAATATGCATATAGAATTTAAACTGATTCAATGATTTGAACATTTGTGGTTTAGTGGAATCATTTGGATAGCTGTGGCCTTGGGATCACTGATCCTAAGGTTGGCGGTTCAAGCCCCAGTCTCAATAGGTTGTCACTAACCCCCCCCCCCCACCCCCCCACCCACCCCAGTGCAGCTAAGCTAATTGGGTTATCAAAGGCCGGCCATGTCTCTCCCTGTCCATGGTGTGTGATTCATATAAAAAAAACATTGGTGACTTTTGTCAGGAGGAGCTGCATTACCGTCAGCATATTTCTGCCCAACGATGGCCTGGTGAGCTGTTCAGGGTGTACTCTGCCATCACCCAGAGTTGGCCCGAGATTGGCGCCAGCCTGCCCACGATGCTTATTAGGATTAAGCGGTTCAGAAAATGAATGAATGAATTTGGAACAGCCAGTTAACGTAATGTGCATAATTTTTGGACTGTAGGAGGAAACTGGGGAACCTTGAGGAAACCCACAAGGGGAGAACATACAAACTTTGCATAGACACACCCTCACCAAACCCAAGATCTTCTTGCTGTGTGGCGGACGTACTAACCACTACACCACCACACCGCTAACAAAGAGCACTCTGATGGATTCGATGGACGGACAGATTCTCAGAACTTCATTCTTACCTAATGTAACAATCAAGGGGTTTAATCTGAAAAAACAAAATTCGATTTTTGTAGTTCACAATTCTTACATACTCTATGTGGCCAGAAGTATGCGGATCGCTGCTCATCACACCCAGAGGGAGCGCTTTCTCACACTGTTATTACACAGTTGGAATCGCTGAATTGTATAGCCTTTTGTTGTTTGTTGTAACATCACACCAAGCAGACATGGTGTCTTACGTTTGGTGTGGAAGACCTGGAGTGCTCTGCACATGTCCTTGACTTCAACCCCACTGAGACTGACGGACTAGCAGACAAATTCTAAGCTTCATGGGGGCCATAAAAAGAAATGTCGATGAAGTCCTGCTGAGTAGCCAATAACAGCAAAGTGTGAATGAAGTCACCTGATGCAGTCTGTCACGCCGCTGTACGTGTCCTCCTCACTGCCACGTGTTAGCGACTGCAGCCTGGTTTTTATCACTGTAATGCAAACAAAACAAACACACACGCGCGCACACACACACACACACACACACACACACACACACACACACACACACACACACACACACACACAGATAAATAGAGATGCCATAGACGTCAATATCACATGTGTCCCTTTCCTGAACTCCAGTATTTAGCTGTCACACATTTTTTAATGAATGGTACAGTCCATGTTGCAACCAATCTCCAGAAGGTTCAGTGTTCTGTGTATGTTATAATACATTATATTCGGTTAAGGGTTATGCACCACAGTGAACAGCTTATAGTGGATCCTATAGTGGATCTCACTCATGTAGAGAACGGCTTGATCCTACTAGGGTCACAGGGAGGCCTGAGCCTATCACAGTCGAAACTGCACAAAGGTGGGGTACACCCTGAATAGTTTACCACACAATCTCAGGGTAACACACAACCATTCACACTTACACGCACACCGAGGGGAAACTTGGAACAGCCAATTCACTGAATGTGCATGTGTTAGGACTGTGGGATGAAACCAGTATACAATAGGAAACCCACGCAAACATGAGAACATGCAAACTCCACACAGAAACTCCTGAGCACGGGAATCGAACCAAGGGCCTTCGTGCTGTGAGGAGAACGTGCTAAAAACCACACCACCATGCTTCATTATGCACTGGAGGTGTGAGGATAATATTATTGGTTTAGTAAATACAGGGATTCCTCACTTTCCACGGTTAATTGGGACCGAGATCCCTACGTGACCACCAAATTCTGCAAAGTAGGATCTCAACACACACACACACCCCGACTGATGTACTGTATACATACATGTATATGTGTATTTAATATCAATAAATACATAATCAATGCTATAAATGCTTACAATATCAATTAAACATTAAAATATAATGCATAAGATGTAAATAAATACACACACATGCAGATGCGCGTGCATGCACTCAGATGCGCACCTCACAAAACTGCAACTATAGTGCTACCTCACCTTACGAAAAAACTCAACAAACGAAACATCCAAGTTACGAAATGCATTTACCTAAAATTTCCGTCTCTGGATACAAAAAAAAATTCACGTTACGAAATGCGCCATCTCAAAAATTCAAACAATGAACAAGTTGCTCTCCCATTGGCTATCTCCCAACACCCCACCCCACTGGCCTCCCATTGGCTATTATGGAGCTCCATTTCCATAATACCCATGATGCTTTTTGTGTGCCTTTGGCCCATTGTTCATCATGGAGTTCTAACATGGGTAAAGGACAGAGTTACTGTTGTTTCGTGAGTTTTTTGAGTGTGCTCATTGCGACTTTATTTTTTGGCTCAGGCTTTTAACCTTGCATAAACATTTGTAAGATTATAACTCTGCTAAGAAGACATGGTCAACACATGCATGTGCACACACACACACACACACACACACATGCGCGCACAAACACACATGCATGCACACACACACAAATGTGCGCGCGCACACACACACACACACACACACACACACATGT
>CM045742.1:10470000-10520000 GCA_024760905.1 Plotosus lineatus
CGAACATTAAACATCAGCATGAGGGAAACTCAAACGGGTCTGAAAAGCATGTCCAAACATCATGTAGGGTTCTACACCTGGAGGTGATGAATAGGGATCGGTGCTGAAGTGTGGCACAGGTGCACAGAAATGATGATGAGGAGGAGGAGGAGGATCAGGCGCCAAAAAAAAAACCAACAACATATATTTAGCCACATATATGGATATACTCATGAGCCCATCTATGATGGCGACCATCTCAACCAATGCTGGGTGAAGGCAGGTACATCCTGATCAGCTCAACAGGCCATTGCAGGGCCAACAAACATACAATTACATTTACAGCATTGGCAGATGCTCTTATCCAGAGCGACTTCCAATTATCATTTTTGTACAACTGAGCAAGTGAGGACTAAGGGCCTTGCTCAAGGGCCCAACTGTGCTGATAGCGGGAGTTGACCTATGGATCAGTGACTCATCACTTTAACCATGACGCCATCACTGCACCCAACCATTACGTATATAACCATTCACACACACTCACACCTAGTGGCGATTTCGAGCCGATATTCAGCCCACTGTGTTGTTTTTGGACTGTGGGAGGAAACCGGACAGCAAGGAGGAAACCCACACATGCACAGGGAGGACATTTTTTTTCTTACCAATTCTTCCTGCATCTTGCAGCTGGATTTTCAGCATCTCCATTGGCGTTGTAACAATGACCTGTAGGCCAAAAAGGCAGATCAAAAAACATGTAAGACAAGGAGACCATGTCAGGTAAATACACACACACTCATTCAGTCACTCGTTTGGTGAGTCGTTTAATCCCACCAGGGTCACGGGGAGGCTGGAGACTATCTCAGGTGACACTGGGAGAAGGAGGGGCACATTCTGAGCGGTTCAGTAGACCATTACAACACACACACACACACACACACACACAACACACACACACACGCACAACACACACACACACACACAACACACACACACACACACACACACACACGCACACACAACACACACACACACACACACACACACAACACACACACACACGCACACACACACACACACACACACAACACACACACACACACACACACACGCACAACACACACACACACAAAACACACACACACAAAACACACACACACACACACACACACACACAACACACACAACACACACACACACACACACACAACACACACACACACGCACACACACACGCACACACACAACACACACACACACACACACGCACAACACACACACACACAAAACACACACACACAAAACACACACACACACACACACACACACAACACACACAACACACACACACACACACACACACACACACACAAACACACACACACACACACACACACAACGCACAACACACACACACACACAAAACACACACACACAAAACACACACACACAAACACACACACACACACAACACATGCACAACACACACACACACACACACACACACACAACACACACACAAACACACACACACAAAACACACACACACACACACACACACACACACACACACGCACAACACACACACACACACACACACACACACACACACACACACAACTACACACACACACACACACACACACACACACACACAACATACACACACACACACACACACACACACACACACACACACACACACACACACACACACAACACACACCTCAGGGCGATTTGGATGAGACAGTTAGACTGATGTGCATGTCTTTGGATTGTTGGAGGAAACCCATGCAAGCACGTTTAAGAACATGCAAACTCTGATTGCATGTATAATGAAAGAGTGCTTGAGGAAGCATGAGGAATCATTTCACATATGTATTGGCACCCCAAAGTCCTGACCTTAACCCTATTGAAAGTTTTTGGGATTTTCTGGAGAAGACTTTATGGAGTGATTCAGTTTTCCCCATCATCAATTCAAGATGTCGGTGAAAAATGAACCCTACAATGGATGGAAATAAATGCAGTGATGTTACTTAATTTTTTAGTTTTTTTTTTTTTTTTAAACAGTCCCATGACGATTACATGCTGTAATGAAGGCTAAAGGTGGACCAATAAAATATGACAGTGTGCAGCTTGTTTTGGTCAGGCCATGCATTTCTGTATTCAAACTGTAATATAACCAGCAACGCTCATGCTGATTAACCGTAAAATCTCAAACTGTAATATTCTGGAGTAAAGCAGATGTACCAATGATAACAGTCTCCACCTTAAAAAAACACATGCAACATAAAGGTCATTTGCTGATTCCCTCAGGGGTGACATAAGACTCGCTTTTCTCCAGAGGAGATGACAGGCTGTGGTTGTCATGGGATTAACATGTACACACTTGGCAAAGGCAGTCAGCCAGAATTAAGACTCTTGCTCTCTATGCTAATGTCTCCTATGGAGCTCTTTCACAAAATACTATATTTTGTAGATAAATAAAGGTAGAAAATAGCTAAATATAGCTAAACAACCACGTATTTTGTATCAAATCACATCAAAATCTATAGCCATGTATAAATCTGTATTTTAGCTTTATTTTGTTAAATTAGCTTTAACTTAGGACACCGCCACATATTTTCCCACTTAAAATGTCTATAATCTTTCACAGGTGTATCGGATCAGGTGAACATGATCACAACATCGTTACCCAGCATTTTGAAAACGTCTCACTCTATTCAAACCTCAGACATTTCATTTGGTGCCCCGTCTGTTGAAGTGAGACTGAGCACCATAGTGAGATCCAAAGAGCTGTCTGAGGCCCTCAGAAAGAAGATTATGGCTGTTTATGAGTCTAGTAAGGGATTTAAAAATATATCAGAACAATTTGACATCAGCTGTTCCACCATCCAAAAATCTGTGAGCCACTCCACCGAAAGTAGGCTCTGGTGTCCAAAAATGAAAAATGAGCTTTTTAGACAGTCAGATAGAGGAGGCCCAAAGCTGCAAAATGCAGCAAAAAGTTTGTCAATATCTTGAAAACTGAGCGAGCGATACCATTTCTTGTGTCAGCATTCAACTAAAAATTTCAAAAGACTTTTTAGAGAAAAATGAGAACAAAGATTGCACTTCTTCCAACATCATTAGTCCTTAGCAACCAAATATTTTTATGCACTTCAGCCATATAAACTTTTAGAAAACATGTCTCGGAAAAGTTTTATGAAGAGATGATAAGAGAAATCATCCTCATTTTAATCTGTCACGCCCTTTTTTAAACCCATCAGTCACCATGGTAATCCCCCAAAAATGAACCAAAAAAAAAAAGACTTTTTTTTCTTTTCTGTTTATTCTAATAAGATCAGTATGTATCTTTTTTACCATTATATAAAGGTTCAAATGCCTTCAAATGATACTGACTGAAAAAAACAGTCAGGTTCAAACAATCACACTGAAATTAAGAAAACTATATATAAGAAAACCATATAACAAAACTCTCTGATCTCTTTATATAAGTAATCTTCATCAACTCTGCCATCAGCATCATCTTCATCTATATCCTGCTCAGCAGAAAGGATCATATCTCATCCCAAACACAACAGAACTGACTCATGCACACTTTTATTCATAGATGCCTCTTCTTCATCAACATCAAAGTCTTCATCAACACATCTGGCATCATCAACTCTTCTGGCATCATCAACTCTGCTCAACAGCTGGCTTCATCAACTCTGCCCTCAATATTTATCATCTTAATCTATATGCTCACCACCAACACAACTCATGCACACTTTTATTAACAGATGCCTCTTCTTTATCAACATCAAAATCAAAATCTTCATCAACACAGCTGGCATCATCATCATCATCATCATCATCATCATCATCATCATCATCATCATCATCAGTTTGTTCATATCTAAAAGGAATGAAACATTTAAGTATTTTTCAGGTCTTGACCAATTTTCGTCCAAAACTAAACAACTCACGATCCAGCATGTCCAGTCCAGACAAGATTACACACAAATCAAATGATCAAAAAAATTCCATAATCGAATTTTGCATGCAGAGAAAAATACTCGCCGGCGAAATAATCTTCAAGAACGCCAAGCATTCCGGCATCTTCAAGGCCCAATTCTCGCATGGAATTTAACGTCTATACTAATGCTGCTAGACATCACAGATGATATTTCATTCGCCTTTTCCAGAAATTATGTGTATTCACAATCTTATAAATAAACTTAATGACTGTTATTGAAGAGAAAGACGGAGGTATTATTCCGCATGGAGTAAACTACAGGCAGGAAGTAAACACCGGAAGTTAATGTGTGACAGGCACTGCACATGTGCAAGGCCGAGCTGACCAATCAGTGTGCTCATTTCAGATCTTCCTTAGCAACTAGCCTGTATTGTTTACAAGCATATTGTCTTCATAACCTTTATTTTAGTCACTGAAACGGCATTTTAATATCAAACAGTATCCAAAATGGAGAGACGACTTCATGACCGTTCTTCAGGTGTATGGATTATAGTGTCTTGTACTGAACTCTGTGAATAATTGCAAATAAAACCAGTAAGTTTGCTACTGTTTTTATCGAGTTTTATGAGGGTATTCGTCAGAAAAATGGGGGGGGGGGGGACATTTTAGTGAGTTTTAGTCAATTTCACGTGAGCAAGTGATAGTTGAAAGCTTGTTTTAATAGTTTATGCAAAAATTCGAATTTCGATAAAAATGGACCATTTTTACTTTTCTGGCCTTTATCTCAAAAGTGGTCTGTGTGACAAGCACCTACTTTCGGTGGAGCACCTCACATTTGTTTATAAGTCAAGTATTCAAAACACCTGCCACCATGCCCAGGTCTGACCGTTCAAGCAAGTTCACCCCAGAGCAGACTGCATGATGCTAAAAGAAAGTCCGAAAATATCATTATGGGAGCTACAGCAGGTTCTTGCTGCTGCCTATGTGAAACTGCATGACTCCCCTATCAGAAGGAGACTACACAAGTTTGACCTTCATGGGAGATGCACAAGGAGCAAACCTCTGTTCTCTAAAATGAACATTAAGACCAGACTGAAGTTTGCCAAAGAGAACATGAACAAAGGCCAGGCTTCTAAATTAATGTTCTTTGGACATACGAGTCTAAAATTGAATTATCTGGACACCAGAACAAAAGATGTGTTTGGTGGAAACCAAATACAACATTCCAGGGAAAGAACCTTATACCAACTGTGAAGCATGGAGGAGAAAGAGTCGTGGTTTTTTTGGTCGTTCTCATAAAGTCCCAATAAAATACATTTAGATTTGTGGTGTAAATTTCATGAAATGTGGAAAACCAAAAGGGATATAAATACTTTTTTTCGAACCACTGTCTCTGTAGAACATGCCATTCATGTCCTATCTACATTTTTCCTGTCTGGATTGACTGCAGTCCAGTTTTGGTGATCCCGCACCCACCGCAGCCTCAGCTGTAACCCCCTGAATTTGATGGGATGAACACGCAGAGACGCTTTTCCGCTTAATACAACTGTACAGCGTGGTAATCTGAGTTACTGTCGCCTTTCTGTCGGCGGGAATTCATGAGGCTATTCTCTATTGATATCTCTCATCACTCATCGGTCTTATCAGTGCGCAGAAGCGCTGCTCAATAGATGTGTTTTTTCTGTATTAAAACTGTTGAGACTGCTGTGGGCGAAACTTCAAAGAGTTCAGCAGTTATAGAAATACTCGGAGCAGAACACTGCAGCAACTGATTTGAAGTCGATCATTCGAGGTTAGTAATAGTTATTCATTTTTATGTGTGAATTTACACACATTCAGGAGAAGGATTTTTAAAAAATCATTTTTTTTCTTAAAAAATTCATTTTTCAGGATTTAAAAAAAAATACAAAATTTTATTTGTACTGATTTTCGTTCTCATACAGCTTGATAAATGAAGCTTACTGTGAGTCGCAGAGTGATGATAAAAATAGCTGCTCCCACATGGGGATCTTAAAATAAATAAATAAATGAATTGTCCTGTGCGCGTGCGAGTGTGTGTGTGTGTGTGTGTGTGTGTTCTGACCTGACATGTACCTGCACCACAGCCTGCCAGCATTTCTCTTAGCAGTGTGAGCTTCTGCCTGAAACATACAGCAGATGAATAAATGTGTGAAAATAGGACAGAGGGTGAGATAAATGCACCACAAATTAAAAGCAGTCAGCTGATTCAAACCTCTCCATGCATGGGGTCAATTTCTGGTTGTTATATCTAAAGAAAACTTCTGTAAAATAAACACTACGGAGTGCTTGCGGTCCAACACAGGTGCACCGGGGATGGGGTGGGGTGGGGGGGGGGGGTCAGGGGGGTGCTGAAGCCTCCCTACTTTTTCTAAACCCAAAGAAATTTTTTTACGTATGTCTACTGATGTCTCAAAAATGTTTAAAATGTGTAGTTTGTACAAGTATAGTATAACCTACATGTACGTCGTGTACTATAAATGTTTATGCACCAAGCATATAGTAAGTAATATAGTAGCTGACCTTCGAGGGAATGGACCAGAACATGGCGTCTAAACACTGACACAAGAATATGAGTGCCGCCCGTGACGGGCCTTGGTCCTTGTGTGCGTATGCAAGGATGAAAGATTAAGATCAGAACATCTCGCATGCCTCGTTTTCCAAACCCAAGCAATGGGATTAGTGTTTCAAATCATCGAAAATCTCAAAATTTTCAGTTAGCCCCTCCCACTTTTCAAATCACTCCACAGGCCCGACAACAGTCATTCATTCATCCATTTTCTAAGACACTTAATCATAATCAGGGTCACAGGGAAGCTGGTGGCCATCTCAGTCAACTCTGGGCTACACACACACACACACACACACACACACACACACACACACACACACACACACACACACACCAGTGACAGGCTGAAACACTATCAGAAACACTGACCTACATTTACCACTTAAATTGTATTAATTTTTATCAAAATCTATTCTCTTCGTTTTGTGTCTCTTGGCTGCACTGCTTTCACTGTGTATGTGTTAGTTTTTTGTTTTTTGTTTTTTTTTGTCCAATCAGAAGGACTTCTAAGTCCTGCAATATAAACTTGACCTGCCCAGGGTCTTCAAAATCAGCAATGCTGGCCGATATCAATTAAACTGTATTAGCAATGGGGCTGTTTCTTTAACCAATCAGATTTCAGATTTGCCTCCCCGCATCAGCTAGCGGGCCTACAATAACGTTAGTATTTTTCTGTCCTCTGACTGAGGCAAAACTGGGTGAATAGTCTGGAGCGACCTGCACACAATACATTTAAGTTCTAATTTTTTGTACTCACATTGACTGAGGAGGAGGAGGAAGTTAAGTTGGTGTCGGACATTCTTAAAAATCCATTTTCAAGACGGACCTTTCCAGAAAAGCTAGACATCGTGAGGCGAGGTCAGGAGAGGCCTTTTTAACTTTGGCTCAGCACCTAAACTCCACTGAAAGTTATGTAATACTCAGAGTTACTGGCAGAGATGCCCATAAAAACCATGGCGCATTATACAGGGATCGCTCGCGACTTCGTGCTTTAATTCACGCGGCTTCAGTGCGTCGCGTTTTTTTTTTTTTTTTTTTATAAATAAACAAATATTAATCAAATTAAAAAATAAGGAAATTAAGGAAATATAAGTTAAGGAAAATGCTACAAAAACAAGGCCAATTATGCAAAAAAAAACCAAAAACAAACAAACCCCGAAACAAACACAAAACAAAAAACAACCCAAATTGCATCTGTGTGCATGCGCACCTGTGTGCGTGCATGCGTGCGCACACGTATGTATGTGTGTCGTCGTCTTCTCATGCAATACCATCTATATGTGTGTATTTATATTTTATTTACATCTTGTGTTTTTTTAATGTTTAATTGTTATTATAAGCATTTATAGTATTGGATATGTATTTACCCCCAGTGCAGCTAACTGGGTTATCAAAGGCCGGCCATGTCTCTCACTGTCCATGGTGTGAGGCATGTAAAAGAACCATTGCTGACTTTTGTAAAGAGTAAGCTGCAAAGCCGTCGGCGTGTTTCCGCCCTGCGATGGCCTGGCGAGCTGTCCAGGGTGTACTCTTCCCTCGCCCTGAGTTGGCTGGGATGGGCACCAGCCTCCCCGCGACCCTAATTAGGATGAAGCGGTTACAGAAAATGAATTGAACTGATACGTATTTATTGATATTAAATACACATATACATGTACATATACGTCAGTCCGGGGGGGGGGCTAAACTTCGCAGATTTCGATGGTCGCATGGGAATCTCGGTCCCAATTAACCGCAGAAAGTGAGGGATCCCTGTATTGTGTTTTTGTGTGTTGCTGATGGTTTGTATAATTGCGATGTTATAGTGGTGGTATTGAGAGGTGGATTAGGTCCGTTAAGTCCCACTGAAGATACCAGATGTACGGCCTGCCACTGTCTCACACACACACACACACACACACACACACACACACACACACACACACACACACACACACACAAAACTCAATGTGCAGCCCTGAATTAATTATTCACACTGGTGTCGAGTCAATAATTTACTGACCCTGTTTCTGGTCACTATGGAGATATGTACCAATGTGCGACTTGGGCAGTGAAGGTCGAATGTTCTGTCATTTGAACAGAGACTTTAGGGTAGTGTTCGTGAACAGCCTGGGTTTAATATTGATGCCTGTCATACAATAGCAGCGTATGTAATGCTACACCTTCCTTTCTGTGCAAGTGATTCCAGATGTTGTCCAGCTTGGGCATGGCTAATAACAGCAGGTTTGTATTCATTAAGACTTTTGGACTTCTGTTGTACACGCATGCATACATTTGTGAAACTGCATTCAAGTGTGCTCTGGCATGTTATCTATCACAGGGTGTGTAGATGTGTGTTTGTGTATCTCACCCGTCCTTGGAGAGATGATGCCTGAAGAAATCATTGGCAGCTAACTTTATAGCTTTCTCCGGAGTAACAAGAGTCAAGTTCACAGCAGCACCTGAACACACCACAGAAGAACAACACTTTTACCATTGTACGCATAAATACGTTAAAAAAATATGGCAAGAAAAATTATACTGACCTTCTGATTTACACATAATTACTTACTTTAATAAAATACATAATGGAATCACCTGCAGTGATAAATCTGTGAGTTTTCTAATTTGTAAATAGCATAGAAGTTTTGAGAATTATTTCCCAAAAAATCCATATCAAGCTCCTCCCACACTAATATATAATGGCTGGAAAATTATTACGTAATCTTTACCACCACTGTTCCTGAAGATTGACCTCCATGATTGTTTTACTTACAACATAATGTATCACAACTCTTTTAGCTGATCATTCATTCATTCATTTGCTGAACAGATGCCTATTTCAGCCGAATTAAACAAACATGGGGTATACCCTGGACAGCTCATCAGTCCATTGCAGAGAAAACACACACACACACACACACACACACACACACACACACACATAGCAATGGACAGCTCATCAGTCCATTGCTGGGCAAACACACACACACACACACACACACACACACACACACACACAGCAATGGACAGCTCATCAGACCATTGCAGGGCAAACACACACACACACACACACACACACACACACACACACACACACACACACAGCAATGGACAGCTCATCAGTCCATTGCAGGGCAAACATACACACACACACACACACACACACACACACACACACACACACACACACACACACACACACACACACACACACATAGCAATGGACAGCTCATCAGTCCATTGCTGGGCAAACACACACACACACACACACACACACACACATACACAGCAATGGACAGCTCATCAGACCATTGCAGGGCAAACACACACACACACACACACACACACACACACACACACACACACACACACACACACACACAGCAATGGACAGCTCATCAGTCCATTGCAGGGCAAACATACACACAAACACACACACACACACACACACACACACACACACACACACACACACACACACACACACACACACAGCAATGGACAGCTGATCAGTCCATTGCAGGGCAAACATAAACACAAACACACACACACACACACACACACACACACACACACACACACACACACACACACACACACACACACACACACACACACACACACACACACACACACACACACACACACACACAGCCATGGACAGCTCATCAGTCCATTGCAGGGCAAACATAAACACACACACACACACACACAAACACACACACACACACACAGCAATGGACAGCTCATCAGTCCATTGCAGGGCAAACACACACTCACACACACACACACACACACACACACACACACACACACACACACACACACAGCAATGGACAGCTCATCAGTCCATTGCAGGACAAACACACACACACATACTTACACACACATACTTACACACACACACACACACACAGCAATGGACAGCTCATCAGTCCATTGCAGGGCAACACACACACACACACACACACACACACACACACACACACACACACACACACACACACACAAACACACACACTGCCATTCATACTTACACTCACACCTCGGGGCATATTAGAACAGTCATTTAGCCTAATGTATACGTCTTTAAACTGTAGGAGGAACTGTAGGAGACTTTAGGGTGGTGGATCTCCGGGAACAGGTAGGTGAACACTGGGCGAGAATGAGCTTGTAGGTTGTAGGTTAGGTGCTTGGGTTTCATACACTGTATCATGAACTAGATCATGTGACCTCTTTGGGCTATTAAGCCATACCCAACCAACTTTATGCTGGAAATTGGCCAAAATAAAGTTCCTCCATCATGCAACTTAAAAGACTAGATTTATTTCAGGACTTTTGCAGGAACTGGCCATGGTGAGCTCTTTTTAAAATGGTGCTCGGATTGTACAGTTCAGGGTTTGTAATTAAACTAGGGCAGTGGTGGTTTAGTGGATAAGGCGATGGGTTACTGATCCAAAGTTCAGCTGTTCAATCATCACTGTTGGGCCCTTGAGCAAAAACCCTCAGTTATATAAAATAAAATTATAATTGAAGGTGCTCTGGATAAAAGTGTCTGTCAAATGATATAAATGTAACGATGATAGAAAATTCAAATCCCTCTTAAGCTTGGTTTCTTACAGTTTTTATATCTTTTGGGACTTTAGTGACACACCCACCTCTGTACATCCCAAAGTATCCTTCTGACCGAATGGTTTTGATAAGGCAGTCTGACCTGCATGGCATATCAGAACAGAAATCAACCAAAAGCATTTAGAGATACACAGATCACAACAATATCATGTCTTAAAGTGTGACATCACGTTGCCATGACAGCAAAATTCCTAATTCAAAACAAACCACCGAGTACATCACTTTCTTATCTTATCTGTTATGAAAGCATCTTTCTTTTCTGGAGAGAAAAAATATATCAAGTACTGTATGATGAAAACCACTTTAGATCTGACACTGTTTTATTTGTTCTCTAGGAGTTATGTTCTAGAAACAGAAAAACCGCATAGCACTTGTTACAAAAAACCCAAAACAGATAAATATCACATTATGACATGATATCTTGTAATAATGTCACATGTAGGTTTAAAAGATTTAAAGGGTGCAGGTATGGGACATCTTTATGGCATAATTTGTGTGTGTGTGTGTGTGTGTGTGTGTGTGTGTGTGTGTGTGTGTGTGTGTGTGTAATATTTTTAAGTGATACAGACACTTATTTTATCATAAATGACTATAAAAACAACACTGTGTAATTTTATCGTGTGGATTACTCGCAGGTCCTGACCAATGGTTGGTTACCTTTTTTGTTTTGTTTTGTTTTGTTTTGGTTTTTTTAATGAAAGTGACATGAATTCATTGTGCAGGGTTGGCCAGCGCAAGTAAACAAGCAGATCTATTCAGTGATTGACATTTTAGGTGATATGTGTTTAAGAAGCAACAATGGCAGCAATTTCAATGACTCTGAGGACGAGAATGCTGCCAGAGTTGAGCGTGATCGTAAATCCAAAATGGCTTGTACCACTAATGTTTATGCAACTTGTCTTTCCTGTCGTCGGGCAGTGATGGCCTGGTGGTAAGGTGCTGGATCACTGATGCCAAAGTTGGGGGTCCAAGACCCCTCCCAACAAGTTGTCACTGTCCCCCCCAGTACAGCTAACTGGGTTATCAAAGGCAAGCCAAGTCTCTCATTGTCTATGGTGAGAGGTTCATATAAAAGAACCATTACTGACTTTCTGTTTTTGCCCTGCAATGGCCTGGCGAGCTGTCCAGGGTGTACTCTGCCCTCGCCTGGATTTGTCTAGGATAGGCGATAGGCGCAGTCTCCCCGTGACCCTAATTAGAATTAAACGGTTCATACAATGAATGAAGGCCTTTCCTGTCGTCAGTTGGTTTAAAAGCACAAAAGAAAAGTTCTCCACTCGAGTTCTCTGTTTTTTTGTGCAGCTCAGCACTAGCCTATAATACATTATGCTGCGAAGAGTCAGTGGCGCAGCCCAGCCAATCCGACAAGTTTGTATCACTGCCAGGCTGGAATAGCCAATCAGGAAGTGTGAATATTCAGTGTGAATCTGAGCAGTAGTGTATGAGCCTTTCTTTTTTGTGTTTCAGTTTCATTATTAGTACTAAATCTGTTTTGTTTGGGGGATTTTATGTTCCTGTCGGCTGTCTTACAAGTCAGCAAAACATAACGGCCAATCAGGATCAACCCAGCAACAAGGCAGTCTTATTGGGATTCCCGTGGTGGGCATGTGCAGACACCCAAAAGTACAAGAGACAATCATCCAAGAAATATTCCATGATGATGGTGTGCCACTCTGGTGCTGCACTCTAATAAGCTGTCAATTATATTTGGATATAACATAACACGACATGAGCCTTTTTTTGGTAGAACTGGATATTGTTTTATTTCTTCTTCTTTTCCTTTCGGCTGCTCCCTTCAGGGGTCGCCACAGCAAATCATCCGCCTCCATCTCACCCTGTCCTCTGCATCTTCTTTTCTGACTCCAACGACCTTCATATCTTCCTTCACCACATTCATAAATCTCTTCTTTGGTCTTCCTCTAGGCCTTCTGCCTGGTAGTTCCAACCTCAGCATCCTACAGCCAATATACTCACTATCTCTTCTCTGTACATGTCCAAACCATCTCAATCTATCCTCTCTTACTTTGTCTCCAAAACATCTTACATGGGCTGTCCCTCTTCTTGTCCTTTCGGCTTTTCCCTTCAGGGGTCGCCACAGCGAATCATCTGCCTCCATCTCACCCGATCATCTGCATCTTTTTCTCTTACACCAACTGCCTTCATGTCCTCCTTCACCACATCCATGAATCGTCTCTTTGGTCTTCCTCTAGGCCTTCTGCCTGGTAGTTCAAACCTCAACATCCTACTACCAATATATTCACTATCCCTCCTCTGTACATGTCCAAACCATCTCAATCTAGCCTCTCTGACTTTGTCTTCAAAACGTCTTACATGTGCTGTCCCTCTGATGTGCTCATTCCTGATCCTATCCATCCTCGTTACTCCCAAAGAGAACCTCAACATTTTCCTCTGTTACCTCCAGCTCTTGCTCCTGTCTTTTCCCCAGGGCCACTGTTTCTAAACCATACAACATCGCTGGCCTCAACACCATCTTGTACACTTTTCCTTTCATTTTTGCCGATACCTTCCAATCACACATCACACTGGACACTTTTCTCCAACCATTCCAACCAGCCTGCACACGCTTCTTCACCTCTTTTCCACACTCTCCATTGTTCTGGATTGTTGAGCCAAAGTACTTAAAATCCTCCACCTTCCTTATCTCTGCTCCTTGTAACCTCACCGTTCCTGTTGGGTCCTTGGCATTCATACACATGTATTCTGTCTTACTGAGGCTAACCTTCATTCCCCTCCTTTCCAGGGCATACCTCCACCTCTCTAGGTTTTCCTGCACTTGTTCTCTGCTCTCACTGCAGATCACAATGTCATCTGCAAACATCATAGTCCATGGAGATTCTTGCCTAACCTCGTCTGTCAGCCTGTCCATCACCATAGCAAACAAGAAGGGGCTCAGAGCTGACCCTTGATGCAGTCCCACTTCCACCTTGAACTCTTCTGTCACACCAACACACCTCACCACTGTGTTACATCTCTCATACATGTCCTGCACCACTCTAACATACTTCTCTGCCACTCCAGACTTTCTCATGCAATACCACAGTTCCTCTCTCGGCACCCTGTCATATGCTTTCTCCAGATCCACAAAGGCACAATGCAGCTCCTTCTGACCTTCTGATGTACTCATTTCTGATCCTATCCATCCTCGTTACTCCCAAAGAGAACCTCAACAATGCAGTTTCCTCTGACCTTATCTGTACTTCTCTATTAACATCCTCAAAGCAAACATTGCATCTGTGGTGCTCTTTCTTGGCATGAAACCAAACTGTTGTTCACAAATGCTGACCTCGGCCCTTAGTCTAGCTTCCACTATTCTTTCCCATAACTTCATCGTATGGCTCATCAACCTTATCCCTCTGTAGTTGCCGCAACTCTGCACGTCTCCCTTGTTCTTAAAAATGGGCACCAGCACACTTCTCCTCCACTCCTCCGGCATCTGCTCACTCGCTAAGACATTGTTGAATGTTCTTGTCAGAAAATCTACTGCTACCTCTCCTAGACACTTCCATACCTCCACAGGTATATCATCAGGACCAACTGCCTTTCCATTCTTCATCCTCTTCAATGCCCTCCTCACTTCACCCTTACTGATCTTTGCTACATCCTGCTCCTCAATGGTCACCTCTTCTACTCTTTTTTCTCTCTCATTTTCCTCATTCATCAGCTCTTCAAAGTACTCTTTCCATCTTCCCAGCACACTTGTCATCAGTCAATACATTTCCCCCTCTGTCCTTTATCACTCTAACTTGCTGCACGTCCTTCCCATCTCTATCTCTCTGCTGTGCCAACCTGTACAGATCATTTTCTCCCCCCTTACTGTCCAATCTATCATACAAGTCATCATACGCCCTCTGTTTGGCCTTAGCCACTGCTACTTTCGCCTTACGCTGTGTCTCCCTGTACTCCTGTTTACTCTCTTCGGTCCTCTCAATGTCCCACTTCTTCTTAGCTAACCTCTTCCTTTGTACACACTCCTGCACTTCCTCAGTCCACCACCAAGTCTCCTTATCTACTGTCCTTCCAGAGGACACACCAAGTACTCTCCTACCTGTGTCCCTGATCACATTTGCTGTGGTTGTCCAGTCATTCGGAAGCACTTCCTGGCCACCCAAAGCCTGTTTCAACTCCTCTTTGAAGACAACACGACACTCTTCCTTTTTCAACTTCCACCACTTTGTCTTCTGCTCTGTCTTTGCCTTCTTCACCTTCCTCACCATCAGAGTCATCCTACATACCACCATCCTATGCTGTTTGGCAACACTCTCACCCACTACTACTTTGCAGTCACTGACTTCCTTCAAGTTACATCGCCTACACAAGATGTAGTCTACCTGTGTGCTCCTACCTCCACTTTCATAAGTCACCCTATGCTCCTGTTTCTTCTGCAAGAAAGTATTCACCACAGCCATTTCCATCCTTTTTGCAAAATCGATCAACATCTGTCCTTCTGTGTTCCTGTCCTGGATACCTAACCTGCCTCATCCCCTCTGTTGCCTGCACCAACATGTCCATTGAAGTCTGCACCAATGACCACTCTTTCAGCTCTGGGGGTACTCTGCATCACTTCATATAACTCACTCCGGAATCTCTCCTTCTCTTTTAGCTCACATCCTGTCTGTGGGGCATAAGCACGAACAACATTGAGCATCACACCTTCAATTTCTAACTTGAGACTCATCACTCTGTCTGACACTCTTTTCACTTCTTGAACATTCCTGACAAATCCCTTCAAAATGACTCCTACTCCATTTCTCTTCCCATCCACACCATGATAAAACAGATTAAACCCTGCTCCTAAGCTTTTAACTTTGCTACCTTCCCACCTGGTCTCCTAAACACACAGTATGTCCACCTTCCTCCTCTGCATCATGTCAGCCAACTCTCTATCTTTTCTTTGCATCGTTCCAACATTCAAAGTCCCTACTCTCAGTCCAAGACTCATGCCTTTCCTCTTCTCTCTCTGCCTACGGACACGCCTCCCGCTTCTCCTTCTTCGATGTCTTCGACCAACAGTAGTCCAATTTCCATCAGCACCCTGTTGATTGACAGCACTGATGGCGGTCGTTGTTAATCCGGGCCTCGACCGATCCAGTCTGGGGGTAATACTTCTGATTTGCATCATAAAAGTTTGGCATTGGTTTTACGTCGGATGCCCTTCCTGACACAACCCTATGCATTTCTCCGGGCTTGGGACTGGCATAAGGTGGAGAGACACTGGTTAGTGCCCCCCCCCCTCCCCCCGCCTCATCGCTGCATTGGATATTTTTTTATTTAACTGGATATTATTTTGTTATAATGTGAAATGTTTCGTGGTAAAATGCATTATCTTTTTTAATAAGATGAAACAGGTTTTTGTATGATGAGTTGGTATGTCATTCATTCATTTATTTTCTGAACTGTTTAATCCTAATCAGAGTCATGGGGAAGCTGACGCCCATCTCAGCCAACTCTGGGCGTTAGCAGCGTACATCCTGGTCAGCTTGCCAGGCCATCGCAGGGCAGAAACACGCTGACGGCCATGTAGCTATTCTTGACAAAAATTACCAATGCTTCTTTTACATGAACCTCCCACCATGGACAGTGAGAAACATGGTCGACCTTTAATAACTCAGTTAGCTACACTGGGAGCAGATGGTATGTGAGTATGGTTTTCTTCCATAGTTTGATTACCGACGTTCTTAAAAGCAATGAAAATCTATTTTAGTTCATTAGCCGCTCTGATGTAAACATTTACCTCGATTATATCTTTATAACTTATGTCCAAATATAAATAAAAAACTAGCACAGAAAGTTATGCTAGGCACTAACTAGTTTCATTAGTTCAAACAGCTAAGCTCTGTAACCGCTTAAACCTAATTAGGGTTGACCCATCCCAGCCGATTCTGGGCGAGGGCAGAGTGCACCCTGGGACAGCTCGCCAGGCCATTGCTGGGCGGAAACACGCTGACGGCTTTGCAGCTACTCTTTACAAAAGTCCGCAATGGTTCTTTTACATGAACCTCACACCATAGACAGTGAAAGACATGGCTGACCCTTGATAACCCAGTTAGCGGCACTATGGGGGGGGGGGGGCAGTGACAATCTTGTGGAGAGTGGGACTCGAACCCCCAACCTTAGGATCAGCAATCCAGCGCCCTATACCACTAGACCACCACTGCCCGGTAACAGCTAAGCTAGCTGACTAAAACACATGTACATGAATAAAAATATATGTATCATATAAAATTAAATGTTTATTTTTATTGGGTACTTCACATTGTGTCTTATTCATTCATTCATTCATTTTCTGAACCACGTAATCCTAATTAGAGTCACAGGGAGGCTGGTGCGTATCTCAGCTGACTCCGGGCAAGGACGGAGTACATCGTGGACATCTTGCCAGGCTATCGCAGGGTAAATACTCACACAACCATTCATACTCATTCTCATGCCTATGGGTGATTTGGAACAGTCAGTTAACCTACTATGCATGTTTTTTGACTGTGGGAGGAAACTCAACTACCCAGAGAAAACCTGAGAGGCGGCCGTGCTAACCACATTGTGCCGTGCCGCCATATTGTGTCTTAATAATGTCAAAACAAAACACACCATTGAGACCATCTGTCATTTTCTTGCTTCTGCCTGAAAAGTGATTCGGGAGCTAAAGGAATAGGTTCTGTCCGTCCATCCATTCATCATACATTTTTTCCACACATGAGTTGCTGCATGCTGAAGCTAAGGCAATCAAAAGCGTCTGGACCCCTGGGGTCTATTTTTTTTATTCCTGGAAATTTGGCTGTCATGACGATGTGATGTCAACACTTTAGGACTCTATGGAGTACACGAAAACATCTACATTCATCCTGTGTACTACATACATGCTGGTGTAGAGCCGAGAGCCATTCTGCTGGTTCTGTAAACGGGTCTTGGCCAAGTCAATGGGAAACACACAGGTGACTCCAATCAAGCCGGCGATACCCCCATTGATTAACTTGGCAGGCAAACTGATAGAAAGAATTCATCAAGAGGAGAATCAGGGGGGGGGGTGGTAAAGCTATGAATGTTTATAGTTATCAAAGGGACAACATAGGAAAGGTGTGATGACTAAGAGGAGACGCTGAGGTAGTTCAACATGAAAGACCATCATCTACATTTATGATTCTTATGAAAAGGAAAAGATGGGCGTCGTGCTTACCTGATCTGTTTGTCAGCCATTTATATCAGCCCACACCTCTTTATTTTGGGTTACACAAGGTTCTTCAGTACTGGTTCCAATGGTAACCTAAGACACAGAGACAGAGGGGGTGGGGTTAAACTCAGCAAGACGCATTATTCTTGGCACCATCGTTATGTTTGTGCCTCGGAGCAGATGCTTTAATCATCTCATTTCACATATCTCTCAAACGCTTTCTGAGTAGTTCCCAAGGCATACCGGACATATAAGCCAACACACACACACACACACACACACACACACACACACACACACACACACACACACACACAGCATACTGATTACACATATACATTAATTTTAGTTATTGTTTTTCACTGGAGAATATTCTGATCTGTGGATGAAAAGGACCAGCGTTAGCCCTGATCACAGCATGTGATCTCCATGGCACTGTTGTTCCACTGGTCTGGTCGAGGCTTTGCAACATTAATATATCAATAAAATGACATGATGTTCATCTGACAACCTGAACTTACTGAATGAGCAGGTTATCACATCAAACGCCATTTTCTTCTCCAACGGCTCAGATATAAAATTGAGACTCAGATCACGAAAGATTGGTTCCGGGAGCATGAGGAATTGTTTTCATATATGCATTGGCACCCCAGAGTCCTGACCTTAACCCCTATTGAAAGTTTTCTAGGATGAGCTGGAGAAAACTTTATGGAGTGGCTCGTTTTTTCCCCTTCGTCAATTTAAGACAACGCTGAGAAATTAACCCAGTACTGGATGGAAATAAAGGTGATGACGCGCTGTAATCGACGCTCAACAAAACACAGTGGAACCTCGGTGGTCGAATGACTCTTTACTCAAACAAATTGGCGTGTGATCAAAAAATTTGAGGTAAATCTGCCTTGGTGTTCGAACGGATCAGAGCCGAGTGTGTTGATTGCTGAGCAGTGTACAGTACTTTGAACAGCCAATGAGAGAGTCTCGTACAGCGTAGTGTGTTTATTCATTACATCATAGCTACTTTAACCCTTAACCCTGAGTCCTAAGAAAAGTAGCAGTGATTCTATTGGAAAGGAAAAGAGAAAAGTCGTGAGAACGTGAAGAATCAACCACGATCAAGAGAGAGAAAGGAAAACAGCCACGCCCACTCAAAGCGTTTTTCTCTTTTGTGCATTAATGTATGTCTTCTTCTTCTTCTTTTCCTTTCGTCTGCTCCCTTCAGGGGTCGCCACAGCAAATCATCCGCCTCCATCTCACCCTGTCCTCTGCATCTTCTTTTTTGACTCCAACGACCTTCATGTCTTCCTTCACCACATCCATAAATCTCTT
The DNA here is from genome assembly GCA_024760905.1 of Plotosus lineatus. Classification (NCBI taxonomy): domain Eukaryota; kingdom Metazoa; phylum Chordata; class Actinopteri; order Siluriformes; family Plotosidae; genus Plotosus; species Plotosus lineatus. The sequence goes on from CM045742.1 coordinate 10,489,654, forward strand.
CTTTGGTCTTCCTTTAGGCCTTCTGCCTGGTAGTTCCAACCTCACCATCCTACAGCCAATATACTCACTATCCCTCCTCTGTACATGTCCAAACCATCTCAATCTAGCCTCTCTGACTTTGTCTCCAAAACATCTTACATGGGCTGTCCCTCTGATATACTCATTTCTGATCCTATCCATCCTCGTTACTCCCAGAGAGAACCTCACTATTTTCATCTCCACTACCGCCAGCTCTGCCTCCTGCCTTTTCCTCAGCGAAACTGTTTCTAAGCCATACAACATCGCTGGCCTCACCACCGTCTTGTACACTTTTCCTCTCATTCTTGCTGACACTCTCCTATCGCACATCACACCGGACACTTTTCTCCAACCATTCCAGCCTGCCTGCACACGCTTCTTCACCTCTTTTCCACACTCTCCATTGCTCTGGCTTGTTGAGCCGAAGTACTTAAAATCCTCCACCTTCGTTATCTCTGTTCCCTGTAACATCTACATTCCTCCTAGGTCCTTCTCATTCACACACATGTATTCTGATTTTCTGAGGCTAACCTTCATTCCTCTCCTTTCCAGGGCATAGATCCACCTCTCTAGATTTTCCTGCACTTGTTCTCTGCTCTCACTACAGATCACAATGTCATCTGCAAACATCATAGTCCATGGAGATTCTTGTCTCACCTCATCTGTCAGCCTGTCCATCACCATCACAAACAAGAAGGGGCTCAGAGATGACCCTTGATGCAGTCCCACCTCCACCTTGAATTTGTCGGTCACGCCGACAGCACACCTCACCACTGTCTTACATCTCTCATACATGTCCTGCACCACTCTAACATACTTCTCTGCCACTCCAGACTTCCTCATGCAATACCACAGTTCTTCTCTTGGCACCCTGTCATATGCTTTTTCCAGATCCACAAAGGCACAATGCAGTTCCCTCTGACCTTCTCTGTACTTCTCTATTAACATCCTCAAAGCAAACATTGCGTCTGTGGTGCTCTTTCTTGGCATGAAACCAAACTGTTGTTCACAAATGCTGACCTCTGCCCTTAGTCTAGCTTCCACTATTATTTCCCATAGCTTCATCGTATGGCTCATCAACTTTATCCCTCTGTAGTTGCCACAACCTCTGTAGTTGACCTCCACCGGTATGTCATCAGGACCAACTGCCTTTCCAGTCTTCATCCTCTTCAATGCCCTCCTCACTTCACCCTGCTCAATGGTCACCTCTTCTACTCTTTTTTCTCTCTCATTTTCCTCATTCATCAGCTCTTCAAAGTACTTTTTCCATCTTCCCAGCACACTTCTGTCATCAGTCAATACATTTCCCTCTCTGTCCTTTATCAATTTAACTTGCTGCACATCCTTCCCATCTCTATCTCTTTGCTGTGCCAACCTGTATAGATCACTTTCTCTCTCCTTACTGTCCAACCTATGTATTGTATGTATGTATTGTATATTAATATGTTCTGTAATATGTAAACACACTCGTTTTCAAATTATATATAACTGTATTGACGGAAGTAAACATTCATCTGAACGCATTGATTGATTTTTAACTATTTCTGATGGAAATATCGTTTCACTCTTCAAACAAATCAGTAATCGACCATATCTTTGGAACAAAATGTGTCCGACCACCGAGGGTCCACTGTATGAGGATGTGCACCATTTTTGTTTTTGTTTTGTTTTTTACCATAATTATATTGAATTAATTAGGCAGTGGTGGCCTAGTGGTACAGGGTGCTGGATTGCTGATCCTAAGATTAGGGATTCGAATCCCACTCACCACAAGAACCATTGCTGACTTTCGACAAGAGTAGCTGCAAAGCTCTGTGATGGCCTGGCGAGCTATCCAGGGCGTACTCTGCCCTTGCCCGAAGTCGGCTGGGATAGGCGCCGGCCTCCCTACGATCCTAATTAGGATTAAGCGGTAACAGAAAATGAACTGTATATTTAATTAACCGAACAGATAATAACACTATGATACAACATATAACAACATAATATCTGAACGTATAATAATGCCATATTATGTTCTTCATTTCTTTTCGGCCTTTTCCCTTTCTCAGGGGTCCCCACAGCGGATCATCAGATTCGCATGTTTGATTTGGCATAGATTTTTACGGCGGATTCCCTTCCCGACACAACCCTTTAGCAAGGGACAGAAACACGCTGACGGCTTTGCAGCTCCTCTTTATGAAAGTCAGCGATGGTTGTTTTACATGAACCTCTCACCATAGACAGTGAGAGACATGGCCCGCCTTTGATAACCTAGTTAGCTGCACTGGGGGGGGGGGACAGGGACAACCTTGTGGAGAGTGGGACTCAAACCCCCAACGTTAGGATCAGGGATCCAGCGCCCTATACCACCAGACCACCACTTCCCCATTATATAACGTTATAATTACTGTACTGGCAACCTCAATAAGTGATTGTTTGAAATGTTCTCTAGATCTGGTTCATTTCAGTCATTATTCCGTGAGATACACATCGAATCACTGACTTCCTCTGCTGGGGCAGTGTAAACCTCCCTTTCCCCAATGTTCGAATATCAGTTCATATTTCACTTATTACACAAGACAGAGAAACACACCAACTTGTAATCAGATCTGATGGGGTTTTATTTTTCCAATCTGCGTAGTATAATATGTTTGTTTAACATTTTAGTAGAACTTGAAAGTACAAACTGACTGCAGGTCTGTGTGCATCATCTTGACTCATGGACACTTCATTCCTATGCAAACAACTAACCAATAAAACACATGAATCTGACAACCATGTGACTGAGATATGTGGGACACTGGCCAGTGACTGTGCAAGTATATATTTTGGACTGTTTCACCTGAGCCATAGCGGCTCATCAGGCCGGAACTTAGCAAGCCTAGCATGAAGTGACCAGGAGTTCAACTCCTCCTGGATGGGACGCTAGTCCATCGCGGGTTACCGTCCCAGTATATTTTTACTGGTACCCATTTATACTGCTGGGTGAACAGAGGCACACTTGTGGTTAAGACCTTGACCAGGGGTCTTAGCACAGTGAGGGTCTAAATGGGATTTGAACACACAACCTCCTGATCATGAGCCCAGCACCCTAACCACTACGCCACCGGCCCCACAAATCAAACTATTTATAGCAATAATTAATAAGTGTGCACTCCAACGAATACTATTACAAAAATGGACTTTTAAGTCTGAAAGTTCTTCATTAAGTATATACAGTAAGATATAAAACCACAAACAGCAGATACTCAGAATTTATTTTGGAAGATTCAACAATATAGATTTATAAAAATCTAATTAATTAATAATAAAATAAAATATATTCTTTGTTGAAGCTTGTATAATTTATTCTGAAAAATTCTGAGGTTTTATTCCATAAGATTCCCACAATAAAATCTCCTTTATAAAATTCTGCAGTGATAGCCAATAATATTCTATAGTTTTACGCTGGAAGAGAAGAGAAATTAATTTGTAAGAGTTTTTTCTGGAAAATTACAGAATTTATTCTGGAAGTTTTATTCCATTAAAGTTCAGCAATAAAAATTACTGACAAGACTCTGGAATTGTACTGTATAAGATTCCTCAGTTTTACTCTGGAAAATAAGAGAATTTATTTATGAAGAGATTGCTGTTGGGTAAGTGGTGACCTGGTGCTGGATCACTGATCCTAAGGTTGGGGGTTCGAGTCCCACTCTCCACAGGTTGTCACTGACGTCCCCCAACCCCCCCCCCCCCACACACACACACACACACAATGCAGCTAACTGGGTTATCAGAGGCCGGCCGTGTCTCTCACTGTCTCTGGTGAGAGGTTCATGTAAAAGAACCATTGCTGACTTTCATAAAGAGTAGCTGCAAAGCCGTCCGCGTATTTCTGCCCTGCGATGGCCTGGCGAGCTGTCCAGGGTGTACTCTGCCCTTGCCCGGAGTTTGCTGGGATGAGTGCCAGCTTCCCCACGAGTCTAATTAGGATGAAGTGCTTCAGAAAATGAATGAAGGATGAGATTGCCTTTTATTCTGGACGATTCTATAAGATTATGAAGTTAATTTGTTTGTAAAATTCCAAAGTTTTTAAAGAATCTTAATTTTTGTTCTGGAAATTCCTAAAAATTTTATTAGTGATTTTTTTTTTTTTGAGAAGTCTTGAAATTCAATTGAAGATACCAGAGATTTATTCTGTCGGAGTTTAAGATCATGTGTTCACTCCGGAGTTATATTGTGGAAGATTTCATGGCTTTGTACTGTAATGGTCTAAAGATTCGGTTTGTAAGCATCCAAAAAAACTCATTCATTCATTTTCTGTAACCACTTCACCCTAATTTGGGTTGTGGGGAGGCTGGTGCCTATCCTAGACCACTCCAGGCGAGGGCAGAGTACACCGTGGACGACTCGCCAGGCCATTGCGGGGCAGAAACACACTGACGGCGATGCAGCTCCGCTTGTTGAAAGTCATGGATCTTTTACATGAACCTCACACCATAGACAGTGACAGACTCGGCCGGCCTATGATAACCCAGTTAGCTGCACTGGGGTCCAAATGACTCTCCTGGAAGATTCCACAGTTTGAGTCTGGAACCTTCTGGAATTTGATTCTACCAGATTGGGAAGGTTCCGTATAGCTGAGTGTCCAGTAAAAGTGTAACTTGGCAAAAAAAAAACAAAAAAAAAAAAAAAAAAACATGGCTCTGATGAGGACCAGATGTGAAATTAAGGATTTGGAAGATATTTCAGTCTAGCAGTCTCTCCGCCCTCTCCACCCCTCCCTACAACCAATCATTTCACTCCACCCCCACTCCCCACCCCACCCACAGCCCTGAACACTTTCCAGCACTCTCCAGCTTCCTGTTATCATTTACACTGAGTGATATTTTCGTCTCTTTCCAATCTCTCTCTCTCGCTCTCTCCCTCTCTCTCCATCTCTCTCTCTCTCTCTCTCCCTCTCTCTCTCTCTCTCTCTCTCCGTCTCTCTCTCTCTCTCTCTCTCTCTCTCCGTCTCTCTCTCTCTCGCTCTCCGTCTCTCTCTCTCTCTCTCTCTCTCTCTCTCTCTCTCTCTCTCTCTCTCTCTCTCTCTCTCTCTCTCTCTCTCTCTCTCTCTCTCTCTCTCTCTCTCCGTCTCAGTCTCTCTCTCTCTCTCTCACTTCCTCTCTCTCTCTCTCTCTCTCTCTCTCTATCGCTCTCTCTCGCTCGCGCTCTCTCTCAATCGCTCGCTCGCGCTCTCTCTCTCGCTTGCTCTCTCTCGCTCTCTTTCACTCGCTCTCTCTCTCTCTCTCTCTCTCTCCCTCTCTCTCACTCACTCTCACTCTCTCGCTCTCTTTCTCTCTCTCTCTCTCTCTCTCTCGCTCTCTTTCTCTCTCTCTCTCTCTCTCTCTCTTCCTGAGAGAAGAATATGCTGACACGATTCCCATTCTTGCTTTTCTCATGAACTCTTCCTCTAACCTTGTCCTTTAACCGAGTCTTTGCTTTCCTGTTATCTCTCCATCTTCTATTCTTTCCTACCTTCAATCTTACAACAAATTTCTTCTAGCACTGTCGTGGTCAGTCATTCTCCCGCTGCGCGTAAATTCTCCAGCGTCGTACTGTAATAAGCCCAGCGATTGTACAACAATACATCAACAACAAATCAGTCACCAGTCACTTCATCTTTTACAGTTTTTTTATTCCGTGTAATCCATTAACAGTCGGTTTATAACCCGCGATAAACACATGCTTTCTGATTGCTTTTTATATTCCTGTAAAATATATTAAAAATATTATTCACCTCAGGCGATGTTGATGTTGCTGATTTGACCTAAAGACAGAACACAGAGGGCGCCATTCAATGACATTCACTAAATCTTCACTCTCTAATTGTTATATTAATTATAATATTATATTTATCATTTATAAGTGTAGATTATTGTGCCACAGTGGAGTAGCCATAAGCACGTCCGCCCCAAAAGCAAGAAGGTCCTCTGTTCGATTCCCGGGGCCAAACATTTCTGTTTGGGGTTTGCATGTTCTCACCATGTTTGTCTGAGTTCACTCAGGGTACAGCGGTATGACCCACCCACCCCCAACACACACACACACACACACACACACACACACACACATAAACACACACACACACACACACACACACACACAAACACACACAGTCCAAAGACATACTCTAACCAGATTTTCCAAATTCCCCTAGATGTGTGTGTGTGTGTGTGTGTGTGTGTGTGTTTATCACCCTACACTGGTCTGGTATACGGTGTAAAAGGTCTGTTGGGCTTTTTACACCCGAGCCCAGTGGCTCATCAGGCCGGTGCTTATCCCCAGTTTCTGTAGCATGAAGCAACTGGGAGTTCAACTCCTCCTGGATGGGACGCTCGTCCATCACAGGTTACCTTCCCAGTATATTTTTACTGGTCCCCATTTACACTGCTGGCTGAACCGAGGCACACTTGTGGTTAAGACCTTGCTCAGGGGTCTTAGCACAGTGAGGGTCTAACTGGGATTTGAACACACAACCTCCTGATCAAGAGCGCAGCACCGTAACCACTACACCACCGACCCCACTGTATAAAGTGTCCCCTGCTCAAATAAATAATAATCAAGAACCAATCAGGAAAACATTCACAAAATCTGAGTGTCGGCATGAAAATAAGATCAGAGTTGGTTAGTAGAGTTCACGGAATGTCACAGACGAAACATTGAAAATGTATCTTCATGAAATGATTTCATCCTGAAGTGTGTGTGTGTGTGTGTGTGTGTGTGTGTGTGTTGGTAGGGGGTTGATTTGGGACTGAAATACAGAACGCCTACACAGAAAACAGGCACTCAGATAGCAAATACAAAGACTGAGACCTACCAGGTGTAAAAAGTATTTCAGCAGCCACAGAAAGAAGGACACACACACACTCAACGCAGCTCCAGACGGCAAAGAAAAGTACACTAATCCAAACACGTGAGTCCATTTGAAACAGAACCAGATAAGCAAGTAGCCAGATAACACAGGTAACAAATAAGCACGTTTGCATTCACATAAACAGGAGGTTGTGTGTGTGTGTGTGTGTGTGTGTGTGTGTGTGTGTGTGTGTGTGTGTGTGTGTGTGTGTGCCCACGCTCATGCTATAGTTTATTATTGCACTATGAACTTTGAACCAGCTGAGAAACATTCTGAACTTTGACTCTCATGTCACCTTCTGTGCTACACATTGCCAAAGTATATAAAGTCACCACTGGTAGTATTCGGACTGTTCCAGACTTCACGTATAACCTCCTGACTGCTCTTATTTCAGCTAAAGCTGTCAATCCATCACAGTGATTCATTATTATTATTATTATTATTATTATCACAGGCTTTCTGATTCCAATAAAAAATAATTTATTCATTGTTTAAATGGAAATTTACTGTTTCTATATTACAATCTTTACTTTTCTGAACTGATTCTCTAATCTAATAAAAAAGTTTTTTTTGTTTTTTTTTTTTTTAATAATTTATTCATTAATTTTTCTGTAATGTTCATCCACTGTGGGTTGTATATATGTGAAGCTGGAGCCAACCTGAGCAGACATCAGGTGGGAGGCGGGGTTACATCCTGAACAAGTGACCAAGCTGTCTGTTGCATGCAGGGTAAATTTGCCGGTGTAGAAGAATCCCACCAACTCTCAAACTCGTATTGTTTCATCTTTACTCTATAGGTTCATCTATAAAGATAAGATGAAGATAAAGAGATATTTATTGTCAACTGTTGCATGAACAATGAAAATCACTTTAGCAGCAAATTATAAAATGAAAATGCACAAAAGACAAACAAGTAATTATACTAAGTTATACAAGTGTAGGCCTCCGTCAGTCCAGAAGGATTACAGCTGCGCTCTGGCTGCTATCCCGGCTGGTGATAGTCTCCAGTGTGCCGAGTCGGGGTAGGGAGTAATGGAGGACAGACTGTTACCCAAGCAGCAAGTCCACCCCCTCTCGGCGCCACCGGAAGAATCCAATGGAAGGGCAAGTGCCGATACGACTGGGTTCTAGTGCCGCTGTAGGAGTTACCAGAACGTTACTGTGAACGAACTGCCTCAGGGGACTCCGACTCCCGATTAGAAACACGCTGACGGCTTTGCAGCTCCTCTTGTCGAAAGTCAGCAATGGTTCTTTTACATGAACCTCTCACCATAGACAGTGAGAGACATGGCTGGCCTTTGATAACCCAGTTAGCTGCACTGGGGAGAACAGTGACAACCTTGTGGCGAGTGGGACTCGAACCCCCAACCTTAGGATCAGTGATCCTGCGGCCTATACCACTAAACCACCACTGACCGTTATACAAGTGTATATCGCAACATACTCATATATGTTGGCCTCCGTCAGTCCCGAAGGACTATGGCTGCGCTCTGGCCAGTATCCCGGCTGGTGATACTCTCCAGTGTGCAGAGCCAGGGTAGGAAGTCATGGAGGACAGGCTGTTACCCAAGCAGCAAGTCCCCCCTCTCGGCACCACCGGAACGATCCAATGGAAGGGCAAAATGCCGATACGACTGGGTTCCAGTGCCGCTGCAGGAGTTGCCAGAACGTCACTGTGAACGAACTGCCTCAGGGGACTCCGACTCCCAATTAGAAACACGCTGACGACTTTGCAGCTACTCTTTACGAAAGTCAGCAATGGTTCTTTTACATGCCTCTCACCATAGACAGTGAGAGACATGACCCGCCTTTGATAACCCAGTTAGCCGCACTTGGGGGGACAGTGACAACCCTGTGGAGAGTGGGACTCGAACCCCCAACCTTAGAATCAGTGATCCTACGGCCTATACCACTAAACCACCACTGACCGTAATACAAGTGTATATCGCAACATACGCATATAGACACACATATCCTCACATCGGAGTTGCTGCTGCTGTTCAGGTGTATGAGGAATGTACGGAACAGTTGTTCTGTTTGCTTTGTATGCAAACTGATGTGAATTAAGATCCGCAGGGACAAGACAGGTCTCTTGAAACAATTGATGATGATGATGATGATGATGATGGCGGTTGGGGCAATTGGATGTTAGTTGTTTAGGTAGCTTTCTGTGCTCTTCTTCGGCACTGGAATGATGGTGGATGTTGTGAGGCTGGTAGGGACCATACACTGCAATGGCAAGAAGTTAAATATGATGGTGCAAACCCCTGCCAGTTGATCTGCACATGCTACAAGTACCTTTCGTCTTATTCCATCTGGACCAGTAGTTTTCCTTGTGTTGACGCTACGGATATAGTACTCTAAGATATAGTACGGTACGTATAAGTTTTCTGGCATCATCAAAAAGAACAGATGAAAAAAGATGAAACAATATTTTAAAAATGCAACCGGTCACCAAATACTAAACAGGAACCTTGCCTTTTTAGTTGCCATGGTTTCAGCTGCAGTAGTGATTTGAGAGAAAGACAGCAAAAGTGAGAACAAGACAGAGAGGTGGAGAGATGGAAAAAGACTAAGCAGAGTTATAAATATTGAATGCCGGTACAGTCTTCGTATAATCAGACGAGACAGCACTTCGTCTCTCTGATCGCAGACAGCTTGCAGTGTGACTCTATGTAAATAAATAAATAGGTTTGAACCATAAAACATATTTAACAATAAAACTGCCCGTGTAGAGTTGATGATGATGATTGGTGACAGTATCTATATACCACATTTCACCTGGTCTAAAGTCATGGGTTTTGATTTCCCATCAATCCCATTGAATCCCATCACAAACCCAGTTACTACCATAGCGGCGATAAATTCTCACATCTGATTGGTCAGAGGAGAAGTTGCTGATATATTATCAACAGCAGGTCTGACACACACACACACACACACACACACACACACACACACACACACACACACACACACACACACATATACACATACACACATATATATATATATATATATATATATATATACACACACACACACACATACAGTCAGCCCTCAACTTACGAAAACCCCAGAATACGAAAAATCCAGGTTATGAAAAACATTTTCCTAAATTTTCGCCCTCTGTGTACGGTACAACCTCTTCTTTTGAAAAGCGACAAACGCGCCATTCAAAAATTCAAACGCGCTTTTCAAAAATTCAAACAATGCGCGAGTTGCTCTTTCATTGGTTGTCTCCATAGTACTGTTCCCCTAAGTTTGTTTGTCACACGCGTAAAGGAGAGATGAGATGTACTGTTGGTTCGTGAGTTTCAAGAGTTTTGAGAGTACTTTACTCATTGCAGCTTATTTGAGGAGGTCTGGATGAGCCGCACCCCATCTCAAAAGCTCTGCATTCGGCCACGAAGCATTTTTGTGCACGGAAGTGGGTGGCGCCACAAGACCTCCGATCTCGTAAGGAAGCAAGTTAATATTGAATCCGGACCTCTTTCTTTGTGTGTGTGTGAGACAGAGAGAGAGAGAGAGAGAGAGAGAGAGAGAGAGAGAGAGACAGTGTTTTGTGTGTGTGTGTGTGTGTGTGTGTGTGTGTGTGTGTGTGTGTGTATGTGTGTATGTGCGTTAATAAAAAATGTTTAATAATGGTTTAATTAATAAATATGTTAATAAAATGGTTTAATATGTTAATAAAATGTTCAAATGGTTTAATAAATAAATTTCTTTTACTTTTAACACGTATGAAAAACACGTTTTACATGTAAAATGCACCTCTACTTACGAAAACTCCAGGCTACGAAAAAGGCTCTGCAACGGATTAATTTCGTAAGTAGAGAGCCGACAGTATATATATATATATATATATATATATATATATATATATATAAAACTTTTCTCTATTCTTCCTTAATTTCCTTATTGTTTAATTCGATGAATATTTAAAAAAAAAAAACGCGATGCACTGAAGCCGCATGAATTGCAGCGTAAAGTAACGAGGGATTCCTGTATATCTATACATTTTTGTTATTTGCTCTACCAAAAAGTATTGAGCACTCTCCTACGGAAGGATCTACTCAGAAAATCATATATATATATATATATATATATATATATATATATATATATATATATATATATATATATATATATATATATAAACAGTTTTATATGAAGACACTGGCTGCATGGTGGCATACAAGTTAGTATGTCCACTTTGTAACTAGACAGTGCTGGGTCGAGTTCACGACTCAGAGTTTGTTTCTGTATGGCGTTGTTATGCTTGTAGTTACATGGATTTTTTCTGGGTACTCTTAGCTTTATTTTATTCAGAAGTTCACTAGCCTATGTCTGATTTGTTAGTTTAATATCTGTATACTGTTATTATTGCCATTAATTTACCTTTTACGAACTGATGGATTCATGTCACAATTCTTGCATTTTTTTTGCACTCTCCCGAAGGTGAAACAGCAGCCTTTTTAAATAGGCTAATGCAAACAATCAAGCTGATTTAAGCAGGTTGTAGCTTGGAAAATGTAACTATAAACCACCTGATGATGAAAATATGCACATGCTCATGTGTAACAGGAGAGTAGCTATCAGTGTGGAGTATCCATGTTTTGTGCCTACGTAGATTTACTCTGTTTCCTGCTTACAGTCTGCAGATTTGCACTCATTTCTAGGACAAATGCAAAAGCAAACAAACCAAAAATATCCCAATGCAGTACTACGCCTGCAAATGTCCAGGTATATGCTGTAAGTCAAGTCTCACCAACACACAGTGAGTGTAAAAATATTTTAAACTAGTCCAACTTGAGTATTTTTACATGTGACATGAAAGCAGAATAACACCAATCATAGCCAAAATATTTCCAGAACACCTGCTGACCTTTTATCAGGCATGCAAACACAATGTACTGGTTCACATTCAACATTAAAACAAAATAAGGGTCATATAGTCTTTCACTTCACCTAGTCTGTGTTAATACACTTACATACTGCATGTGATTGAATCACATAGCACACAGAATCAGCATATATGTTTTTGACTCTAATATTAAAAGGAAATATGTGATGGATGGGTAATTCTAAAAAGATCTCCCATGCATTTGGTTTTCAATACCCCTCTCACACAGAGAATACCTTCCCTTATCTGGCCTTGGCAGAAACACCAAAAGATGAAGGATATCCAATACATCTCTCCAATTTACTGAATGATTTTCAAGGTTCATCAGTCTGGGCCCCCCAGCTCTCAGTGAAGTGATTCGCAGTCAAGTTCGAGGCATCCGGGATGAGGATCAGAACGTCCAAGTCCGAGGCCATGGTGCTCAGTCGAAAAAGGGTTGAATGCACCCTCCAGGTCGGGAATGAGGTCCTGCCCCAAGTTTTGGAGTTCAAGTATCTCGGCGTCTTGTTCATGAGTGAGGGAAGGATGGAACGGGAGATCCACAGGTGGATCACTACAGCCTCTGCTGTAAAATAGAGCTTGTGCCAGTCCCTCATGGTGAAGACGGAGCTGGGCCGCAAGGCAAAGTTCTCAATATACCAGACGATCTACATTCCAACCTTCACCTATGGTCACGAGCTTTGGGCAATGACCAAAAGAACAAGATCACAGATACAAGCGGCTGAAATGAGCTTCCTTTGCCGGGTGGTGGGGCTCTCCCTCAGAGATAGGGTGAAAACGCTCAGCCATCCAGGAGCTCGAAGTAGAACTGATGCTCCTCCACGTTGAGAGGAGCCAGTTAAGGTGGCTCAGGCATCTGGTTAGAATGCCTCCTGAATGCCTTCCTGGTGTGGTGTTTCGGGCATGTCCCAGTGAGAAGAGACCCCAGGGTCGACCTAGAACATACTGGAGGAATTATATCTCTCAGTTGGTCTGGGAACACCTCAGTGTCCCCACAGAAGAGCTGGAGGAAGTGGCTGGGGGGGGGGGGGGGGGTACCTAGATCTCATTGCTTATGCTGCTGTCACTGCGACCCGGCCCTGGATTAAGGGGAAGAAGACGGTGATCATGGTGATGATTGTCAAGGTTTATATAGCAGTGCTGGGCAAAGGTTTTTGCCCCCTTACTGATGTTTTACTTTTTTGTACCTTTGTCACACTTAACTTTTTCAGATCATCAAATAAATTTAAACATTACACAAAGATACCCCAAGTATTCAAAAAATGTAGTTTTCCTGTTGTGATTTTGTTTCGTCGCCTTCCTTTCGGCTTTTTCCCTTTTACTCGGGAGTCACCACAGCGAATCATCTGATTCGCACGTTTTTTGATTTGGCAGATGTTTTTACGTCGGATGCCCTTTCTGTCACAACCCTTTTTAGCAAGGGACAGAAACACGCTGACGACTTTGCAGCTACTCTTTACGAAAGTCAGCAATGGTTCTTTTACATGCCTCTCACCATAGACAGTGAGAAACATGGCCCGCCTTTGATAACACAGTTAGCTGCACTGGGGGGGACAGTGACAACCTTGTGGAGAGTGGGACTCGAACCCCCAACCTTTGGATCAGCGATCCAGCACCCTATGCCACTAGACCACCACTGCCCCCCTGTTGTGATTTTGTTTGTTAAGAGAAAAATCCTATCCAAACATACATGAACCTATGTGAAAAAGTAATTGCCCCCTTGTTAAAAGGGTGACATAATTGTGATTAATCCTATAATTGGAGAAAACTGAGTTCAATTTCATGGCCACACCCAGGCCTGATTGCTGCCAAACATTTCCAATCAGTAGATCCTGAACATAAAACCTGTCTGACAAGGTGAGGTAGGCCATACTGAACACACATCATCATGCCACGATCCAGTGAGCTTCAAGAGCAAACAAAGAAGATTATAGAGATGTCTCAGTCTGGGAAAGGATACAAAGTCATTGGTGAATCTTTGCGATTCAGGCCACTGCCAGAGCCACTATCTATAAATGGAGAAGGCATGGCACAGTGGTGACCCTTCCCAGGAGTGGCTGACCAACCAAAATTACTCCAAGAGCACGGCGCAGACTAACTCGAGAAGTCACAAAGGATCCAAAAACCACTTCTAAACAACTACAAGCCTCACTTGCCGCAGTTAATGTCAATGTTCATGACTCCACCATCAGAAAGACACGAGGCAAAAATGGCATCCATGGAAGAGATCTGAGGCGAAAGCCACTGTTGACAAAAAAGAATATCAAGCCACGACTCAGTTTTGCCAAGAATCATCTTGATCATCCCCAAAGCTTTTGGGAAAATGTCCTCTGGACTGATGAAACTAAAGTTGAACTTTGTGGGAGAAATGCATCCCATTACATCTGACGCAAAAGGAACACTGCATTTGATCAAAAGAAGATTGTGCCATCAGTGAAACATGGTGGTGGAAGTGTGATGATCTGGGCCTGCTTTGCTGCTTCAGGACCTGGGTGACTTCTTATGATTGATGGAACCATGAATTCTGCTTGCTACCAAGAAATCCTGGCGAAGAATGTTTGTCCATCAGTTCGAGACCTCAAGCTAAAGCCCACCTGGGTTCTGCAGCAAGACAATGATCCGAAGCACCACAGCAAGTCCAGTTCTCAATGGCTAAAAAAGAACAAAATGAGGGTTTTGCAGTGGCCTAGTCAAAGTCCCGACCTGAACCATATTGAGATGCTGTGGCATAACCTTAAAAAGGCTGTTCATGCCAAAAACCATCCAATCTGGTTGATCTGCAGAGAAGAGTGGGCCAAAATCCCATCACAGCGATGTGAAAGACTCGTCGCCTCTTATCGCAAACGCTTCACTGCAGTTATTGCTGCAAAAGGTGGTTCAAGTGGGGGGTGATTACTTATTTACACGGGCCCTTGTAGGTTGAGATGGTTCCCCCCCCCTTCATAAATGCAATTGGAACTGAAAATGGCATGTTGTGTTTACTTGTGGTTTATCTTTGTATAATATTTAGGTTTGCTTGATCTGAAATGGATGACAGTGACAAACGTGCAAAAAATGTCAGAAATTGGTCAGGGGGCAAAAACTTTTGCACAGCACTGTTCATAGATGGTATAATGCTTATCCTGTCCGCCTCAGAGCAAGAAGGTTCGAAGTTTAAGTCCCTACTCAGGCATTTCTGTGTGGAGTTTGCATGGTCCTGTTCTTGCGTCCTCTGGGTACTCCTCCCACAGTTCAAACATAAGTACAATAACCTAAACAATGTAAATGTAGGTGGGAGTGGTGTGTGTGTGTGTGTGTTGGCCCTATGATGGTCTGGCGAACTGTTCAGGATGCACTCATTCTTCGCCCAATGTTGGCTGAGATGGGTGGAGTCTCCCTAATATAATTAAGTGGTTCGGCAAATGAATGAAGGAATGGTATACATAGACAATCGCTGGGGTTAGGCAACACAGGATTGGTCAGTTTAAAGAAAGTGTACCATGTAGCTCACAGGATAGGCTAGTAAGAGAGTGATCATCAGTCGCGGCGTGGCTGTTCACAACACGTTCATGTGCACAGGCGCCGTCTTTATAAATACAACACATGAGCCTTTGCTTACAAAAAGAAAAGAAAAAAATCAGAAATTAAGAGAATAAAAACGTAACGTGTGTTAATTTTACTCAACACCCACTGGAGCTTTTACGCTACTAGCACATTAGCGAATGGATTTAACATTATCAAAAAAAAAAAAAAAAGTAAACACAGTTTAAAAATGTATAATCTACAATCATTATACAAATGCTAATCATTTGTTTCCCTCATTCGGACCTGAATTATCTTCAGCTTGAGGGAAAGTGACACTGACCGCAGAAAAACAAACGAATGCTATTCAAGGCTAAAGCTCACTGACTAACTTAATGACTCTCTGCTGCACAGACTTCACAGTAATGAGACAAATACAGAGACAAAGAGACAGAAAGCAGTAATACTACTACAGTATGCCATGATTACTTAAAGAGGACATGAATCAGAGCTCCACACAAGAAGGCCCGAAGTTAAAAACTGGCCCCAACTATCCACGTTACTCTGTTGTGTGCTCAGTCAAATACCGATTACTCTCCGAAGCCACATGCTACACGCGATCTGAAGCAAGTACCATGAACTCCTGCATCCTAATTTACATTTAAATGCTCTAAACTGATGGGAGTCTCAGATAATAAACAGTGGGAAAGATGTCAATGATTAAGAATGAGATTATAATTACAGAGTAAAGCATAGCATGCCGCACATCTCTGGGTTTGAAGCAGGTGTGTGTTTCGCCAGCCATTAGCCCAATTAAGGACGGATTTATGTTCCCACAGTCTATTGGTAGGACAGCCCACTGGTCTGACAGCCACACTCATATCTGATGGGCACCTGAATTGAACCAGTTGAGCACCCTACACAGGTCAGTTGGGTTCGGATTAGGTTTAAGGCTGTCGAACCAATGAGCTGCCAGAATATAGGGCGGTCACCGACCAATCAACATGCAAAGATTTGCACCATAAGCAACTCCTACTTTACGGATCGGCAGTAAAGTGATTTCCGATGGCTCATATGATCCTCCAGCTGTCTGTCAATCTGGATGTGTTGTTCAGTTCATTTTCTGTAACCGCTTAATCCTAATTAGGGTCGTGGGGAGGCTGGCGCCCATCCCAGCCAACTTCGGGCGAGGGCAGAGTGCACCCTGGACAGCTCGCCAGGCCATCGCAGGGCGGAAACATGCTGACAGCAATACAGCGACTTTTTCTGAAAGTCAGCAATGGTTCTTTTACATGAATCTCACACTATAGGCTCCTTACCAGAAGCTTGAGAAGATGCAGGGCGTTTGAGAGACATCATAGCGCTTAAATAATCATTAAAAACACACGGGAAAAAAATGTGAATTCAAAATTCAAGCAGTCACGTTGATGACGTGCAGGAAGGAGAAAAAAAGAGGCGTACACATCATCTGCAACCAATCAGCAGGAGGGAGAAACAAAAGCTGTCAGCCATTGGCTAAATTTGAATCACGTGCCAGTTACTTCCGGGTTTGTCGCCAATCCACAGGTATGCGGGGACACGAGCGCTGAACCGCAAATGGTCAAGGGCCTACTGTACTTATTTTTATCTCCAATTTAAAAAAAAATCTTTCAAAAAATAACTTTTTAAATGTTAAAATTTAGCCGTGAACCTTTTTCATGAGTTCTGAATTATTCAGCGGCTTTACCAGCAATAAGTATGTTGCGGGACAAAATGCTTTTCTTTTCAAAATTCAATCCTATTTCACTCTAGCTTGTTAATACAGTGAGAATACGGCTCGGAACCAAAGCCCTGTCTGTCACCTGGTCGGTCACGGACACCGGTTCGGGAAACAGGGAAACAACCTTCACCTTCATCTCTGCTGAAATCCATAGCACACATATCTGACACATGTTCTCCGCCCTCAGCAATGCGGCTGTATGGATGAACACCCGCATTCTGTAGGTTCACTATAAACCTCACGCAGCTGCTTGAAAGCACGTCATTAGGGAATTCTCAAAATAACAAGTTATTTACAGCGACTGTACACCTACATCCAAATTTATTCCAGAGTGTGAGCTACTGCAACGGCAGAACAAATGGGAAACATCCAGGGACCTCGGAGCATTTGACGTCTCAGGGACCCCAATGATGGAGGCGGTTCATAGCTGTGTAGCTCATAATCGCGGCGAATAAGCGGTAGCTGGGGGTCTGTACATTTTAGAGACTAATATATATATATATATATATATATATATATATATATATATATATATATATATATATATATATAGATTTAGTCACTGCCTAAAAGTGGAACGCCCGTTTGATTTCCCTCACTTGATAAGTTTTTGGTGGGAATTTTCAGACTTCATCCCCGTACCCTACACATACTAATATTAATAACTAATTAATCATTAACTCATGTTAATAACTTGTTTATTGAAGGGAATACAAATGAGGTAACCAAACGCACAATCTGAGTCTCGACGTGTAAGGGACACCGTTTACACACCATCGCTTTATAGAACATTTCAATATCACGTGGCACGAATATCATACGCCTGTTGTTCTATATTACTCTGATTCATTCGTTTTCTGAACCACTTGATCCTGATTAGGGTTGCGGGGAGGCTGACACCCATCTCAGCCGACTCTAGACTAGGGCAGAGTACACCCTATACAGCTCACCAGGCCATCAGAGGGCAGAAGCACGCTGACAGCATCCCAGTGGCCGACTCTTCAGGAACGCCGCAGCGGTTTGTTTACGTGCATCTCACCACAGACCGTGAGAGATGTCTTTCGATAACCCAGTTCGCTGCACTGGAGTGACAGCAGGAACAATTTAATGCTAGTGGGTCTTGAACCCCTGACCTTCAGATCAATAAACCAGCACATTTCCACTGGGCCTCCACTGGGCCACTACTGTCCCACTCTCTTGGAGACAGTTTCTTATGTTGTTCCTTTTTTGAGATATAAAATGTTCAAAGAATTACACAGGATTCCAATGTGTACACATACAGTGCGTTATAGGGATGGAGGGATGGACAGATGCATGCTACAGGTTTTTCTTGATGTTCCAAAAGCAACTCAAATGTTTACTTATCAATATCCACTATAATCAAATTCTGTGGATTTTTTACACGAGACAGGGTCTCTGACCAACCAGAACTTACTCATTCATTCATTGTCTGTAACCGCGTTATCCGAATCAGGGGTCGCAGGGAGGCTGGCACCCATCTCAGTCAACTCTGAGCGAGGGCAGAGTACACCCTGAACAGCTTACCAGGCCATCACAGGGCAGAAACACGCTGAGGGCTATGCAGCTACTCTTGTCAAAAGTCAGCAATGGTTCTTTTACATGAACCTCTCACCATAGACAGTGAGAGACCGGGCCGGCCTTTGATAACCCAGTTAGCTGCACTGGGGGGGGGGGGGGTGACAACCATTGACAGTGGGGCTTGAACCCCCAACATTGGGATCGGTAATCTAGCACCTTACCACCGGGCCACCACTGCCCTCCAACTCAAACTGTCTGTCTTCCTTTCGGCTTTTTCCCTTTTACTCGGGAGTCACCACAGCGAATCATCTGATTCGCACGTTTGATTTGGCAGAGGTTTTTACGTCGGATGCCCTTCCTGTCACAACCCTTTTTAGCAAGGGACAGAAACACGCTGACGACTTTGCAGCTACTCTTTACGAAAGTCAGCAATGGTTCTTTTACATGAACCTCTCACCATAGACAGTGACAGACATGGCCCGCCTTTGATAACCCAGTTAGCTGCACTGGGGGGGACAGTGACAACCTTGTGGAGAGTGGGACTCGAACCCCCAACCTTTGGATCAGCGATCCAGCGCCCTATACCACTAGACCACCACTGCCCTCGCCCTCCAACCAGAACTCAATAATAAAAAATAGTAAGAAGTGACATTAAAAAGATGGCAAAACCTATTGTTGGTGTATCTTAAAGGCGTAATGAATATTAATATGTGTGTGTGTGTGTGTGTGTGTGTGTGTGTGTGTGTGTGTGTGTGTGTGCCGTATAATTTTACCATCACCGAGGAAGTTATGTTTTACCAAACAATTTGTGCATTTATTTGTTAGCGTGATTACACAAAACACTGTGTGCGGATTTTGATAAAATTTATATCAGATATATTTTTTAATTAGAATTAAACGATTCAGACCCCATTATATTTTGGAGATGTTTTAAATCAAATCCTGGATCCAGAAGGTTTTTGAAGAGCGCAAAGCTTTTAGTTCTGAAGGAGGATAGCTGTACTTGGCAGGGGTTTGCGCTCTTGGATTGTTCGATTTTTAAATGCTATGCCATGATTTATATGTAAACATTGATTGTTAAACGGGGAACAATTAACAAGCCTTTTGAACTCAGAAGAAGAGAAAAGTTCCTGGATGTGAACCCTTGGGGTGCCAGATTTATACTTAATGAACATTTTTACATCAACAGAAAGTTGGCATATTGTCGATAATTAAGCGTGAGCGTAATAAGGTTGGATGTTTCATTTAGCCTGCTAGCTAGCAAAGGGCAGCCGTCCTCGGACTCAAACACGTCTCTAAGTAGAGGGGACCCGGACTGCAGAGTGATAACTGTCCAGAGTGTGTGATACGCTACGAAAGGAGACACTTTGGTAGAGGACTTTCCATTTTTTAAGGTCCGGTAACAGACACAGAACGCAGGCCTCGTTGTGAAAACCAGCCGGACTCATTGAGAATTCAATGCTTTTGTTTTACAGCCAGTATTGTTGTAATTATATGAAATTTGTGGATAATGAAGACCTTTCAGCCTTAAAAGTTAATGTTTTGTAAGGGTATTTGTTGTAGTGTACCCTTATTAATTATTGCTATACGTAAATAGTTTGATTTGTGGGGCCGGCGGTGTCGTGTTTAAGGTGCTGGGCTCATGATCGGGAGGTGGGCAAGGTCTCAACCACAAGTGTGCCTCTGTTCACCCAGCAGTATAAATATACTGGGTACCAGTAAAATATACTGGGAAGGTAAGCTGCGATGGACTGGAGTCCCATCCAGGAGGAGTTGTACTCCTCGTCGCTTCACGTCATGGACACTGGGAATAAGAACCAGCCTGATGAGCCACCAGGGTCGGGTGTAAAAAGCCCAACAGACTATCTACCTTATAAATAGTTTGATTTATTACAGTTTGTTTATTAAAAGCACATGTTGAGTTAAAACTGTAACGGTTCTTACTGGTAATTTAAATGTTAGAAAGAGAAATATACTAAAAGTTCATTTTCTGTAAACGCATCATCCTAATTAGGGTTGCGGGGAGGCTGGCGCCCATCCCAGCCAACTCAGGGCGAGGGCAGAGTACACCCTGGACAGCTCGCCAGGCCATCGCAGGGCGGAAACACGCTGACGGCTTTGCAGCTACTCTTGTCGAAAGTCAGCAATGGTTCTTTTACATGCCTCCCACCATAGACAGTGAGAGACATGGCCGGCCTTTGATAACCCAGTTAGCTGCACTGGGGGTGACAGTGACAACCTTGTGGAGAGTGGGACTCGAACCACCAACCTTTGGATCAGCGATCCGGCGCCTTATACCACTAGACCACCACTGCCCCGGCAAAACAAGGTCAATTATGCAAAAAAACAAAAAAACAAACAAGAACAAAAAATGACCCAAAACCCCCCAACAAGACGACTTAATTTTTATGTGGTGCGCACATCTGAGTGCGCCCGCGCGTCTGTATGTGTGTGTGTGTGTATTTATATTTTATTTACATCTTATGCATTACTTTTGAATGTTTGTTATTATAAGCATTTGTAGTGTTGAACATGTATTTATTGATATTATATACACATATACATGTACGTATACATCAGTCGGGGTGGAGTCGATCCTACTTTACGGAAATCGGCGGTCGTGGGGGTCTCGGTCCGCATTAACCATGGAACATTATACTTGTTGGTAAAAAGAGTTCATTTGAAAATATTTTCAGTTCAATTTATTTGAATTTTCTGTGTGGAAATTGTTCCTGAAGTTTTCTGACGTTAATGTCACTCCACATTTTCTTCAGTGTGTTATAAGGAAGTGTTGTTTGGATTATATTTCATAAATAGGATTTTAATCGTCTGCTGTAAATACTCATTCATTTTCTGAACAACTTCTTAATCCTAATTAGGTTCGCAGGGATACAGGCACCCGTCTCTGGGTGAGGGCAGGGTCAACACAGATCACTTTCCAGGCCATCACAGGACCAACACTCACACAGCCATTCACGCTCTCACCGAGGGCTGATTTAGACTGTTGGAGGAAACCGGAGTACCCTGCAGAAACCCATGCAGTCATGAGGAAAGGGATTCGAACCTAATACCTTCTTGAACTGAGGCAGACATGCTGACTACTACTTTTTTTCTTTTTTTTTTTTTTTTTTTTTTACACCCGAGCTTAGTGGCTCATCCACTAATCCATGCGGTGCTTATCCGCGGTTTCCGTAGCATGAAGCGACTAGAAGTTCAACTCCTCCTGGATGGGACGCTAGTCCGTCGCAGTTAACCTTCCCAGTATGTTTTTACTGGTACCCATTTACACTGCTGGGTGAACAGCACGGTGGGGGTCTAACTGGGATTTGAACTCACAACCTCCTGATCATGAGCCCAGCACCCTAACCATTACACCACCGACCTGTAAACATTTAGGACATTGATTGTTTTTTCCTCTTGCTGCTCAGTTCAGTTCATTTTCTGTAACCGCTTCAACCTAATTAGGGTCGTGGGGAGGCTGGCGCCCATCCGGGCCAACTTCACGCGAGAGGCAGAGTACACCCTGGACAGCTCGCCAGGCCATCGCAGGGCGGAAACACGCCGACGGCTTTGCAGCTACTCTTGTCGAAAGTCAGCAATGGTTCTTTTACATGCCTCACACCATAGACAGTGAGAGACATCGCCGACCTTTGATAACCCAGTTAGCCGCACTGGGGGGGGGGGGGCAGTGACAACCTTCTGAAGAGTGGGACTCGAACCCCCAACCTTTGGATCAGCGATCCAGCGCCCTATACCACTAGACCACCACTGCCCCTCTTGCTGCTATTGTTTCATTTTTTTTTTTTTTAAAGTTGGTATTTAAGTAACATGTGCTTGAAAATGGTGAGTGTGGCTTTAATTCAGACTTGTTCCCTTCCTTAAAAATAGAAGAGTGGTTTTGTAGGACTGGACTCGGGTTAGGTTTAAGTTTACCTTTGAACTTGAGGCTACTTTTTTCCTCTCAACGTCCAAAAACTCCTGAAAAAAACCCACAGTGATGACTGAAGTCGTGCTGATGCTGGTGATGCTGGATCTGCACCGTTAGGGTCACGTTTATTACTGAGTCGGGAGCGCGCATTGGAGCGTGTCGGGTGCGCGCACGGCACGCGACGGCTCGCCGCAACATTGTTTCTTTTTCCTTTTTTTTTTTTTTTCCTATGTAACAATATCCTTGGCCCATGTCCAGTCCCGAAGGTTCTGATTATAGCCAACAGCTCACTGAATGAAACATTATCAGCTGATTGTTATTGTTATTATTGTTATTATTGTTATTATTATTATTATTATTATTATTATTACTACTACGAGCTACTGGTTGCCTGTAGCAGGAATGGTGTGACGATCTGGATCAGGATCTGGATCTACACGACTCCTCACAATGAACAGCCATGAAATAGGAGATGTGAGATGGAAGATGGATCTTCGTGAAGCGCGTATAACCGATTACTAGAGTTGTATGGCAGAATCATGTTACCATGGAAACCGTTGTAACAGAAAAGCTTTCGGGAATCCCATCCCGACACATAACGGTCTAACCCTCGATCAGACTCAGCTACACTCATTAGCCATTCGAGGTATACACACACACACACACACACACACACACACACACACACACACACACCTAAAGCATGATTACGCCTCCAGATTAACGCGCGCTCCTCTTTAAAACTGCATTGCATCCCTAATCATTCAGCATCTGATCTCATAAATAATCGCACAGCACTGACTTCATAAATGATTGAAGGTGATCATACCGTACACTGCTGTGCGTCCCGTTATGTTTTAAAACCCGTAATCACGTCTGATTCAGTCCTCCCGTCGCTGCGCTCCGATACACCGACTACAGCCGACTGTCGCCAATCGCGTCTCCGGTGCCGTTTCCGAGAATAAACAAATTCCCCCCCCAAAAAAAATCAACCGAGTCGCGGCGACTGTGGAGGAAAAGCAGGAGACGCTGAAGAGGAGGAGGAGGAGAGGTGAGGGAGTTGGAAAGGAATGCGGTGGCCGGGATGTCAAGAAGAGAACAGAACAGAAGTGTGGAGACACTGGCGCCCTCTGGTGTCAGACCCCGTTCGTGGAGCCCGATATTCTGAGGGGCGGAGACAAAGCGGCTGGCGTCACCAACCATGACGACATAGCCTGCCCCACACTTCGTGACCTTGAGAGATCAAAATAACCAGGGGGGCATTACGTGGGCCTCCGTCGGCTACGTCTCAATCTGTGAGCATGCGCAGTGAGGAGCAAAGATGGGTCTGTACCACTCAACCACCCGACTGTTCAGTGCGTGATTTGGGATTCCTCTCACAGCACGTTTATTTCTAGGACTTATTCATTAAAGCATACACGACCATATAGAGACTGTTTAGTGCGCACCTGACCATCATGTCCATAAAAACCTTTCTGGATTGTGGGGCCCGGCTGTGTTCATCCGTATTTATTTAGCCATAAAAGTACTGTATGGCTGAGGTCTGATGCAGTCTCAGGAGGCTTGGGGTTCCAACATTGTTCAATACGTCCAGCGGGTTTGGTGTCGTAGCTCTGAACAGGACACTCAAGTTCTCTCGGTCCAGTTCTGGTGCACCATGTGTTCAGCTTGCTTTGTGCACAGGGGCGTTGTCGGAACCACCTATTAGTTCCAGTGAAGGGAGACTGGAGTGCTCTAGTTCAGGGGTCCCCAACCTTTGGTCCACGGACTAGTACCGGCCCGTGGAGGAGCATTTGACAAACTCTTTCATGGTACGAATTGTCTGTCTTCCTTTCGGCTGTTTTCCCTTTTACTCGGGAGTCGCCACAGCGAATCATCTGATTCGCACGTTTGATTTGGCAGAGGTTTTTATGTCGGATGCCCTTCCTGTCACAACCCTTTTTAACAAGGGACAGAAACACGCTGACGACTTTGCAGCTACTCTTGACGAAAGTCAGCAATGGTTCTTTTACATGCCTCTCACCATAGACAGCGAGAGACATGGCCCGCCTTTGATAACCCAGTTAGCTGCACTGGGGGAGACAGTGACAACCTTGTGGAGAGTGGGACTCGAACCCCCAACCTTTGGATCAGCGATCCAGTGCCCTTTCATGGTACAAATTATTTTTCTTTATTAGCCTCCGGATCTTATTTTGAAAAACGACTGTTTTTGACACTGCCACAGAAGCACTGAAAGCCCTTCTTCCATTTCCAACCACATATCTTTGTGAGGCGGGGTCTTCTGCGGTGACAGCCACCAATACAAGACTACGGAGTAGACGCTAACCAGTCCAGGGAAACATTTTCAGACATAAAACTGGTCCCTGGTGCTAAAAATGTTGGAGACCACTGCTCTAGTTCACGGGAAGCTCTCTTTGTAGTGTGGTGGAGATTGTGTTTGTTCAGTTAAACAAATACTGAGATTCTGATCGTGAAAGATATCCTGTAGCACTGTATGCTGCGGGCCAAGCTGATGGTCAGGTGACCACAAACATAACTGCTCCGACAAAAAGTGCTGCAGTTCACTTATGGTTCAAATAAACATCAGGGCCATAACACAGTGAGAAGATACAGACTTCAGCACACTTGACAGGTTCCAGTTTCAGTTCATAATCATTGAACACAAGGCTGGTGTGTGGCTCAGGAGCCAGAGAGCAGACGGAGGAAGTTTGTTCAACAGACATGTGTGAAGCTGATTCATCCCAATAGCAGCTCAGCCATAGCAACCATCACACCTTCGGAAACATGGCATCTGGGATATAGCAGAGACGTGGGTGAGTGTGTGTGTGTGTGTCCTTTGTTGGGACCTAATTCTGTTTAATGTCTTCCTTCTGGGAATAAATACTAGACCCATAAGGTAAATCAATAAATTCTATTGCAGATATATTTTAAGATCTGGGTTAAGAGTAAGGTCTGATTAAGTTTCGGGTTCGGTTCAGGTTATAGTTTGGGTAAATGAATGTTGTCCCCTGAAGTCATGGATACAAGACTTTGTGTTTTTAAAATGACCAGCACCTTTAGTGTGATTTATGTATTTTGGTTCAAGTCTCTGTCCTCTCTCCAGTATGTGTGTATCAACTTAATTGTGATTGAGTAGAGGTTGTCGGGGTCTGTGTCTCTAGGCCCACCCTCTTCAGAGATTCTGTGTACTTCCTTTTCCCCAGATTCACTATATCCTCCACTTCCTCAGCAAGGTCCCGCCTCCCGCTCTCGATCAGAGCATGGATTAGCTGTGGGATCGCTCCTGCTCCCGCCTTCTCCTGCCTTCGTGCCCAATGGAAGAGCATCTCTAACACCATGGCTCCAAGGTCATCTCTGAAACACACACACACACACACACACACACACACACGCGCGCGCGCACGCGCGCACATACGCACACACACACACACACACAGCATCATTGATTTCTACACCATATGGTACGAGACTGAATCTTCACAGCCGGACTGATGAATTCTGATGTTTATTATTGCGTGACAAAATGCCGGATCAGAGAGACGTGTGTATTTAACACAGTGTGACATGTAGGTGGGATTGAGGGGTCGAACGTAGTTCACTGTACTGGCGAGAAAGAGGATGAAACAGTAGGTTGAGTTTAAGAATTTAAGTAGGTAGCACAACAGCCCGGGTTCAGCGAGAGCATTTGTGTTGAATGCCCATGTTCTTGCATAGGTTCCTTCAGGGTACTCCAGTTTCCTCCACAGTGCAAAGACATGCATATTTAGGCAAAGTAGCTGTTCCAAAAATTGCCCCTAGGCTGCATACACCTGGTTGGTTGTGCAATATACAACATATTGGCTACCCACCATGAGTTTAAAGAGCATCTACCCAAGAATAACGTGCCCATAATAACACTGTCGTGTTGCAGCTCTGAAAAATATTAAGAGTCAGATCACCTTTAATGGTTTTCATCACTATACAGCAGTGCTTCTCAATTATTTTCTGTTACGCCCCCCCTAGCAAGAAGAAAACAATTCGCGCCCCCCCACCACCCACTTTCCGCCGCAACTATAAATTATAACTTTTTTCTATAATATAGTTACAGGTATATCTCTTCATTATATCGTATCCTTGTTAACATAAATAAAACAAAAAGAAAGAGATATAGTTCAACCTACAAGAATAACTTTAACATTTTTTATTAGTCTGTAAAAGAAAGTGCATCAATTTGCCTTAAATTTAAAAATAATAATATCCTTGTTACATTTTTGACAAACTTACCACACCATTTGCTGCTGAAAATAAAATCAATAAATAATTAATTCAAATTGACTTCAGAAACATTAACTCAGGAGCACAATATATAAACATTTTAACCTACAAAACAAGAACAAATAGAACAATTTGTGCTGATTTTTTTTTCTCAAAATGAGGAAGCCAAGATTAATGGCTACAATGAGCACGTTTTGCAGCGCACAGCTTCTCAAAGCGAGGTTTGAAGCATGACACTGCACTACACATCGCCAGCTCGTAGCAAAACAAACCTACACCGTAGAGTTAATACTCGCTGCGCACAATGGGCAATGAGGGCGCCACTGCCAACTACTGGAGTGGATGTGCAATTACACTTTCTTGTAGTACGGCGGAAAAAAAGCATGTTCTCCTGGGTCACACGCGCCCCCCTCAGCATCCCATCGCGCCCCCCCAGGGGGGCGCGCCCCACTATTTGAGAAGCACTGCTATACAGGAACAGTTCACACACAGGGCCCTGCACACGCCACATAATCTAACACTCAGAACAAACAATTTAATTTAAAAAGTGAGTGTGTTATGTAATGGTATATTTATTGTTTTTGGAAGGACTCCGAGATTGAGTCACATGGCTTAATTAAAATCATTAGCGTAGGTAAGCGCTCAGTACAGAGGAGTTTATATATACTGTCGGCCCTCTACTTACAAAACCTTCTGGGTACAAAAACTACAGGTTACAAAAAACATTTTCCTAAATTTTCATCCTCTTTTTATGAAAAGCACCAAACGCGTCATTCAAAAATTCAAATGCGCCATTCAAAATTCAAACCATGCGCGAGTTGCTGTCTCCCAACATCCCACCCCGCTGGCCTTCCATTGGCCAGGAGGCAGCTGATCTGTAACCATACTTCCTGTACCCATACTTCCAGTTTGTCACACGTGTGAGAGAGGAGAGTTCAACAGGAATGTTGGCTCGTGAGTTCTTTTTGAGAGATCATTGCAGTGTTATATTTCATTATCCATCATGGACCCGGAAAATACTGAAAAGCGGAAATACAGTGACGGAGGCGATTATTTCGGCACGATATTGAAGCAGAAGGAGCATGGAAACAGAGTGCTCCGTGGGACAAGACCTCCGATCTCGCAAGGAAGCAAGTTAATATTGAATCAGGACCTCTGATCTTTCAAACAGGTACTGTAATTCCGCTTTAAATACAACATTCCGTCCATTTAAACATTTAAATGGAATTGGTCCGTCAGTTGCGCATTGCGTGTGGGCGGAGCCCGCATTCAGCAAAACACACCAGAGAGTTTTATATGTGTGTGTGTGTGTGTGTGTGTGTGTGTGTGTGTATGTGTGTGAGAGAGAGAGAGAGAGAGAGAGAGAGAGAGAGAGAGAGAGAGACAGTGTGTGTGTGTGTGTGTGTGTGGGAGAGAGAGAGACAGTGCGTGTGTGTGTGTGTGTGTGTGTGTGAGTGAGAGAGAGAGATCGAGAGAGACAGCGCGTGTGTGCACGTGTGTGTGTGTGAGAGAGAGAGCGAGCGAGAGATTTTTCGTTTTTTAAGTTGCTTAATTCAGTAAATGTTTAATAAATGTGGCGCACTCCACCGAATGTGAGCAAAACGCGGCTCATCCGGAACTCCGATCCGTCAAGGATACAAGTTAAAGTTGAGTTTGGACCTCCGATCTGTCAAGCAGGGAATGCGCTTTGAATTCCCCGTCTTAAAATGCTCCAGCGTTCTGCGTGTGGGCAGACCCCGCATTCAGCAGAGTGCGCCACAGATGTTTATTGTGTGTATTGTGTGTGTGTGTGTGTGTGTGAGTGAGAAAGAGAGAGAGAGAGAGAGAGAGAGAGAGAGAGAGAGAGAGATTGTTGTGTGTGTGTGTGTGTGTGTGTGTGTGTCTGTGCGTTAATAATAAATGTTTAATAATGGTTTAATTAATAAATATGTTAATAAAATGTTTAAATGGTTTAATAAATAATTTTCTTTTACTTTTAGCACATTTCATATAAAATTGGTGTACTTTGATAATTTTTAAAGGGTTTATGGGGTAGTCTTGGGAGCCTCAGAACGAATCAGGCGTTTTACATGTAATATGTGCCCCCTACTTACGAAACCTCCGTGTTACGAAAAGGCGCTGGAACGAATTGATTTCGTAATAGAGGGCCAACTGTACCTGCTACTCGGTGGTATATAAAGAGATTAAGGGGGTAATAGTGAAGAGGGGGGCAGGGGGGAGAGAGAGAGAGAGAGAGAGAGAGAGAGAGCAAAAGAGAGAAAGGAATATATATATATATATATATATATATATATATATATATGATATACTGTATTATCTTCAATGCATTTATAATCTTCTACTATCCAAGATGGGACATGAAGATTCTGCAAACTGGGACACACACACACAAACACAACAACACACTGATCATCCTGTGTGTGTGGGGGGGTGTGTGTGTGTGGGGGTGTGTGTGTGTGGGGGTGTGTGTGTGTGTGTGTGTGTGTGTGGAATCCCCTGCAGTATCCCAGATGGCCCACTGATGACTGACAGCAAAGAGATTAAACAATAGCACTCATGAATATTCATACTGCCTGCTTAGTTTTTGTCTTCAGCTAAGCAGTGCACACACATACAGATCTGATTAATCATAAATAATACACACATGGACGTGGATGTGCCTCTATAACTCTGGAAGGTTAAATTGCTCTCACTGAGGCTCTCCTAACAGAAATATGTTTGCCTGGGAGTCATATTTTGATTACTATCTTGCACTACAACGTAAGCAGCCACTGAAGCGTCACTAACAGCGCCATCTGGTGGCTCACTGCTTCTTTTTGCATTCCCTGTGATGCACACACCTGTGTTTGAACTGGATCCGATCCAGCTCTTCATAGCTGATGCCCAGGTTGATGCCGATACTGCGCCAGTCCTGACTGATGCGTAACGAGATGGCCAGCAAGTTGGTCTCCGTCAGATATCCGCTCTCAGGGTCACCGAGGTTTAGCGGAGGGTACTGCCGCTCGGCGTACACACTGCCCTCCTGGTCAGCACTCTGCAGATGTGAGAATATCGGCTGCTTCTGAGTATGGTTTGATTATAAGTCATTAGTTATGGTTGTTTTTAAAGAACTGTGAAACACAGCATGTGTTCAGTCTGTGACTCGTACAGGAAGTCGAAGAGGAAGTGTAGCCATCCACTGGCTGTCGTTGCCTTTCCTTTTCCGAGCCAATTCCTCTGGAAGGTCACTGGGTACCTCGCCTCTGTAGAATGACACCTGAGTAAACACACACACACACACACACACACACACACACACACGTATTGTGTCTGAAAATATAAATAGAACCAAGTGTCTTTCACTCCAGGCTGATTACTTACCTGTCCTCGGACAACTCCCTCATGCTGGTGGGTAGGACACACGTGTACCTCTTTAATGTTCTTCAGTTGAGAGTAGAAGGTGAAGGACAGTCTACCCTCTTTGCAGTCTGGTCGATCTGAGACAACATGACATCACACATCAATGTGATACAGAACATCCTTGATGCATTCAAGGCAAGAAGCCCCGGCCCGTCCCAAATTCACGTACACAAAGAGCCATGGCAAACAA
>CM045742.1:10525000-10550000 GCA_024760905.1 Plotosus lineatus
TTACCCGTGCTGGCCGGTTCCTTGGCCCACAGCTGTGCCCCTGACTCCCTCTCCTGGTCTGAGTGGGAAGTGTACTCCAAGAGTGACCATCATACCTGCGCACAATCACCTCCCCTTTACGATTCCTGTGGTAGGGAACACACACTTCTACAGGCTGGGAAGTACAAAAATAAACAACAATTCCTGACATGAGTGAGCAGGATCTAAGAGAACATGGCTGCTTAAACATGACTCATTCACATAAATAAAATTAAACCAGATTAAAGGGGTTATGATCTCACCTTGTGAAAAGTGACACCATGTGGAAGCAGTTCCAGTGGACGACTCAGGAGGAAGTCATGCTCCTCGAGCCATATCCACTTCCTGTCTGGTTTTCTTTCGGCCCATTTGAATTGTGTGAAGCTCTTAATGCAGCCCGGCGGAAACACGAGCTCTCCACCACCAGGAAGGAACACATGGCGTCCAGCAGGACACACTGAAAACCTGAGGAAGGGATCAGAAAAAGCAATGTGAAAGAGCAATGTGAAAGAGCATAAACAAGGGCATGGCCGTAACTTGAAATGTTGTTGTGGTTAAATTACTTGTGCTGGTTGAAGGCCAGGTGTAACTCCATGATGGGGGCGTCAGTGTGAGCTGTGAGGGACACATGACCATAATACTGTGTTAAATCAGTGCATGTAGGCTTTAATTCAGCATGTGACATGTGGTTTGGGTGAAGCTTTGCACAACCTGGTGTTGCAGGAGGGAGTGGCGGGGGTGTTGGCGGTCGGTCCAGCAGGTTATTTCGTACGTCCAGTCTGGTTAGCCCAGGAAGGGATTTCACACACTCTGGGATGCGTCGCAACTCATTACTGTGGATTGCCAACACCCTCAAAGAGCATAAAGAGCCTAAACAGAACAAGAGGGTCACCTTGAAGAGAAGTGTAGGGGTGCGTTATAATCCCAGAATTATATACAGTACAGTATATGTGCTGTTGCAAAGTTTTTTCCCAATTTTTCCCTTTACCTTCATCTTTACACAGTCACCAGTTTACAGTGGAGCCTCGGAATCCGAACGCTCTAAAGTCCGAACAAATCGGAATCCGAACAAAAAAATCCGTGAGTTCTTCCTTCTGGGAAACCGAACGAAAACCAGAAGTCGAACTCGAGAAACGTGCGAGAAAAAACAAGACCGAGAGGGAGGAAAAGTGTGCGACATCCGAAAGTCCGGAAGTTGTTGACACTATGTATGTTCTGGGGACGTCCGGAAGTTGTTGATACTATGTATAACCCTAAAAGCTGTCCTGGAGAAGTCCAGAAGTTGTCGATACAGTAGTATGTACATAAAGCTAAAGCTAGCGCGAAAGCACCAAAGCTATCTAATCACTAACGCCATATACCACCTCCAGCAACAAATACGATTTAGAGTCTGTCTGTCTGTCTTCCTTTCGGCTTTTTCCCTTTTACTCGGGAGTCGCCACAGCGAATCATCTGATTCGCACGTTTGATTTGGCATAGGTTTTTACGTCGGAAAATACGATTTAGAGTAACGAACAGAAAACCTGCAGATTGGCTTATAGGCATAACCGCATAAACAAAGCTGAAGGAGATATATGTATGTATGCATGTATCTATGTAAGCTAAGCTAAAGCTTTACGCCTTTGCTTGAGGGTGAGATGGAGGAAGATAATTCGCTGTGGCGACCCCTGAAGGGAAAAGCCAAAAGGAAAAAAGAAGAAGAAGAAGAGATGAGCCACTTCCGTAAGGTTTTGAAATGGCTTGTTTCTGCCTTGTTATAAATGTTCTTCAAGAAAAGAAGTCAACATCCTAAAGAGAGTCATCCATGCAAAGCGGTAGACAGAGAAAAAAACACCTTTGGCTTATTTACCTGAAGCTGTTATGGAATGGAATCCGCTTTCCTCTGTCCATCTCTATTATGGAAGGGAATCCTGCGCTTCTCTCCCTCTCCAACATTTACATATGCCAACTGCTCACCACCACAAAGGTTAAAATTCTTATCTTTATTGTTCTTATGCTTTAACTGCACTGTTTGTTATGGTCTCTTACAAATGAGTTGCGCATTGGAGAGGGGTGTGGCTACCACACGTGGGGTGGAGTGCTAAACAAACACACCTCACTCACTCACTCACTCACTCACACACACACACACACACACACACACACAGACACACAAACAAACACCCCCCCCCCATGACATGCAATTCTCACCACCCGCCTCTTTTCGAACTGTGGCACATGCTTATATGGGGTCGGTCTAACATGCTCGGAGGGAAGCGTATGAATGAGCTCACTCATTTGCCAAACCGTTCAATCCTGATTAGGGTCGCAGAGACACTGGCACCCATCTCAGCCGACATAGGGTGAGGGCTGAGTACACCCTGGACAGCTCCGCAGATCATCGTACGACCAACACATACACAAAACAATTTACAGTCACGCCTAGGGGCAGGGGCAATCTGGAACAGCCAGTTGGCCTACTGTGCATGCTTTGGACTGTGGGAAGAAAACGGACTACCAGGAGGGAAAAAAAAAAAAAAAGCGCACCAGCCTGGGATTAAAACCCAAAAGACCTTGCTGTGAGATGAACACAAGCCATATTTTACCATGCCACCTAGTATAGTATACATGTGAGAAGTCCAATGCTATTTTATTTTATTTTAAGGTGCAAATCATCAATTTAACAGGCTATGAACTTAAAAACTAAACAAACATGCACCTGCCTTTAGTGTTCCTTAAGAAGCTCCGCCCATGCACCAATTCTTTGGTGCACATTCCCAAAGTAACAGACTGTCAACGACACCTGTCGTCTCTTCAAGCTCTTCGGGTACATTTCAGAACCGTATCATCTGAACTACCTTCTCTATGTATTGTTTGCACTTTGTGAATAGTATGTCTCAGCAGACTGTATCACGGTCCTGGATTCATAAGTGCACCTAGAACCAATTCTCCACACCGCCTTACCCAGTGTCTCGGGCAGTTCTCGAAGCCTGTTGGATGAGAGCTCCAGCGTGTGGAGGTTTTTCAGCAAGCCTAGCTCTTCGGGAAGACTCTTGAGCTGGTTGAAGGACACATCCAATTCCTGCAGCATACGCAAAAGTCCAAGCTGTGAAGGCAGAGTCTGCAGTTCATTCCCCAGAACGCTGAAATGCCGCAGGGCCACCAGACCACCCACTTCTTCAGGCAGGCAGGTCAGACGGTTATGACAGAGCAGGAACTCGGAGAGGTGATGAAGAGAGAGCAGGCAGGATGGGATGGATGACAGGCGATTGAAGGAGAGATCCAGGTGCACCAGGAAGGAAAAACTAGCAAATGAGGAAGGGAGAGAGGTCAGAAGGCCAGGGAGGGGCTCTCCTTGGGTATCGTAGAAGCGGTGACCTTGGAGATGGAGGACAAGAAGGAAGAGATTAGCAACAGTGTAATAATTTAGCTAAAAAAAAGTCAAAGTGAGAACATTGGTGTGTGTGTGTGTGTGTGTGTGTGTGTATATATATACCTCGAATAGCTAATGAGCGTAGCTGAGTGAGATGAGGGAGAACATGGAGAGCTCCTTCCAGTGCCTCTTCATCTTCTGAGCCCAGCCGAACATACCGTACCCTCTTCATCCGCTCTGGGGCATTCTCCCACAGAGTGGGCATCACTGCACTCCCATGCTGATAGACATCCAACACCAGTCTCTGGTCGACTAGCACTGAATCAGGCACGAGAGCAGGAGTGAGAGACAGCTGGGGTGATGAGAACGAGAGAGACAAAGTAGAGAGGAGAGCAGAGGGAGAGGGGCACGAGGAAGAACACGAGCTACAAGAAGAAGATGGTAAGGCATGAAAAGCAACTTCGTTTCCAAACACATGTCCATCAAGAAAGCTTGGTGTTGAGGCTGATCCTTCCCATTCCTCTTCATTTTTATGTTCCAGTACGTCCATGCTTTCTGTAGATCTGTGATCTGGATCTGACACTCTTCCAGAATCTCCAACAACATCCGTTTCCACAATCATCTCCCTGAAATGACACAGTCTTTCCTCGGCGCCGTCTCCTGTGGATCCTTGTGGAGCCCACTCTTCCTTGTTCTCCATCCTGTGTTTTTCTTGCAGATTATGAATAAAGTCAACCTGGGCGTGTCAAAACAGATATGTGACACCTCGTGTCTTTCTCCTGCACCAGAACCACATCATCAACCCGACCCATGCTGAGATATCCTAGTCCAGGCAAGCCCATGCCTGTCAACAGATGAAAGGTGTAAATTGAAAAAGCCAGATCTATTACCAGATCTCTCTCTACTCAGTCCAGACTGACTGAAAAACAATGCAGCACTGAAACTAGTCTGGTTCTGAGCCTTGATTGTGACACTCAGTATAACTTTACAGTTTACAGGAGAGGGCATGAGGGATTTATTTTAAATTTCAAATTTACTTTAAAAACAAATCATCTGGTATTAATAAGTTAAACTCACGTGTTATATGAAGTTAACACTTATCATTTGTTCTGTTTCTGAAAGTTTTGGCTAGCTCATGTTAGCCGGCTAGCTAACACAACAATATGTCAAAACTGACAGCGAGGATTTACGGTAAAATATCACAACTTCCTTCGTTTCAAAGGTAAACATGTTATCAAATAAATAAATACCTTTAAATACCTGTAAGTCAGCTTGTGAGTTCATATTTTAAAATTAAATAGCGTCCCCATAGCAACTTACAGTACAGTACTTCCTTATCAAAACACTTTTAGAACATTTTTATATTTGCACGCGCGGAACTTTGAAGGAGGGGGCGGGACATGAGATCTTAAAGAGACAGTGCACTTTTTTTCTTTTTTCTTTTTTTACTTCCTGTAAGGTTCACATCAGGGATACTGTACAAGCCTACTACTGCATGTTGTATAAGAAGGTTAATCATAATTATAACTGTGGTCAGTGGTGGCCTGGCGGTAAGAGGTGCTGGATCGCTGATTCTAAGGTTGGGGGTTCGAGTCCGACTCTCCATAAGGTTGTCACTGTCTTTAGGTTTGCCTGATCTGCTGGAATGAGTGAATCACAATCCTGTATTTAAAACATGATCAATACCAGGTTATGCGTCACGGTCTTAGGAGTCCTGGCTGACATTCATCATCAAATTTGTCGAGCATTCATTCATTAATTTTCTGAACCGCATCATCCTAATTAGGATTGTGAGGAGGCTGGTGCCCATCTCAGCTGACTCTGAGTGAGGGCAGAGTACACCCTGGACAGCTTGCCACGCCACTGTTATGCAGCTACTCTTGATGAAGGTCAGCAATTGTTCTTTGACATGAACTTCTCATAACAGATGGTGAGAGACATGGCCAGCCTTTGATAAAGCTGTTGGGACAATTTTGGGACAACAGTGACAACCATTGACAGTGAGGCTTGAACCCCCAACCTTAGGTTCAGTAATCCAGCACCTTACCACCGGGCCACGGCTGCCTGCATTCCCAGATCAGTGTCAGAATATTTTAGAAATTCAAATAATTCCCAGAATTACAGATAAAGGTCTAGGGCAGGGGTCGGCAACCCGCGGCTCCAGAGCCGCATGCGGCTCTTTCACCTTTCTGGTGCGGCTCCATGGCTTTTCAAAATAATGTTGTAGTTTACGGTGGCCGACGGCTGCACCACAAGCTGCTTATTTACTCACACGGCACACTCACATTTACTCCACCAATCACTGATCATCAAAAGAAAAGAAAAAAAATCTAGATTAGACATTACTGTTTCAATTCTGAAGTGGAGCCATCTTGGTGAGATCACCTTGCTTTAAGTGTTAAACAGTAATGTGATCTCACCAAGATGGCTCCACTTCAGAATTGAAACAGTAATGTCCAATCTAGGGTTTTTTTCACCTGAATGATGTGGGTTCCCTTCCAATGCTCTTTTAGGGTGGAAAATTACATTGATGAAAATTAAGGGTCGGTGTGGGCGGATATTTATTTGTTATGGGCGGGGTGATTTTGTGTGTGTGTCCACAAGAACACACACAAAATAACCGCGCCCACACCAAAGAAATATAAAAGAGCCCTAAAAGAGCTCATGGCAAGCAGCAGCACATTGAGAGAGATTTTTTTCTGCCACCGGGGTTTGTAATCCAGGAACGGAAATCACAGCTGAAGTAAGAGACGTTGAATGAGATTTGTTTATACACAGCAATCTCCGAGTTAAATAACTGTCCTCACAGTGACAAAATAAATAACTAGGTGTGGTTCAGTCTCCACTCTGAGCATGGATCGGTCAGTGCAGCACGAAGCATTAATATAATTTAAAAGAATGTTGAGCAGACTCCTCCTTAAAATAACTTTTCATATACTTTTCTGTGTTGTTGTCATTTTTGTAAATTAAAACTATGACAAAACAACATTAATATAACAAATAAAGAAACGGAAGATCCCATGAAGGGCGTGATGGTGAGGTAGATACCCAACCCATTAACACATCTGGCTGTTCCCCGTCCCATGCTTTGTGGGATAGATATTCTTTATCTTTATAAAAATACAAGAAGGACTCTGACACATTCATTCATTCATTTTCTGAACTGCTTAATCCTAATTAGGGTCGCGGGGAGGCTGGAGATTTTTTTTTTTAAATCTAAATGTTTTTGTTGCAAGCAGAATTGCAATTTAATTGTCTCTGCAGTCGTTTAAATCAATGCAACACATTGTTGTTTTATATTAACATGAAAGAAAAAGGGAAAAAAATTATATGCAGCGTTATTTGATTTTAAATGTCAAAAAAGGATTTGTGGCTCCCAGTGTTTTCTTTAATGTAAAAAATGGGTCCAAATGGCTCTTTGAATGGTAAAGGTTGCCGACCCCTGGTCTAGGGTAACCACGATAAACTGAAAAGTAAGTCTATCGAGCTTTTACACCCGAGCCTACTGGCTCATCATCCCCGTATTTGTCCCGGTACCCTTTTGTACTGTTGGGTGGACAGAGGTGCACTTATAATTAAGAACTTGCTCAGATCTTGCTCTTAGTACAGTGTGGGGGGGGGGTCTAACAGGGATTCAAACCCATGACCTCCTGTCCATGAGTCCAGCACCCTAACCACTATCCCCATGACTGTGACTAGTATTATAACACTAGGTTGAATGTACAATATGTTGTAGAGAACATCAATATTGGATCAAAAAACTGATATCAGAAAACACAGACTGGTCCGAGTCCCAGATGTGTTATTTTTTTTTTTTTTTAATAATTCCCTGCTTGCCTGGACATGTTGTGCTTGTGTTTGCCCTGTTTCCTTGCCCCAACTGTTTTATTTCAGGAGTCTCAATACCCCTGAGATTAAGAACATATTTTGATACTATCATCTCCCAGGGGAAGAGAATAAAAAGCACAGGAGGAGAGCGCATCTATCACCACATAACAATCTGAAGAATTTTATTTTTTGAAGCAGGAGTGCAAGTCACACATTTTGTATTATTATTTCCATCATTATGTGACCGGTACATGGATAAGTGGTTTAGCGTACCCGCTTCACAGCAAGAAGGTCCTGGGTTCGGGTTAGGATGTGGACCTTGAATTGTGTTGGCCCTGCGGTGGTCTGGGGAGCTGTTTACGGTGTATTACATTTTCACACAGTGTCGGCTAAGATAGGCTTCCTACTCATTTAGCCTTAACAGGATTATCTGTTTCAGCAAATTAATGATTGATGAGTGAGTGTTATTAATGATTGATATGTGAGTCATTATGCAGTTTTTTTTCCCCCCTTTCACCGTTATTGACCTGTGACTGACCCTACAAGGTACTCGGTAAAGTGTTTCCATGAGGCGCTATCTGGCATACTGTCCAAGAAGGAGGCCAAAGGAACACAAATAGGGGTTTTGGTCATAAATGTTGACAACACATTCCGAGAAGAGCCTATCTGAGTGTGGAAATAACAGAGCGTACGTTCCTATCAGCAGCACGCAAAAATAGCACACGTTTACAGGCATAGATCCATAGATTAATAGTTCAGCTGTCAAAATGCCCGCAGTTACAGTGCCATTACTCCCAAACTTTAAACATCCTGACATATGCAGAGGATGAATCCCTAAAATAAATCCTTCATTTCTTTTAAATTTCTAATAATAATATCACATCAAGCCTATTACACCCCACTGCGGCTCATTGGGTTATCGAAGGCCGGCCCTGTCTCTCACTGTCTGTGATGAGAGGTTCATATAAAAGAACCATTGCTGACTTTGATCAAGTGAAGCCTGCACTGCCGTCAGCGTGCTTCTACCCTGTGTTGGTCTGCCGGACTGTCCAGGGTGTATTCTGACCTCGCCCAGAGTTGGCTAAAATGGGTACTTCCCTTCCCGTGACCCTAATTAGGATGAAGTGGTTCAGAAAATGAATGAATGAAAGCCTATTCCATGGTAATAGCACATTAAAAACCTGTCCATTTA
The DNA here is from genome assembly GCA_024760905.1 of Plotosus lineatus. Classification (NCBI taxonomy): domain Eukaryota; kingdom Metazoa; phylum Chordata; class Actinopteri; order Siluriformes; family Plotosidae; genus Plotosus; species Plotosus lineatus. The sequence goes on from CM045742.1 coordinate 10,533,391, forward strand.
CACCTACCGCAGGACTTCACACATTTTCCAAGAGACAAGTAGCAGAAAACCCATGGGAGATTTCTACTAAATACAAGAAAAAGCTTTTCCAGATATCCAGGGAGGTAAAAACATTGCTGCTACAATATGTCCCAAATTAGAAATCTCTTGTGAAAGCGTTGCATTACAACATATAATGCAAAGACTACTCACTTTAGGAATGTGGCTCAGTGGTTAAGACTCTAGCTTGCTAATCTGAATGTTGGCGGTTTAAGCTCCAGGATCATTGTTTGGCCCTTGAACTAGGCCCTTAACCTTAAACTGCTCAGTTGTATCAAAAAAAAAAAAAGAAGTCTCTCTGGATAAGGGTGTCTGCCAAATGCTGTAACTGTGACAAGCATCAACCATGAATTAGACTTTTGTAATGATGTACATTCGTTCATTCATTTTCTGAACCGCTCGATCCTAATTGGGTCGGGTGGAGGCTGGCACCCATCTTAGGGCAAGGATGGGGTACACCCGGGACAGCCCATCAGGCACCTCACTGCAAAGCCGACACTCACAGAACCATTCAAACTCACACGCACACCTATGAGCACTTTGAAACAGCCAATTAACCCACCATGCGTGTTTTTGGACTGTGGGAGGAAACCAGACTATCCGGAGGAAACCCACGCAAGCACGGAGAGAACATGCAAACTCTGCACAGAAATGTCCAAGCTGGGAATTGAGCCCAGGACCTTCTTGCTGTGAGGCGGATGTGCTAACCATTACACCACCACGCCGCCCCGTAATGATCTACAATAAAATCTAAATAATACTGTAAACACAATTTTTAAAAACAAATCACAAACGTCTGTTCGCTCTTGTGGCTGAGCGGAAGTTTCATTTACTCATTTACTGGAATGCTGGCATGTATTATATTTATTTACATTAGCTTGTTTTACTTGCTAATGGCAATACTAGCACTTATTGGCTAGTAGCTAACAAATTAGGCGAGGCAGTGAGTCAGAGTTCAAATAAAAGTGATTGTTGAAAATGTACAGAGAAGGAATAATGCAGGGTATAAAAATATGCCGAGTATGAATAATTAATTTTAAAAAATAACACATTTCACATATGACACAGAATTAAGGTGTACCTATGGCAGTGGTTCTCAAATAGTGGGGCATGGGAACATGCTTTTTTTTTTCCCGTATTAGGATAAAGTGTAATTCTACATCCACTACAGCAGGTGGCAGTGGCTTCCTCACTGTCAGAGTGTGCCCAGAGGTAAAATAAGATGTGAAGTTAATAAACCCACCATGGACATTTTCAACAGGGACGGAAAGAGGCGGCAGACAGAGACAGTGAGAAACGAAAGTCTCCTGGAAGTTAAGTCGAGGCGGTATGATGAAGCAGATGTAGCGCTCGGCTTCACTGTGCTGCGGTGAGAAACGAGAAAAGACCGCTGTGCTTACTGTGTATGAAAACATTGGGAGCGCACAGCATGAACCCAAATAAATTCAGGCATCACTTAAAGACGTCATACCCCGATCAAGTGATGAGCCGCGTGAGTTTTTTCAGTGAAAACGTGACGAATATTTCCAACAATCGTCCCGCTTTGTGAATGTTACTCCAGCAAACCAGCGAGCTCTGTTAGCATCAGATCAGGTGGCGTTCCAAACTGCTCAGTGCAGAAAACCCCACAGCACAGCAGAGGAACTGATCCTACCTGCAGCACACACGGTCTCTGTCATGCTGGATGATGTCACTGCTGTGAAAATAAATGCAGGTCCCAGTTCAGCATTGAGCAGGAGCTGAGAGTTCAGTATTTTGCTTTAAACCCGGCTTCGAAAAGCTGTACACTGAGAAACAGGCTCATTATCGCCATTAATCTGGATTTAATCATTTTAATAATAATAATAATAATAATAATAATAATAATACAAGTTGTTTTATTCATTTTTGTTTTGTTGGTTAAAGTGTTTTATATATTGTGCTTCTTAGTTGATATTTCTGATCAATTTGAATTGATTATTATTTATTGATTTTATTTAATTTTATTTTTCAGTACAAAATGGTTCAAATTGTTGATCAAAAAAGGTTGACAGTTTAAATAAGGATACTTTTTTATTTCAGGCAAATTAATGCACTTTAAATCTTTTTGTTTAAAAATTTAAAAATTGTGAATAAAGTTATTCTTTGTTGGAAGTTGATCTATATTTCTTCATTTTTTTTATTCCATAATGCTAATAAGGATTTATTATGTTGATAAGGATACAGTGTTATGCAGAGGATTACTTATAACAATTTTTAGACAAATAACACTATTTATATTGTGGGGGCGTGAAACGTTTTCCTCTTCCTAGGGGGGGCGCAGCAGAAAATAATTGCGAAGCTTTGACCTATGGTGAATTAGCGCTACCAGCTATTTTAAACAATCACGTATAGCATCAATGGATACTTCCTGCAACAACAACCCGCACCCGATTTCAAAGTGTGCTGCTCGTGTGTTATGGCACATGCCATATCATTATAGTCAATTTGCGGGCCCGACCCGCCAGGTACTGGTCACTTGGGAGGTATGCAATGAGTTGTTCTCACCACCCGCCTCAGAAAGGCAACATACCGTAACCCCACCGCTCATTCGCGGTTCAGCTCTCGGGGCCCGCATACTCTCGGATTAGCGGCAAAGCCGTGTTATACTGGCGTGTGACTCAAATTTAGCCAATGGCTGAGAGGTTTTGTTTCTCGCTCCTGCTGATTTGATGCAGATGTAAACACCTCTTTTTTTCTCCTTCGCGCACATGTCATCAACGTGATTGCTCGAATTGTGAATTCACATTTTTTTTTGTGTGTTTTTAATGATTATTTCAGCGCTATGATGCCACTCAAACACCCTGCATCTTTGCTAGCTTCTGGTAATTTATTAATTTATTAATAAATATTATCACAGTACAAAATTATGAAGTTTTTACTTTAATCATTATTACATTTTACTGCATTATTACTGTATTAATGAGTAAGACTGGCTATAGAATGTGCTGAACCTGCATATTTTAGCACATGTAATGTCATACATAGGGTTTTAAAACCGCATCAATAACTCGCAGATTTTCATGATCAGCGGGAAGGGCCGGAACACAACTCCCGTGAATAACAGCGGCTTACTGTATCTCGTATGGCATGCAAATTGACTACAAAACCCACTGACCCTCCAGCATAATAAAAAAAACCCGACTGTCTGAGGCTGTCCAAAAATGTCAGTTGTTCCAGTCATATTTCTGAGCATTTTCCCCACAACACAGACTCCCATTAATCGAACGTAACACAGCGGTCTTGATTACGGCAGCAGAGATCTAAACTAGTATGTTTGCGTCACGCATTTTGATTTGTTAATGTGCCTGAAACACAAACTGAAGCGCCAACCAGAAAAGCTTTTGAAAAGGTGTACTTGGCGGAAACACACCGCTGTGTTTATATTAGTTTCAACACGTTATTTTCTAAAGTTCGCAGAATACACACCGAATAATATTATGGATAAATCCAGTGGTAACCGAAAAGCATCAACAATGTCAGATAAATTAAGAGACGATACCGTCGAAGGCGGAAGTAAATCTGTTCGTAACTCTGACTCCGACTCTGATAATGATGTGGCTGCAGTCTGAGAAGATAATCGTCATCCCAGAACACCCCAAAGAATAAAAAAACGGTTTCATTCAAAAACGATATTCAGCGCCAATGGTTTCAGTCATTCGCCTGCATTCAGAGTGTGGAAGGTCAGCCATACGAAGCACACTGCACGGTTAGTGTTAAACCAGCTCTGGGCCAACAGGCAGGGCCTGGGCTAACGGTACTGCAGACAGAATATAATCAGAATCAGAACACAGTACTTTTTTGATCCCGGAGGAAATTGTGTAAGTTCCGGAGTGATAAAGTGTAAAAACTCTCTCAACCCACATGCTGAGAGGGAAGCTACTTATATATAATAAAGTAAAAAGTAAAAGAAACAAATTGAAGTAAAGTCGGGAAAAAAAAGTTGAAAGTACGAGGGAGGAGCAACTGAAAAAGGCTTCACGCCGGTCAACCCATGCACACTAATAAACAAATAAAAATAAAATACAGTAACTTCAAGCTGACTGTATGTTTGTACGCTGATGGACTGGCAAGCTGTCCAGGGTGTACTCTGGCTTTGCCCGGAGTCAGCTGAGATGGGCACCAGTCTGCCCATGACATATAAAATATACAAAAAAAGTTTGAACTTGTAAGTTTTATGTATATTATTAATACTGTACATTACTATGAAATTACTGTAGTTTTGGATTTTTCTGTTTTTAACAGTTTTAGAATATTGTATTATTATTCATGACAATAATAATTGTTGTTTATACATGTAAATCCATAAATACAGAAACATAAACAAACTAGCATCACTGATCACAAGGTGTGGGATTCAAGCCCCACTCTCAACAGGTTGTCAGTGTCTCCTCAGTGCAGCTGACTGGGTTATCAGAGGCCAGCCATGTCCTTCACTGTCTATGGTGTGAGGTCCAGGGTGTAGTCCGCCCTCGCCAGCCTCCCCGCGACCCTAATTCGGATGAAGCAGTTACACAAAATGAACGAATGAATAAACAAACTATGATGGTATAAAGTAAAGGTTGTTAATGCAGGTGTGTAGTCTTCTTCTTTTCCTTTCAGCTGTTCCCTTCAGGGGGCGCCACAGCGAATCATCTGCCTCCATCTCACCCTATCCTCTGCATCTTCTTCTCTTACACCAACTACCTTCATGCCATTCTTCCCCACATCCATAAATATCCTATGTGGTCTTCCGCTAGGCCTTCTACCTGGTATTTCCAGCCGTAGCGTCCTACTAACGATATATTCACAACCTCTGTACATGTCCAAACCATCTCAGTGTAACCTCTCTGACTTTGTGTCCAAAACCTCTTACATGTGCTGTCCCTCTGATGTGCTCATTCCTGATCCTATCCATCCTCGTTACTCCCAAAGAGAACCTCAACCTCAACCTCAACTTTTCCTCAGCGCCACTGTTTCTAAACCATACAACATCGCTGGCCTCAACACCGTCTTGTACACTTTTCATTTCATTCTTGTCGATACCTTCCTATCACACATCACACCGGACACTTTTCTCCAACCATTCCAACCTGCCTGCACACACTTCTTCACCTCTTTTCCACACTCTCCATTACTCTGGATTGTTGAGCCTAAGTACTTAAAATCCTCCACCTTCCTTATCTCTGCTCCCTGTAACCTCACCGTTCCTCTTGGGTCCTTCTCGTTCACACACATGTATTCTGTCTGACTGAGGCTGACCTTCATTCCTCTCCTTTCCAGGGCATACCTCCACCTCTCTGGATTTTCCTGCACTTGTTCTCTGCTCTCACTACATATCACAATGTCATCTGCAAACATCATAGTCCATGGGGAATCTTGTCTAACCAGGTCTGTCAGCCTGTCCATCACCATAGCAAACAAGAAGGGGCTCAGAGCTGACCCTTGATGTACTCCCACCTCCATCTTAAACTCACACCGACAGCACACCTCACCACTGTCTTTAATGATGATTTTTGTTGTTGTTGTTGTTGGGTTTTTTTTTTTTGTATCTAATAATAATTAGATAGATGACTTTGAGGTCCATAATAAACTCCAGAGCTCAATGTTTACTATGTTTTTGGTCAAAGTTCCTTCTTTTTTGTCAGAATCCAAAATAACTACGTCGTGCGTCACTACTTCATTCTTGGAAAGGTGTTTGAGTTGACAGATCAGGAGGGTCACCGCTCTTGCAACGTGATTGGTCGAAACAGGAAACCACTACAAACAGCTGATTGGTTAGTACGAAAGCGGACACACGCCCACTTCAAACGGCCCCTTCTGATATTGATGGCACGCGCGCTGTGATTCGGTATCGAACCGGTTTGTTTACGCACTCACGTCCTTATAAACACACCGAACACGAAGATAAACAGTCAGAGGAGAACGTGTTGAGTGTCTGAGCTCGGAGTTACCACGGAAAACGGGTGTTTATTTCTGGTGGTGGGCGTGACCCGGACACTGACTGCCTGTGTGTCTGCTTTTTAAGGAAGCGGCAGCTCTTGTTGTTGTTGTTGTTGTTGTTTTTAAATGTATCCCCGAGCTGTGTCGTGACTTCGTTCGGAGCCCTCAGTGTCTTCTCCAGGATGTTTCCGCTCGACACTCCGTGGAATATTTCATTCGCAGGTTGTGGATTTCTGGGGATTTATCATGTCGGAGTTGCGAGCTGCCTGCAGCATCACGCGCCTTTCCTGATCGAACATGCCCAGCACATCTACGGAGCCTCGGCCGGAGCGCTCACCGCCACCACGCTGATCAGCGGAGCCTGTCTGGGTAAAGAGAACTCCCTGAATCTTCTCTCCTCTGAAATCAGATGATCCACATCCGGCGTGTGAGCTGCTGATTGGCACGTCACTGTGGGAGCAGGTCCTCCTGGTGTCCAGGACACGGTTCCTTCAGCAGAACTTTAACTTATCTTATCATGAGATCACTTCCTACAGCTGCCCTTGTCCTTCCTTGCCCTGTACTGTCCAGCTCTGCCCGACTGCGACGTCTGGCCTTGTCCTGTCCTGCCCTGCCCTCGACTACTTTCTTGTCCTGATCTTCCCTCTACTGTCTTGTTCAACCCCAATCCTATCTTCTGTCCCGTCCTGTCTTGCCCTCTCCTCTTGTGTCCTGTCCTGTCCTGTTCTTTCCTGGCCTTCTCTGTCTTCCTGTGTCTTGTACATATAAAATAACTGGTCAGCTATCAGTCATTCCAAGAATGAAGGGAAAAGTGTACAAGACGGTGATGAGGCCAGCGATGTTGTAGGGTTTAGAAACCGTGTCCCTGGGGAAAAGACAGGAGTCAGAGTTGGAGGTAGCAGAGATGAAAATGTTGAGGTTCTCTTTGGGAGTAACGAGGATGGATAGGATCAGAAACGAGTACATCAGAGGGACATGTTTAGATGTTTTGGAGACAAAGCCAGAGAGGCTAGATTGAGATGGTTTGGACATGTACAGAGGAGGGATAGTGAGTATATTGGTCGTAGGATGCTGAGGTTGGAACTACCAGGCAAAAGGCCCAGAGGAAGACCAAAGAGAAGATTTATGGATGTGGTGAAGGCGGACATGAAGGTCGTTGGAGTAAGAGTAGAAGATGCAGAGGATAGGGAGAGATGGAGACAGATCATTTGCTGTGGTGACCCCTGAAGGGAACAGCCAAAAGGAAAAGAAGATATCAGTCATTCAGATACTTTTTGAATAAGCAGAGACCATGCCCAGTACAGTGGATACTCCAGGACCAGAACTGATAACCCATACCAGAATGTTCAAAGAAAGTAGGATGGATGGATGGATGGATGGATGAGTATGGATGGATGAATAGATAGATAGGTATAAGGATGGATGGATGGATAGATATGTGGATGGATATATATATATATATATATATATTAATGTGGATGGATGGATGAATAGTTGTATGGTTATGCATGTTCAGTGTCATCAACAAACTCTCCCAGCGATGATCTCCTAGTTTGTGAATGTATGACATCATCTGTGGGTGAAATCTCTGCATGCTACTGTCTCCCTGCTGATGGACTGTATGGGTATAAAAAGCTAGCCATGTTTCCTGACCTCACCATTGCATTTGCACTCCTTTCTTGTTTTCCAGGACACGTGGGTGCCAGCATCATCGATGTTGCAAAGGAAGCGAGGAAGCGGTTTCTCGGACCGATGCACCCTTCCTTTAATTTGGTGAAGATAATTCGGAGCATAATGTGTCGCATACTGCCGCGTGACGCGTATATCAAGGCCACAGGTCGACTTGGCATCTCTCTCACTAGGGTCACGGATGGGGAGAATGTATTGGTGTCTCACTTTAACAGCAACGAGGAACTGATGCAAGTAAGAACATTCAGCCATAAGATGAAGGAAGTTTGAGTTAAGGTCTCTGTTTGGTTTTTGGGTTTGTGGCCGTTACTTTTGTTTAATAGTCACTTGTAGTCATTCGCGGTGAGCTGAAGGACTTTATACGAAATTTATGTCAGCAATAAACTCCTGCCAGGAAAGATAATGAATTAGTGAGGTACTCAACACTTGAATGTGTTGTTTGGGATGTAAACTCAATGATATGAATGTAATGTGATGCAACATAACCATGGGATCCAAAAGGACAGTGGTTCGATTCCCAAACCTGCAGGGAAATGTGTGGTTGCCGGGGAGTGAACAGCACCTTCCTGTTCTTCTCCTTCACTACTAAAGTGTTCTTGAGCCCCCCAACTGCTCTCCAGTGCTGCAGTGTGGATGTTGTCTGTTAATTTCAGTTCATTTTCTGTAACCGTGTAATCCTAATTAGGGTTGCGGGGAGGCTGGCGTCCATCCCAGCTGACTCCGGGCAAGGGCAGAGTACACCCTGGACAGCTTGCCAGGCTATCGCAGGGCGGAAACACACTGACGGCTTTGCAGCTACTCTTGTCAAAAGTCAGCAATGGTTCTTTTACATGAACCTCTCACCATAGACAGTGAGAGACATAGCCGGCCTTTGATAACCCAGCTAGCTGCACTGGGGGGGGGGGGACGACGACAGTAACAACCTTGTGGAGAGTGGCACTCGAACCCTCAACCTTTGGATCAGCGATCCAGCACTCTATACCACTAGGCCACCACTGCCCTAAAAACTGTTTTTGTTTATTATAAATCAGAATTTTTGGGGTTGAATATGACTCAACGTGAGACGTACCAAAGAAAACATCCTAAAGTTTGCAAGAGCCAACCATCTGGTAGTAATCTATGTCAAGATGGATAGATTCAGAGAGAGAGAGAGCGAGAGAATGTTTGAAAGGAAATTAAGCCCAAACTTAATAAAAGGTTGCATGCAGAGTTTGTCTGTTTTTATTAAGTTTTATGAATCACTTTTCCTTTAGAGAAAAATAAAACAAGCCATAATGTGATCATCTTCTTTTCCCCTCAGAAACAGTACCTAATTTGCATATGAATATATGAAGTGGTATTCCTTCTTTTATATAATATGCTCATGCTTGTTTTTATGAATGTAAATGGTGATAATTCTAAACAGTTGGAGAAGAGCCTAGTTTTATATTTTTTACCAGGTTTACTAGTTTAAATTTGATTTGTCAGTTTAATATCCATATACTGTTATTTTTGCCATTAATTAGAGATATATGAACTGGGGGTCCTATTCTTGGGATTTTGCATCTCGGTAAGAGTGAAACAACAGCCTTTTTAAACTGGCTTGATATTTATTTCACTTTATCATTTCATCGTAAACAAGATTCAGTGGTATCCTTTACAGCTTCAAATAATTGTTAGTTATATATTATATTTATAACTTGTATATACACACCAATTAGCCATAACATTCAAACCACCTGCCTGCTATTGGGCATGTTGGTGTCATGGTTAGGATGTCCGCCTCACAGCCAGAAGGTCCTGGGTTCAAGTTCCATGCTCGATGTGCAGTTTGTATGTTCTTCTCATGATTGTGTAGGTTTCCTCTGGGTACTCCAGTTTCTTCCCATAGTCCAAAAACACACACAGTAGGATAACTGGTGGTTCCAAAAATTACCCCTGTGTGTGTGTGTGTGTGTTGGCCCTGCTATGGTCTGGCAAACTGTATTGTGTGTCCCACCTTCGCCCTGTGTCAGCTGAGACTGGCCCCAGGCTCCGCCCAATCTAGTAACCTTAAGTACCTTGGAAATGTGTCTATTATTGTATAAGTAAGCTAGGAGTCAGCCAAACTACTGTTACCCATCAAGGCATGGCCTCTACAAGACCTCTGAGGGCATGCTGTACTAATTTCATAGCTCATCATTTAATTCCTGTAAGTTGGTGGTGGGATCTCCATGGTTTGCACTTGTTTGTAAATGAAATTAAAAATTGATGCAGATAATAAAATTATTTACACACACAAGACTTACTGAGGCAGGGGAGGCGACTCGAAGGACTTTAGGTAGTGCAACCCCAGCCCAAACACCTTGAGCTTGAAGATATGTGGTTTGAGTAAATTGCAGATACGGCACACACAGCTCAAAGATCTTCGAAATCGCTGAGGAAAATGTTTCTGGATCAGGTTCATCCTGGATCAATGCGTGGCAATATTGGGTGGTCAGCCCATCCCCCTGACTACGCCCCTTGTGATATTTTTTCTGTGAAGGTTACCTTAAATCATGGATTAAAACTCATCCACCCCAAACATCTTTAGCAGGAGATAGCCACTGTTCCACCAGCCATGATCCGTGAAGCAAGGGGAGCCTTCATCAGTCACCTGCAAGCATGTATAGACAATGATAACCACCATTTGGCTGAGGGGCATCTTTAAAAAATGAAGTGAATTAAGTTTCATGTGGGCACATAATTAATTCTTTTAGTTTTCTAACTCGTTTAATCCTAATTAGGTTTGCCAGGAGGCCGGTGCCTATCTAAGCCAACTCAGGGTAAAAACAAAATACACTCTGGACAGCTCACCAGACCGTTGCAGAGCAAAACACATATAAAACCATTCGCACTCACACCTAGGGGTGATCAGGAACTTGCCAATTACCCTAATGTGCCCCCTAATGTCGACTATGGGAGGAAACCTGAGTACCCAGAGGAAACCCACCCAACCATGAGGAGAACATGCAAACTCCTCACTGATATGCCCCGAGCCCGGAAATGGAACCTTGCTTTAAGGTGAACATGCTAACCACCAAGCCACCGTGCCCCTGAGCATTCGCTCAAGAAAAGTTGGTTTTATTATTATTATTATTATTATTATTATTATTATGTAACTTAACAGCTGTTTCACATCTGTATGCAGTCTGATTCAGGTGAAGATTAATCAGAAGTTAACTGTTGTGGAATTGGAGAATAAATTGAATAAATTAGCAAATACTTACTACACAACAGGTTGATCTTCAGGTTTTACAGTATGTGTGTGTGTGTGTGTGTGTGTGTGTGTGGGGGGGTTGTTTGTTTGTTTGTTTGTTTGTTTTACCCAGGCGTGTGTGTGCAGTGCCTTTATTCCCGTGTACTGTGGTCTGATCCCTCCCACGCTGCAGGGAGTGGTGAGTACTCCATGTGTTCTTCACTTTATATCACTGAGAAGCCTGCAAGGGGCCACAATCGTGGTTCTGTTATGCCGGTTTCCTCCCACGGTCCAAAAACATGAACAGTGATTTAATTAGCTGTTACAAATAATCTAAGTGTGAGTATGAGTATGAATGGTTGTGTGAGTGCTGGCCCAGTGATGGCCTGGCAAGCTGTCTGAAATGTAGCCCATCCTCACCCAGAGTTGGCTGAGATAGGCGCCAGCCTCTCCTTGTCCCTAATTCAAAACAGTCAGTCAGCCTAATGTACATGTCTTTGGACTGTGAGAGGAAACCAGAGTACCCAGATGAAACCCACACAATCACGGATAGAACATGTAAACTCCACACAGCAGCACCATCACTGAACCGTTAGACTTTCTTGCTGTGTGGCGGACGAGCTACCCACAGCTCCACCTATGACGCCTGATGTCATAAACAGTTAATTTTACAGGTAGAGCATATAAAGAATAATACGTCTGTCAATCAGCGTGAATTTCTACAAAGAGATGAAATCATGATACAGGATTGAGTTGCGTATTGAGTCCCAGAGCAGTGAGTCACTGGATGTGGGAGGAAGTTCTCTGAAGGGACCACGTGTTTTGATTTTGCAGCTGTGAGCTTTAAATAGACATCTTTACCCATCACCACAAAATGAGTCTTAATGCTCCAACCTGACATATTGAATTTATCAAAGTTTATCAAAATGCCTTCACAAGACGTTCAGTTCACTTTCTGTAACCGCTTAATCCTAATTAGGGTCACGAGGAGGCTTGCACCCATCCCAGCCGACTCCGGGCGAGGGCAGAGTACAACCTGGACAGCTCGCCAGGACATCGCAGGGCGGAAACACACGACGGCTTTGCAACTACACTTGTCGAAAGTCAGCGATGGTTCTTTTACATGAATCTCTCACCATAGGCAGTGAGAGACATGGCCGGCCTTTGATAACCCAGTTAGATGCACTGGGGGGGGAAGGGGGGACGACAGCAACCCGCAACCTTAGGATCTGCTGTGCCAACCTGTATAGATCATTTTCTCCCTCCTTACTGTCCAACCTATCATACAAGTCATCATACGCCCTCTGTTTGGCCTTAGCCACTGCTACTTTCGCCTTACACTGTGTCTCCCTGTACTCCTGTTTACTCTCTTCGGTCCTCTCAATGTCCCACTTCTTCTTAGCTAACCTCTTCCTTTGTACACACTCCTGCACTTCCTCATTCCACCACCAAGTCTCCTTATCTACTTTCCTTCCAGAGGACACACCAAGTACTCTCCTACCTGTGTCCCTGATCACATTTGCTGTGGTTGTCCAGTCATTTGGAAGCACTTCCTGGCCACCCAAAGCCTGTTTCAACTCCTCTTAGAAGACAACACGACACTCTTCCTTTTTCAGCTTCTACCACTTTGTCTTCTGCTCTGCCTTTGCCTTCTTCACCTTCCTCACCATCGGCGTCATCCTGCACACCACCATCCTATGCTGTTTGGCAACACTCTCACCCACTACTACTTTGCAGTCACTGACTTCCTTCAAATTACATCGTCTACGCAAGATGTAGTCTACCTGTGTGCTCCTACCTCCGCTTTTATAAGTCACCCTATGCTCCTGTCTCTTCTGGAAGAAAGTATTTACCACAGCCATTTCCATCCTTTTTGCAAAATCGATCAACATCTGTCCTTCTGCGTCCCTGTCCTGGATACCAAACCTGCCCATCACTTCCTCGTCCCCTCTGTTGCCTGCACCAACATGTCCGTTGAAGTCTGCACCAATGAGGACTCTTTCACCTCTGGGGGTACTCTGCATCACTTCATCTAACTCACTCCAGAATCTCTCCTTTTCTTCTAGCTCACAACCTGCCTGTGGGGCATAAGCACTAACAACATTGACCATCACGCCTTCAATTTCTGACTTGAGACTCATCACTCTGTCTGACCTTCTTTTCATTTCTCGAGCATTCCTGACAAACTCCTCCTTCAAGATGACTCCTACTCCATTTCTCTTCCCATCCACACCATGATAAAATAGCTTAAACCCTGCTCCTAAGCTTTTAGCTTTGCTACCTTTCCACCTGGTCTCCTGAACACACAGTATGTCCACCTTCCTCCTCTGCATCACGTCAGCCAGCTCTCTACCTATTCTTTGCATAGTTCCAACATTCAAAGTCCCTACTCTCAGTCCAAGACTCATGCCTTTCCTCTTCTCTCTCTGCCTACGGACACGCCTCCCGCCTCTCCTTCTTCGACGTCTTCGACCAACAGTAGTCCAATTTCCATCAGCACCCTGTTGATTGACAGCACTGATGGCGGTCGTTGTTAACCCAGGCCTCGACCGATCCGGTATGGGGGTAATACTTCTGATTTGCATCATAAAAGTTTGGCATTGGTTTTACGTCGGATGCCCTTCCTGACACAACCCTCTGCATTTCTCCAGGCTTGGGACCGGCATAAGGGGGAGAGTCACTTGTTAGTGCCCCCCCCCCCCCTACTGGTAAAACACGTAATTCGTTCCGAGGCCCCCAAGACTACCCCATAAACCCTTTAAAAATGATAAAAGTACACCAATTCTGTATGAAATATGTTAAAATAAAATTATTTATTAAACCATTTTATTAACATTTATTAATTAAACCATTATTAAACATTTTAACGCACATACACACACTCTCTCTCTCTCTCTCTGTCTCTCTCTGTCTCTCTCTCTCTCTGTCTCTCTCTCTCTCTCTTTGAGTGGCACGCTCTGCCGAATGCGGGCTCCCCCCACACGCAGCGCGTAGCCGTCGGAGCTTTTGAGACGGGGTGTTGTATTTAAAGCGGAATGACCTGTTTGAAAGATCTGGGGTCCGGATTCAATATTAACTTGCTTACTTGCGAGATCGGAGGTCTTTTTGTCTCACGGAGCATTCTGTGCACAGAACATTTGTGGCACCGCCCACTTCCGTGCACAAAAATGCTTCGTAGCTAAATGTGGAGCTTTTGAGACGGGGCGCGGCTCATCCGGACCTCCTCAAATAAGCTGCAATGTGTACTCTCAAAAAACTCACGAACCAACAGTACATCTCTCCTTTATGCGTGTGACAAATAAGCTTATGGGTGCAGTACTATGGAGATTCAGCTCCCTACTTGCCAATGGGAGGCCAGTGGGGCGGGATGTTGGGAGACAGCCAATGAGAGAGCAACTCGTGCATTGTCTGAATTTTTGAATATCACGTTTGAATTTTTGAATGGCGCATTTGGTGCTTTTCATAAGGAGGGGTTGTTTCGGATACAAAGGACGAAATTTAGGAAAATGTTTTTCGTAACCTGGATTTTTCGTATTCAGAGGTTTTAGTAAGTAGAGGGCCGGCTGGACATGTTTTTGAACTGAAGGAGGAAACCTACGCAAGCACGGGGAAAACACAAACTCCACACAGAAACGAACCAAGCCCGGGACTCGAACCCAGGACGTTCTTGGTGTGAGGTGCATGTGTTAACCACTACGCCACTGTCTTGCTCAGAATGAATGTTTGGTGCTTTGTGACTGATTTTGTGACGATGGGTCACATGTCTGGTTTATTTGTTCTTATGTGTTTTCGGTATATCTAATGCGAGAAAAATGTGTTGCAGTTATGCAGAGTCATATGTGCTTTTTAGCCATACAGGGTGTGTGTGTGTGTGTGTGTGTGTGTGTGCGCGTGTGTGTGTGAGTGTGCGTGCCAGAACTATGCCAGAAGCATTTCAGTGCTAGGAGAGTGTATACATGCACTGCCAAATATCACAAAGGCCACACTGCAGTGAAGGATGATGGGATTTCTACACTGTTTTTGTTGTACCTACAAATAGATTATCAGATGACCCCGGTCCACACTAGTAAGTTTTAAAGTAAAGCCCGAATTTAACCCTGAACACTCGCTGTGGAATTGAATGAAGATGTTGTTTGTCATGGGTTGTTTTATTAAGGGCGTGTAAGAGATGGGACGGCACGTTGACGTAGTGGTAGGAATGTCTTTACCTTACAGTAAAGAAGGTCATGGTTTTGAGTCCCGGGTTGGGTGAGCTTATTTCTGTGTAGTTACCGTGTTGTCTCTGTGCTTGCATGGGTTTCCTCCAGGTGCTCCAGTTTCTTCCCACGGTCCAAAGACATGTACATTAGGCTAACTGGCCGTTTCAAATTTCCTCAAATGTCGGTTTGGTTGTATATTCGCTTTGTTATGGTCTGGCAAACTGCTCAGGGTGTACCTCGCCTTCGCCCAGTTTTGGCTGAGAAAGGACCCAGCCTCCTTGAGACAATTGTAGGGTTAAGCAGTCCAGCAAACGAGTGAGTGAGGGCGGGAGAGAGCTTGTAACGGCTGTGGAGTTAAACTGCAGGTCTGTCTCCATGTCTTTGCAGAGGTACGTGGACGGAGGTATCAGCAATAATTTACCTCAGTATGAGCTGAAGAACACCATCACAGTTTCTCCGTTCTCAGGGGAGAGCGATATCTGTCCCCGGGATCCCAGCTCAACCAACCTGCACGAGCTCCGATTTACCAACACCTCCATCCAGTTCACTCTCTCCAACCTGTACAGAGTCTCCAGAGCACTGTTCCCTCCAGATCCACAGGTACACACACACACACAGACACACACACACACACACACACACACACACCTACGCATGGTCTCTGGTCCTGGTACACAATGGGAACAGACATCTTTAATCTTTAATATGTTCTTCTTGCAAGGTGGTCGGGCTGAAAATCAGCACCTCCAAATCCGAGGCCATGGTTCTCAGTCGGACAAGGGTGGAATGCACCCTCCGGGTCGGGAATGAGGTCCTGCCCCAAGTGGAGGAGTTTAAGTATCTTCGGGTCTTGTTCACAGGTGAGGGAAGGCTGGAGCAGGAGATCTACGTTCCAGCCCTCACCTATGGTCACGAGCTTTGAGTAGTGACTGAAAGAACGAGATCGCGGATACAAGCGGCTGAAATGAGCTTCCTTTGCCTGGTGACCGGGTTCTCCCTTAGAGATAAGGTGAGAAGCTCTACCATCCAGGGAAAGCTCGGAGTAGAACCGCTGCTCCTCCGCATTGAGAGGGGCCAGTTGAGGTGGCTCAGACATCTGGTCAGAATGCCTCCTGAACGCCTCCCTGGTGTGGTGGTTCGGGCTTGTCCAACCGGGAAGAGACCTCGGGGTCGACCTAGAACACGCTGAAAGGACTATGTTTCTCAGCTTGTTTGGGAGGCCTCAGTGTCTCCCTGGAAGAGCTGGAGGAAGTGGCGAGGGAGAGGGATGTCTGGACCTCATTGCTTAGGTTGCTGACCTCACCATCCGATCCTGGATTAAGCGGATGATGATGATGATGATGATGATGATGATGTTCTTTGTGTTTTGGTGTAAATCAGGTTCTGGAGACGATGTGCCGGCAAGGATACAAAGATGCAATGCATTTTCTAAAGGAAAACGGTAAGAGAAGAAACAGATCGACTATTTGCCACTTTATTAGGAACACCAATCATGCAGATACCGTTAGCTTCAGGTAATGTTTACACATCGGAATGAAGGAAACTCT
>CM045742.1:10555000-10607500 GCA_024760905.1 Plotosus lineatus
ACTATTAACTGTGGTTCCTGTCCGTTAGCGTCGAGGCCTGTTACTGATTATAGCTCCGATTCCGTTTGAACACAAGGATCTCCATTTGAGTGATACCTGGTCAGAAAATGGAAACGGGCATTACTTTCTTAAACAGGGCTCACACAGGAGCCATTGCGATGGCGTTTCCAAACCGTGTTGGATCTTGACACCGTGATGGCGTTAGCTGTCTCCCGGCACTGACCGCCATGAACCTCAAGATTTTCAAAACCTTCGAAATTTCATAGCGGTTTTCAAAACCTGTTCCCGTTTTCTTTAACATGAGGTTTTTGAAATGTTCATAGGATGTGCAGCACAGTGATATACCAGGGCTCGGCTCGGGCATTACTGCGTGGAGTTTGCATGTTCTCCCTGTGCTTGCTTGGGTTTCCTCCGACAGTTGTGAGTTTAAGTGTAAATAATTGTGTGTGTGTGTGTGTGTGTGTGTGTGTGTGTGTGTGTGTGTGTTCACACTGCCAGAGATGGCTGAAATAGTCTCCAGCCTCCCCACAACCGCAATGGGATTAAACAGTTCAAATAAATACAGTAAATGAATGTTCATAAGATGCCCACTAGGGGGAGACATGTCAATATAAATACCGGTATGGCAAAATACTGTACAGTATACTACAGTAATTAGGACTGCAATGGTCTCATGAGCCATTCAGGGTGTACACCACATTTTCCACGTGTCGGCTAAGATAGACACAGGCTCCCCTTGATCGAAGTAGTAGGATTGAGTGGTTCAGCAAATGAGTGAGGGAGTGAATCAGAAGTTATAATTATAATTTAACCTGCACTTTTATCCCGAGTGTCCTGGTTTAATCAAATGGAAGCATCTGTCGCTATTATCCATGTGCGCCTGGCAGGGGTACACTTCCACTTTTTATTTTATTTTTTTATTTTTTGTTCCCTTTCTCCCTAATTTTAGTCGTGTCCAATTCCCACCCATCAGGTATTGCCTTTCCTTATCACACGACCACCACCAGGGAGGGGCGAAAGCATGCAAACGCCCCCTTTCTGACATGCAGTGCGAGCCACTCCCCTCTTTTTGAACTCCGGCGCATGTGTATTTTGGGGCGGTCCAACACACTCCGAGGGAAAGCACTGTCTGCCCCCTCGTATGAAGCCTGTTGTGTGTTCCCACAGAATTGGCTGTCAGTGGCAGGGAAGTGAGCGCCATTTAGCTCCCATGGGCTCCGGTCACGGACGGCTGTTGCATTGACCTGGATTCAAACATGCGACCTCCTGGTTAACGTTCACACACCATGTAGATGCGCCACTCGGGAGCCCTGTACACTTCCGCTGTATGAGCGCTCTCTTGCTCCCACAGTTGGCTACAAGTGAATATCTGGTGGCCCTTTGTACATTTTAACAGAGAAGCCCATTTACGTCTCTCCACAGGCCACACTGGGATACCCCCGTCATAAGCAAATTTCCCTCTCTTTCTCTCTGCAGCATTCATTTATTCGTTTTCCGAGTGAAATTCATTCTGCTTAATCCTAATTTGGCGTGTGGGGAGGCTGGCGCCCATCTCCGCCGACTCTGGGGCAAGGGTAGAGTACAGCTCGCCAGGCCATCACTGTGCAGCTACTCTTTATGAAAGTCAGAAATGGTTCTTTTACATGATCCTCTCACCATAGCCAGTGAGAGACATGGCCGGCCTTTGATAACCCAGTTAGCTGCACTGAGGAGGGGGACAGTGACAACCTTGTGGAAAGTGGGACTCGAACCCCCAACCTTAGGATCTTTACCACCAGCCCACCACTGCCACTCAGAGATTATTCCATACTACACACAAATTAAACAAGACTTTTCATTCAAGCGGATGATCGTACTGAAGAGAAATTGGTTAGGCGTCGATCTGCCTTTATTTTTTTATTTTTTATTTTTTATTTATTTATTTTTTTTCTCCCCTAAACCCACACCAATCACCTCTCAAATTCCTCTCCACGGAAATCCTGAAAAGATCTACCCGTGAACGTTGAGGAACCGGAGCAACCAGAGCATTCATTCCATAGCCCGCCCCCTCAGGCCCCTGTCCACGGAAATCTTCTATAGGAAGATCACATGATTCACGAGAATCGATCTGACCTTTTTGTATTGTGGACATCCATCGTGTCTGTCCCTCTGTCCCTGTGGGAACCCTGTGGTGATACTTCTCACGCTGGTATATCACTGTTGTAAAGGAAATGTAAGTCTGAGTGATGGAAACGTCCTCTACATTATTTTTCTGTGCAAACTGCAGCTTGTTTCAGGCCATAAAATAAGATACACGTTTTGAGTAGTGTAATCCGAACGCCGTGTGCCGTGTGCAGTTGGTGACTTTGGATTTTTTTAACTGGAAGAATAAACAATTTCTGCTGTGGGACGCATTACTCATTTGACCAGAAACGCTTTTAACCCAAGCGCATGACGTTCCCGGAGCCTATAACGTGCTTTCCGAAGTGAATCTCTCCAGTGGAACGGCGTCCTGCCACCGTGTGGTGATATCGGGTTTTCATTAAAGGGTAGCTGTAGTGAAAGCGCTCATATACCTAATTTGATGTATTGTGTATAGCGAGTGACAAAACACCTATAAGGCGTTTATTATATTCTCTCACAAAGCAGCTTTAAGCCATTTAAAGGCTTCAGTAACGTCCAGCTTCAGAGCACAGGAGTTTTAAAAACGGCGCATTCGCCGTGACGTCATATCGTTGACAAATCCTCGACCGGAACTGCGAGATTGCAATGCAAACGTAAGGTTATATACCTGACATATACAACACAAGCTCACGGAAACTTGGAAAAAACAGACATTATAGTAGTTTTTTTTTTGTTTTTTATTTTGTTTTTTTTAAACCATGAACGAAGACAATTTCGTAGAAGGATTAGAAGGTTATTTATATGAACCACTGAAGAAAGACGATCCACATTTAGTGAAATCGGACCAGGAAAGTGACGACTCAGAGGACGATCTTGGAGTCGGCAGAAGCTCTTACACGGGAAAATCGTAGCAAACGACCAGCAGTTGTGTCAGAAGTGCTATTGTTGTAAACAACATGAATTGCTTGAGGAAAATATACTGACATTCTGCAATTGGCGATACAACTGTTAACGATGTTACGTCACAATGACCTTTGACCCCGGTGAAAAAAAGCCAACATGTCCGCGCGCTAAACCTTCGTGAACAAGGAATGTCATACAGAAGAAAAGGAAATGTGGACTTATACATAACCTACCGACATCACGCGATGTTTGTCTTGTCTTGTCTTCCTTTCGGCTTTTTCCTTTTACTCGGGAGTCGCCACAGCGAATCATCTGATTCGCACGTTTGATTTGGCAGAGGTTTTTACGTCGGATGCCCTTCCTGTCACAACCCTTTTTTTAGCAAGGGACAGAAACACGCTGACGATTTTGCAGCTACTCTTTACGAAAGTCAGCAATGGTTCTTTTACATGCCTCTCACCATAGACAGTGACAGACATGGCCCGCCTTTGATAACCCAGTTAGCCGCACTGGGGGGGACAGTGACAACCTTGTGGAGAGTGGGACTCGAACCCCCAACCTTTAGAGCAGACATCACGCGATGTTTAAAAGTTAATAATAAAGTATAGTGGCTATTTCTTTAACGCTGTCAATTTTGGGTACAGGTTCCCTTTAGCATCTCAATTGTGTAACACTTTCAGACAATATAAAAACTTTGGGGAGGGGCGGTCATCATGTGATTTGTGACATGACACGATAACGTCATCGAAGTTAATTCACACTGAAACCTTGTATCAAGAAAATGGTTTTTTGAAGCCCTGCTTTTTTGAAGCCCAGAGCAGCATGGTGGTGTCGTGGTTAGCACGTCCGCCTCACAGCAAGAAGGCCTCGGTTTGATTCCCAGGCTCGGGTGTTTCTGTGTGGAGTTCATGTGTTCTCACTGTGTTTGTGTGGGTTCCCACAGGGGACTCCGGTTTCCTCCCACACTCCAAAAACATGCACGATACGCTAGTTGGATAAAATCACCCGTATGTGTGTGTGTGTGTGTGTGTGTGTGTGTGTGTGTGTGTGTGTGTGTGTGAATAGATGTATGAGCGATGGACTGGCAAGATGGCCAGGGTGTACCCCACCCTCGTCCAGAGTCGGCTGAGATGGGTGTCTTCAACCCTAATTATGATTAAGCAACTTAGAAAGTGAATGAATGAGTGACGGCTGTTCGGCAGTGCCTGTATTATATATTGTGCAGAAACACACACACAACAATCTCCCCATCCCCCTCCCCCCCATTTATTTTTTCCATTTTAAAGCACATTAATGACAACGCCACCTTTTGTCGAAGTAACCATGACAACCTGTTAATGTTCGTTAACAGTGAACCACAGACAAAGAAATCCAGCTCCAGCGTAGTATGTTCACGCATTCATTTTCTCAGCTGCTCACAGTTCTACTTTGGGTTGCAGAGAGGTTGGTGCCTATGTCAGCCGATTCCGGGTGAGACCCTGGACAGCTCATTCAGCCATCACAGGGTTAAGAAACACACAATCATTTACTGTACACTCACACCTATTCAGAACAGCCAGTTAGTCTACTGTACATGCTTTGGGATTGTTGGAGGAAACCCGAGTACCTGGAGAAACCCCACACGAGTACAGGGAGAACACGCAAACTCCACGGGGGAACGCCTGAGCCCAGGAACCAGACCTGGGATGCTGTGAGGCGGCCATGCTAAGCACTGCACCACCGTGTTGCCCTACCAGTGCAGTATACAGTATATGAATGCATAATATAGTGAACTATTCTATCTCTCTCTCGCTCTCTCTCTCTTTCTCTCTCTCTCGCTCGCTCTCTCTCTCTCTCTCTAGATTACCTTATCAGATGGAATTGAGACATGCTCAGTCTGCGCCAGCAAGTTTCAGTGCTACAAACCTCCTGCCAGGCTGGGTGCGTAGCCGCAGTTCGTCTGTACTGGATGCTGTTCAGCGTCTCGAGCAGTACCAGCGCCAGCTCCTGCCAGGACTCCTCTGCATTAACCTGAATCTATGTGGCTCCTCCGGTGCTGGATCTCCTCAACCTCCAGCTCCCTCGTCTCCACCCATTCATGAAGACATGGATGAAGGTTTGATCATGCATCCCGTGGGGTCCAGTAATGGCGCCTTGCTTCCACAAACTAATCAGGTGGAAGACCCCCCTATCTCATAATGCACTTTTTCATTCATGTAGAATTGTGAGGTCATGTGATCAGAAGAACCCCAGGCGTTCTGAAAGAACGAATAACTCCATCGTTTTTGATCCTAGAGATGAAGTTTCTTCATAAGGACAATTTTGAAAATATTCCAAGAGGACGTTTAAGGAGTATGTTGCTTATTTATTGAATTATCGCTTCAAGGTGGCGTTCATGGGAAGAATTATTTTGAATGATGTATTATTGCACAGTCAATGCACGCCATGATGTCACAGACCACTCAAGTCACTATTCATAGTTTTCCACAGGCTTTTTTTTTTTTTTTTTTTTTTTTTTTTTATTGAGTATGCGGCACATAATCCAGGACTGGGTGACACAGCGATATAGTGGTTCGCACTTCTGCCTCAAACTGAGAAGGTCCTGGGTTCAAGTCCCAGGCCCAGGTTTTTCCTGTATGGATTTTGCATGTTAACCGCAGGTTTTCTGTCAGTGTTACAATTGACACTGTCGCAAAAGCAGCTTAACATAGTAAAAACAGATTTGATAAAGAATTTAAAGATTTGCTGTGTAAACCCCACACATCCCCAGTGAGCACACCCACGGCAAGGGTGGCATGGAAGAAATCCCTCAGACAACAAGGAGAGGAAGCCTTGAGAGGAATCAGTCTCAAAGGAAACCCATCCCCATGTAGGTGAAACCGAATAAAAATATAAACCATGTAGCAGAAACTTCACCGCAGTTTAGCATGACGTGTAGTCATAAATCATTTTAGTAAAATAATGTTTATCACCAGCAGTGAAAAGACGTCACAGTTTCTGAGTTTATATTTAGGACCTTATGGATCATCGGCAGGCGTGAGGAGGGTCTACTAAAGTAAGAACTGCAACCAGTATTTGAATATCGGGACGGATCGCAGGATTCAGAGAGTAGCAGCCCCAGGATCGCTGGTATCTCAGAACTAGCATGTGTACCTCAAGAAAAGCACACAGTGATTGTGTTCGGTATGCTCATAACAGTGTGACGTTAAAGAAGAGAGTTTATTAGTGCTGAGTGCAAGCCAGGACTCCGGCATGACTGACTATGACAGCATAACTAAAACGAGAGAACCAGAAGGAAGACACACACACACACACACACATGAGGGCACCCTGTAACAGCCCCTCCATTTTGGTGTCTATGTTTGTCCTGCGATGGTCCAACAAGCTTTTCAGAGTGTACGTTGCCTTTGCTTGGTGTTGGCTGAGCTAGGCTCCACTCTCTCTGCAACCTTAGGATTAAGCGGTTCAGCAAGTGAGTAAGTACGCTGGAGCGTAAGAAACAAGATTTTCTTGTACATTCTTATATTTTTAAAGCAAAACGATTGATTGGTTCAACTTACCCAGTACTGTATAGCAAATTTCAGGCAAATATCTTATTATATCTTCAGCGATATCGGCTTCCGACACTGTGCACTTTTTGAAAGGCCACAGTCCAGAAACCCTTTTGGATTTTGGCCGAGAATCTGGTACATGTTCATTTTTTTTTTTTAATATATATATATATATAGCGGTACCATTATTTCAGCAAAATCTGAGTCATGGGAGATTTCCATACTTTGTTTCACACTCGGTTCATATGAAATGACCTGATACAGGCTTCAGCCGCCACGCAACCCTAGTAGGATTGAACACTTCAGCAATTGAGTGGACTAAGTTCGTGAGATAAAACTAGCAAGAGAATGCTAGCTGTTCTAGAATAGACTGGAGGCATGTGCGCCTAGCGACAAGCCGTGTTTGGTGGGAGAATTATTTTCTAATTCTTGAATCACCATTAAATATTATAAGTCCATATTTTTGTTCTGTATTTTCATGGAATCTGTGTAGAATTAATTGAAAACAATGTTAGCGGGGATTAGCATGTGGCACCTCCAGCCTTCAGCCTCTGCTGATAGCACCCCACCTCCATCTGAATTATTCTTCATATCATACTTTAACCAATCAGATCACACCTTGTATAGTACTGTATGTACTTTATGGTATCCACCATTATTTCTTTTGAACCTGATTCCACCAGCAAAGCTCCACCCTCTGGGAGCTATAGAGTGCTGGGGACCATTTTCACCATATTCTACATATCTACCAGGTTATTTATACTCATAAATCTATTGATTATTGCACCTTTAATGATGGTTTGAAGTGTGATTGTGTTGGGAATATTGTCCAGAGAGTATTATGTTGTTATCTCATCACCGGTTATGTAATGATTGGTTACCAGGTTATGAGCTTGTGGCACTTCGGTGTATTACAGTACAGTGCTTCTCAAATAGTGGGGCCCCCGAGGGCTGGGGGTGGGTGATGACGCCGGTGGAGCGCGTAGGACCCTGGGGAACAAGCTTTTCTGGAATTGTGTGTGAGAATTAAGTGTAATTGCACCTCCCCTACACTAGTTGGCAGTGGCGCTCTCATTGTCGCGCTATGGTGTAGCGGTTTTTTGCACGAGCAAACAATATGAAGTGCAGTAAACAACCCCTCAAGAAACAACACGGAAAATTTTCCAACAGGAACGAAGAGAAAGGTGGAGAGAGAGATGGAGATATTAAGACATAAAGAAGTTGAATGAGTTTAAATAAGAATTTTTTTTTTAATTATTATTATTTCAGGCACATTGGTGCACTTTAAATGTTTTCTGGTACAGATTCAAAAACAATGTTAATGAGGATTTTCTTTGTAAGTTTAACTATATTTCGTTCTTTCTTTTTTGTTTTTAATGTTAATAAAGATACAGTGTTATGCAGATGAGTACTAACAATTTTATAGATAAATACTATTTACGGGCGGTAGGGGGCGTGAAATGTTTTTTTTTTCCTGGGGGGGGGGCACATAAAACAACTCAGAAGCACTTGGTGTAATATCATGTAATGTAATATATTTATAGATGTAATAATATCAGTGTTATGTAATATAACAATGCAATATATATATATATATATATATTTCTGCTGTATTTTTCTGCTTCTCAAATGGAAAGACTGTTGGTTTTAAATTAAACAGATAACACTCATGATACCTTTTTTTTTTTTTTTTTTTTTTTTTTACAGTATGATTGTCACTCTTTGAACTAGAAGTTAATGGAAATTAATAATAAATGAAACACAAATTAATAATAAAACACCTGTATTGTAGTGTAGAGGAAATATTATGTAAACATCACATTTATATCACTGAATTTAATACAAAATTACACAAATGTTTTTAAACAAAACATTATATTGTACTTTTTATGATTTCCCTTTTTAGTTTATAATTTCTAATGTGGTTGCACGGTGGCGCCTCAAAACCAGAAGGTCTGGGTTAGATTCCCGGGCTGAGTGTGTCTTTATGTGGAGTTTGCGTTTTCTCCCCATGCTTGCACAATACGCTAATTGGATATTTCAAATCACGCCTATGTGTGAGCGTGAGGGTCTTCTTCCTCTTTTCCTTTCGGATTTTCCCTTCAGGGGTCGCTACAGCAAACCATCCGCCTCCATCTCACCCTATCCTCTGCATCTTCTGCTCGTACTCCAACTACCTTCATGTCCTCCTTCACCACATCCATAAATCGTCTCTTTAGTCTTCCTCTAGATCTTCTGTCTGGTAGTTCCAACCTCAGCATCCTACTACCAATATACTCACTATCCCTCCTCTGTACATGTCCAAACCATCTCAATCTAGCCTCTCTGACTTTGTCTCCAAAACATCTAACATGTGCTGTCCCTCTGATGTGCTCATTCCTGATCCTATCCATCTTCATTACTCCCAAAGAGAACCTCAACATTTTCATCTCTGCTACCTCCAGCTCTGCCTCCTGTCTTTTCCCCAGGGCCACTGTTTCTAAACCATACAACATCGCTGGCCTCAACACCGTCTTGTACACTTTTCCTTTCATTTTTGCCGATACCCTCCTATCACACATCACACCGGATACTTTTCTCCAACCATTCCAACCTGCCTGCACACGCTTCTTCACCTCTTTTCCACACTCTCCATTACTCTGGATTGTTGAGCCCAAGTACTTAAAATCTTCCACCTTCCTTATCTCTTCTCCCTGTAACATCACCGTTCCTCCTGGGTCCTTCTCATTCATGCACATGTATTCTGTCTTACTGAGGCTAACCTTCATTCCTCTCCTTTCCAGCGCATACCTCCACCTCTCTAGATTTTCCTGCACTTGTTCTCTGCTCTCACTACAGATCACAATGTCATCTGCAAACATCATAGTCCATGGAGAATCTTGTCTAACTTTCGGCTGCTCCCTTCAGGGGTCGCCACAGCAAATCATCCGCCTCCACCTCACCCTGTCCTCTGCATCTTCTTTTCTGACTTCAACGACCTTCATGTCTTCCTTCACCACATCCATAAATCTCTTCTTTGGTCTTCCTCGAGGCCTTCTTCCTGGTAGTTCCAACCTCAGCATCCTACTGCCAATATACTCACTATCCCTCCTCTGTACATGTCCAAACCATCTCAATCTATACACCACCACGCCCTGATTACAGATAAATTAAAATGTATTATTAATTGATGATGTCATGAATTATTGGGAAAATAGATGCTTTCAATTACAGTTCCTTTAAAACGAGGGAAAGCTTTTGTAGTGCTGTTAATTTTTTCCAGACACACACACACACACACACTGCACACACACACACACACACACACACACTGCACACACACACACTGCAGTTATGCAATTCAGTCCCATGGCGGTCCCTCCTCTGTACATGAATGCGCGAGACTGAAGGGAAACAATAGCGCTACACTGTAGCATGAGGCGGAGGACGCGCGGGGGGGGAGGATTGTGCGCGGGGGGGAGGGGTGTGTGTGTGTGTGTGGGGTGCAGTGCTTTCATGTCTCCGGAAGAGGGAACACTCATTTCTTCAGTAGTTTTCGGGGCCTTGGTGTGTTAACTGTGCGCGTGTGAGTGTGTCCCGTCCTCGGAACCGTCCACATCTCTTCTCTGTCTCCCGCCCACCGTGGGCTCCATCATAAATTGAATTTGCCGGGAGAGACGGAGGAAGATGGCGGCCACTGACCGTTCCAGGTCCGAAGCTGCGAAGCAGCGGCGGCAGGATCAGCTGCGGCGGTGGCAGGGCTCGGAGACCGACCTGACCGGCGCCGAACTGAGAAGTCGGGCTCTGAAGTCCGCCAAAGTGCGCTTCGCTCAGGGCGCCGTGTTCATGGCCGCCTGCTCGGCCGGGGACCGGGAAGAGGTGGCCGAGCTGCTGAGACAGGGAGCGGACATCAACCACGCGAACGTGGACGGGCTCACCGCGCTGCACCAGGTTAGCACCGCACACGCACGAGCGCGTTTCCTGCGTCACGCACACCGAGTCGCTCATGTCGGTACAGTCGCCCGGTTCGCCCGGCCGGAACCGGCTCGAGCCGCTGTGTCTGCTTCACGGTTCTGGGAGGTTCTGAAGAGTCTCAGGAAACCTCGACTCGGCTCGAAAGATCCGGAGAGTTTCCCGAACCCGAACCAGAACCGAACTCTGTAAAGCCGAGAAAGTTCACTGAGTGAAGTTCTGATCCACCCTCAGCACATTCCTGCTCTCTCTCTCTCTCTCTCTCTCTCTCTCAGCCGAGTAAACACAAACTAACCAGGCGGTCACTCTCCTTTAATATTTATTTTCTCAGGAATTAAAACTGTATTCAGAGCAAACATTTTCGATTTTTCGAGGAAAAAAAAAAAAAAAAAAAAAAAAGTGAAACGCCTTTTGTTGAGGTTCCATATCAGACTTGATCTGGGAAGAACTGATGCTTTTTTGGGAGCCTGACAAGAATAGCAGTGGCACAGTATAGCTCTCTCCCTCTCTCTCTCTCTCTCTCTCTCTCTTTTCTGTCCCTCTGTCTCTCTTTCTGTCTCTCCCTTTCTCTGTCTCCCTCTCTCTCGTTCTGTCTTTCTTTCTCTCGCTTCTCTCTTTCTGTCTCTATCTCTCTGTCTCTCTTTCACTCTATCTCCCTCTGTCTCTTGCTGTGTCTCCATTTCTCTCTGTCTCTTTCTGTCTCTCTTTCTGTCTCTCTCTCTCGCTTTGTCTCCCTCTCTCGTTCTGTCTGTCTTTCTCTCGCTCTTCTCTTTCTCTGCCTCTCTCTTTCTGTCTCTATCTCTCTGTGTCTCTCTTTCATGCTCTATCTCCCTCTGTCTCTTGCTGTCTCCCCATTTCTCTCTGTCTCTGTCTCTTTCTGTCTCTCTGTCTCTCTCTCTCGCTTTGTCTCCCTCTCTCGTTCTGTCTTTCTTTCTCTCGCTCTTCTCTTTCTCTGCCTCTCTCTTTCTGTCTCTATCTCTCTGTGTCTCTCTTTCATGCTCTATCTCCCTCTGTCTCTTGCTGTGTCTCCATTTCTCTCTGTTTCTCTTTCTGTCTCTATCTCTTTGTCTTCCTCTGTCTCTTTCTGTCTTTCTCTCTCCTCTCTCTATTTTCTGTCTCTCTTTTTCTGACTCTCTCTGTCTCTATCTATCTCTGTGTCTATCTCTCTGTCTCTTTCTGTGTCTGTCTCTTTCTCTGTGGCTCTATTGCCCTCTCTCTCTCTCTCTCTCTCTCTCTCTCTCTCTCTCTCTGCCTCATTCTCTTTTTCTGTGTCTGTCTTTTTCTCTCTGTCTGTCTCTGTCTTTATCTCCCTCTTTTTCTCTGTCTCTCTCTCTGTGTCTATCTCTCTCTGTGTCTCTTCCTGTCTCTGTCTCTTTCTCTGTGGCTCTATTGCCCTCTCTCTCGCTCTCTCTGTGCCTCGTTCTCTTTCTTTGTGTCTGTCTTTTTCTCTCTGTCTGTCTCTGTCTTTATCTCCCTCTCTTTCTCTGTGTCTCTCTTTCTGTCTCTGTCTCTTTGTCTCCCACTGTCTTTCTGTCTCGCTTTTTCTGACTCTCTGTCTCTATCTCTCTGTGTCTATCTCTCTCTCTCTCTCTGTCTCTTTCTGTCTCTGTCTCTTTCTCTGTGGCTCTATTGCCCTCTCTCTCGCTCACTCTCTCTCTGCCTCGTTCTCTTTTTCTCTCTCTCTGCCTCGTTCTCTTTTTCTCTCTGTCTGTCTCTGTCTTTATCTCGCTCTCTTTCTCTGTCTCTGTTCTATGTGAGTAAATCTCACTGTATCGCCTCTAACGCGGAGAACAGTGCTTAGAATGTCACACTTGTGTACAAACCATTCAAAGAATCCAACATGAAACGCCTTCAGTGTGTTTATATCAACATCTCTCTTTTTCCTTTGTGCTGATTGATTCTGATTCTGGTTTCTTTGTCGGTGGTTTTCTCCTCTTACGTCTGTAGGAAGTCTGAGTCATGTGCCACCCTAAATATCACAGCCAGACCAAGACCCTGGTAATAATCATCCCATGTTGTTTATCAAAGTAAAAAAAAAAAAGTTTTCTAATGTTTCGCCTCCAAACCATATGAACAACTTTGGAACGTTTACACTGGTGGCCCTGTGATGGACTGGCAAGCTGTTTATGGTGTACCCAACCTTCGCCAGGGGATGGCAGACATAGGCGCTATCCCTAATGTGATCTTAAAAGCATTTAGCATTCAGACAGACGGATGGAGGAATGTTTATCCCGGTCAGTCTGTTATACTGATGTGACGTCAAACGTGCATGTCGGTTTGTATAGATCCGTGGATATGTGTGATGTAATCACCTAGACAGGTCCTAACTTGGAGATGGGTAGATACACACATCTTTGAAGATGTGTTGCTTTTCTTTTCGCTATATAACAATTACACAATGAATGCGAGATGGGTTATTGCTAAACAGCCCCCGAAATGGTGCCTGCAAATAGTTCCGATCCTGAAGCAGAAGTGAAATGAGGTGTTTATAGTTCATTTTTACATTTTCAATTGATTCGACCATTATTCCATTTGTGGGATGGATAATATCTATTCAAGACATTTTCTCATTTCTGATGAAAAGCCATCAAGTAATACTTGGTATTGCACCAACGCAGTAGGATAATCGAATCCTTGCATCGCTGACACGTTATAAGTTGAATAATTATTAAATCGCTGGCATGCGAAACATTGTAACGTCACTGTCTGCTTTGAAAATATTTTGAATGGATAAGACATTAACAGGATTCAGCTTTTCTATGTCATGGAGAATTATTCAGGGTGTTACCCACTGAGACCAAACAACAACCCATCAACCGAATAATTTTCTACATCATACTTCACACTTGTATCGTGCTGCTTTGTGCAGGTTTTTTTTTTGTTTGTTTGTCTGTTTCCATGCATTATATTCTAAAAACACCCCGATGGAGTGTGTTTTCTGTGTAGTAAGCTCCGAATGAGTAGCCAAAACACACTCCATTAGTTACATTATCCTGTTCCACCGCTCTAATGCACCTGTTTCCGCCTCCGGTATCTGTCATGATTTAAAAAATATCTATAAAAATATTATTTTGGTGTCCTTTCTTTCTTTCATTCTGGTTTTCCCTTGTAGTGTGTTTTACTAAAAAAAAAATATATATATATATATTTGCCTCAGGCTCAGTGTATGTCACTTATTGAATAAACTTCTTAAAATTGTGTCTCCGGTACTATTTAATGATGTCCTCCTCATCTACACCGTATAACTCTTTATCATTCCGAGGTCTGGAACCAGGTGGTTTCTATCAGGTGGTTTGTACTTTCATTTTCATAGTTGCAATCTGCTGAACTGTTTAATAATGGCAAAAATAACAGTATACACGTATTAAACTAACAAGTCAGTTGTAAACTAGTGACATTCTGACTAAAATAAAGTGAAGCACGTGAACACATAGCGACAGTGGTGGCCCGGTATTAGCGTGCTGGGTTACGCGTCCCAAGGTTGGGGGTTCAAGCCCCACTATCATCAGGTTGTCACTGCTGTCCCCTCTCATTGCAACTAACTGGGTTATTAAAGGTCGGCCATGTCTCTCATATCTATGGTGAGTGGTTCAAGTAAAAGAATCATTGCTGACTTTCGTGAAGAGTAGACTGCATAGCCATCCATGTGTTTTTTCCCTGCGATGGCCTGGTGCAGGTGAGCTCTCCGGGGTGTATTCTGCCCTTGCCCAGAGTTGGCTGATATGGGCATCTGCCTCCCTGTGACCTTAATTAGAATTAAGCGGTTTATAAAATTAATGAATGACATTTACATGTAATACAAGATTCAATATGCATACATTAGACTGTTAATCATATGCAAATTAGTTCTATATTTCATATTCATGTTTTTAAGAGAATGTCACCCTCCTGTGTGTATATTTTATTCACCGTTTTGTTTTTTTTAAACGAAGTTGCAGTAGCAATGGGGTATTTTGGTGTGCAAAGACGTATGATATATGCAGGCTTTTTTTGGGGGGGTTAATTTCCCTTAATGTACAGTATAGACATGATTTGTGAATACATTTATAAGTGAATTATTACTGCTGTTTAAAACTAGGTGAAGCTCTAACCAAACACCTCTTTTAATTCATATTTAACTGCATTTTACAGTCGGTACCCCTTTTTATTTCTGGATTCACACTCGCGTGAAATAGGGGGTTCCGAGATGGAAAATTCCCAGAATCCCCGTAGTCATGAACATTGGCTAGACTTTCTTAAAACTTGAGTATTGGGAATAATGGTCAGCTAGCAATGTTGGTGTCTTCAGTCAAAAAGCTAGAAATTCATGATTTGCTGTCGAGCAGTGGTGGTCTAGTAGTACAGGGCGCTGGATCGCTGATCCTAAGGTTGGGGGGTTCGAGTCCCACTCTCCACAAGGTAACCCCCCCACCCACCCACCCCCGTGCAGCTAACCGGGTTATCAAAGGCGGGCCATGTCTCTCACTGTCTATGGTGAGAGGTTCATGTAAAAGAACCATTGTTGACTTTCGTAAAGAGGAGCTGCATAGCCGTAAGCGTGTTTCTGTCCCTTGCTAAAGGGTTGTGTCAGGAAGGGCATCCGACGTAAAAAAAACAAAACTATGCCAAATCAAACGTGCAAATCGTTCGCTGTGGCGACCCCTGATAAAGGGGGGGGGGAAGCCGAAGGAAATCTCATCTCTCATGATTTGCTGTCATATTATTTAGAAATCGAACAAAGAATTTGTTCCAGAATGCAATGCAGCTGTAGGACGCAGTTGGTCTGGTTTACAGCAAAACGTGTTTGAGAGCCTGACCACTTGATGATGTAGCATGTGTCAAGTGTTGATGCCGCTGTTTGGTTTTTTTTTTTAATTAATTTTAATTAATTTATTTTGATGCATTGTGGAACCTTCTGTGTCTTTTTATCGGGAAGTCAGGTTTTCCCGAGTCTGCACCCTGGTGTCAGATTGCTGAGTTGGAGAGTCACAGGAACCTCACCATCCCTAAGATGACTTGCTCATGCAATAACGAGACTAAAATGTGTAATCATACTATTTTAGTACTTTTGGCTTGTTTATTTCTCACTGTGGGTGTCTCCTGTAATAGGCAGAACCATTGGTGCTCAACCAGGGTTGTAGCCTGTGCCCTCTGTCTCGTTTTCACAATGGTCCACCAATGTGTCACATGGCCTACACACTGACGTCACCTACTGAATGACCTACGCACCCCGTGACGATGGCACAGAGAGCGATGCTACCTCCTACTCCAAACTGCTTGTCGTTAAATCAGTCGTGCATGTAGTATTGTTCAATTTCTGTTTGTGGACATGTTTACACCATTTTTAAATTCACAGAACACGTACTGTTATCAGTGATGCGATGTTGCGAACAAATGGCTGCTTCAGACTCGCTGTGAATGGCTGTCCAAGTTCTATAGCAGAGCGCCATTAACTCGGTGTAACATCATTCCCAGCTCCAGCTTCCAAACTAATTGAATCGCAACATGAATGCAAAAACGGGATATGAGAACGGCATTGTGGGTACTGCAGGAAATGGTTAACCAGAATGAACAGTTTTATCGGAAAGTGACCCAACCACAGAATTGTTTCAAAATGATAGTCAAAAGCTAAGTATTGAGATCGACATGTCGAGATACAGGCAATAGGATAGATTAGGAGAGATACGATGATATAGGGTCATTTATTTATTGTTGTTTTTGTTTGTTTTTTTCCCTTTGGTTTAATGCTGTAATATAAACATGTGATGCACGAGATAATGTTGAAGTTTATTCATGAGCCAAATGTGCACACAGATGATGACTGACAGTCATGAGGAAAGGCCTAACAGAGATCAAGGGCTTGAATTATCCAAATATGGTGTGTTATATAGAAGTGTTGTATTTTGATTCTCGTGCTCTTTCGGTGACCTTTAACCCTGTAATCCTGACAACTTTCGGAAAGACTCTATTTGCACATTGTGTGCATACTGCAAAGGCCGGTATTTAAATTCAAGCTAACAAACGGTATATTGTGTAGTGCTGCAGTTGTGTTCGTGGTGTATTGAGCTGGAACAGAGCTCTGGTTTTAGTCGTGGTGATGTCATGGCAGGACGGCGGATGAAGCTCGCTGTGCGGAACAAGTCGTCAACAAGAGGGCCTGAGCCAGTCGGGAGGCTGGGGTTAGGAAAAAGTAATGTCAGGGCTGCTCAGAAGCTGTTTTCATTCGTGAAAAATCCTTGTGTGGTCTCGTCGTGGGCTTGTTTTGATTGTAAGTAACAGTATGGGGAGATGGCGCAGTGTGCGCTTCTGATGAGAACTGGCTGATGCCGGTGTCCCCAAGGAGCCAAACTGTTGTCCGTAGCGGGTGCCTTGACTTTAGCGGTTTCTTCATAATGTAAAATAAGATTTTGTGAATGTTTTGTGTTCTACTGAATAAGTGTGTGTGTGTGTGTGTGAAAGAGAAAGAGCTTCTCTCAGGTCTGCTCTGGATAGAATCAGTATCACATCCTGTCATACAGGTCCCACCCCCCACCCCCACCCCCCGATTCTACACACAAACCGAGCACGCGTACACACACACACACACACACAGAGCACACACTGTGCTCTCTTCGAGAGATGGTTCTCATCCCAGGAGTCCTCGTAATGTAAACACAAGATTTGTGTTGGCCAGCAGACGGAGATGAGCCTCTGATTACACTACAGTGTTTTTGCCTACTGTAAAAGCTCCTTCAGGAGACTCTTATACTCTCACCACTTACCAAAGACTTCAGATGGACAACAAGTGATTGCCAGCCAATGACTTGCTCGGGTTTGTGAGTTTAATCAGAAGGTCGGGTGTGCTTGATTTTGGAATAATCTAATTATGGTGGTTTGGTGACTCACTCAGAAATCTGTTATGTCTGAAGTCACACAGGTTCGGAGTAGGAAAGTAAAAGTTTTCCGAAGCATTAAACTAGGAGCAGCAGTAAAAGAACCCAGTCATGTAATTGTTTTTCCACGCCAGCACTCCGATCTCACAGCAAACTGGTACTAGTTATCAAAATGATTTGTATTTATTTTTTATGTAGCGATGAAAACTTATTAGGTTGCTGGATTGCATCACAACTTGAAACGGAGGTACCGTTAGCTCTCCGAAGTCTGATATTGTCCGTTTTGGACAGTGGGTGGAGCTGTATGATATCAGGTCACCCTTTTAGATTCCTCAGAAAAAAGTCACCGGTGTCCTTTAAGCAAACATCTAGAGAAATCCCAAATAATAGCTATGTATCCTGACTAGCGTTTTTAATTACAACACTGGAAATTGTAATAGTGGAGCACCAGAGGAATGTAAAATCACGTGCAACATGACTTCAGTGGTTGTCTCATGCTCTTATCTGGTGTCCACACTTGTCCAACCACCGAAAACTCACTAAGGTTTTCCGAATCCGTGCTGATTGGCTATAATTTTCTGACTTGCATAATGATCGGCAGCAATTTTTATATACAGGGATGCCTCGCTACTTCCTGCTTCAATTCATGCGGCTTCAGTGCATCGCGGTTTAAAAAAAAAAAAATTAATCGAATTAAAAAAATAAGGAAATTAAGGAAGAATAGGGGAAAAAGTTAAGGAAAATGCAACAAAAAAGGCCAATTGTGCATTAAAAAAAGCCTAAACCAACAAAAAACAACCCAAAATCTCCCAGCCAAACTACTTACATAGTTGAATCTGTGTGCACACACATCTATGCGCATATGTATGTGTCATCGTCTTCTCATGCAATACCATCTGTATGTGAGTGTATTTAAAAAAATAACAAGATGTAAATAAAATATAATGTTTAATTGTTATTATAAGCATTTATAGCATTGAATATGTATTTATTGATATTATATATACATAGACACTCCCCGACTTATGTTCACCTGTTTTACGTTTTTTCGGTTTTACTTTTTTTTTTTTTCCCAAAAAAAAAAATTGTCAAATTTTGAGTTTAGACGTACCTACGTAGTATGCTAACGTAATGACGCTGCATCCATTGTTTACAAACGACAGACTGAACGTGCCCCTCCTTCTTACCAGTTCAGTGTTTTTTTTATATATATATATATATATATATATATACATACACACACACACACGTCACTGTAACAACTTGCGTTCACTTTCAACTTGCGTTCGATCGTGCGAAACCAATTAAAAACGTAAGTCAGGGAGCGTCTGTATACATGTACGTATACGTCAGTCGGGGTGATCCTACTTCGCAGATTTCTCTGGTCACCCAGGGATCTCGGGCCCAATTAACCGCGGAAAGGGATCTGTGTGTGTGTATGTATGTGTGTGTGTGTGTGTGTGTGTGTGTGTATATATATATATATAATATAAATATAAATATAAATTGATTCTTATTAACAAAAGTGAAACCCAAAAATTGAATCTCGTATACCACTGCTCAGACTTGCACAGAATAAAAACACACGATCTGGCACCTGAGTGGTAGGGATGTCATTGACAATCGGAATATCGCCGATATAATTATATCGATCGATAATCGATACCTATAAAAGGGGTATCGATACTTCTAACGTTATACTGTAGCTTCCTGTGTTCATGACTGCCTCTGTAGTAAATGCCATTTTCAATGACGCCCCTACTAAATGGTACGTCCCGCCTCGCTGTATGGTAAATGGTACGTCCCGCCTCGCTGTATGGTAAATGGTACGTCCCGCCTCGCTGTATGGTAAATGGTACGTCCCGCCTCGCTGTATGGTAAATGGTACGTCCCGCCTCTCTGTATGGTAAATGGTACGTCCCGCCTCTCTGTATGGTAAATGGTACGTCCCGCCTCTCTGTATGGTAAATGGTACGTCCCTGCTTCTAGTGTGCCGTCAGAGCGCGTGTTCTCAACAGCACGGAACATTTTGAACAAGAGACACTTCTCACCGGATAATGCAGATATCTTGCATCATAATTATGAATTGTAAAAATGCATATCTCTTAAACTTTTCAATCGACAAGTGTTTGTAGAATAGAAACAACTTGCTTGAAATTAACTAGTAAACAAGTGTTTATAGATTTGTAAAATACAAAAAGGTGTTAATTAAAATCTTGTCGGTGGAAAACTATTTCCTGCCTTTTATTTCAGATTTGGCTTTAGTAATTGGTCACTTTATTATAAAATATTCAATGCATTATACAAAGTACTGTAAAATATCTTAGTCTGTTCTATTTAATGCATTTATGGAACAGTCCGCAATATTGTAATGTTTCAATCCATCAGACTTTTTTTTTTTTTTTTTTTTTTTTTTTTTTTTTTTTAAATCAATATATCGATACCAATAATAGGTTTTCAATGACACCCCTACTGAGTGGCACATCGACAAGGTGTGTGATGACTAACTTGGCGATCGTGCAAGTTCTAATTGGGTTTAATGCAACAGCCATTCCTGACCAGTCCTCCATGGGAGCTAATTGGCCGAACTCTCATGGAGGGTGTGATGGCTCACTTCCCTGTCACTCACAGCGATTGTAAACCAATCATGGGTGTCTGTGAGCTCATTGATACGAGGGGGTCAGATAGTGCGTTCCGTCCGAGTGTGTTAGACCGGAACCAAATACGCATGTGCAGCAGTTCGAAAAGAGGCAGGTGTCTAGCATTGCATGTCATGGATGGGGCGTGTGCATGCTTTCGCCCTTCCCTGGTTGGTGGTGATTGTGTGATCAGGAAGGCAACACTTTATAATACATTTTAATAATACATTTTATTTATATGGCGCCTTTCTCAGCACTCAAGGTCGCCTCACATCATATATCATACATCTTACATCATTACATCATACATCTTATAACTAGCTTCCATCTGTAGTCCCTAATTTAGAATGGCCAATTAACCTACAGTGCATGTCTTTGAATTGTGGGAGGAAACCGGAGCACCCGGAGGAAACCCACACAAGCACGGGGAGAACATGCAAACTCCACACAGAAACGCCCAGGTCGGGAATCGAACCCGGGCCTTCTTGCTGTGAGGCGGACGTGCTAACCACTACGCCACCGTGCCTCCTTTATGGGTAGGAATTGGATATGACTAAATTATGGAGAAAATGAGTGTGGGGGGAATTTCCAAAAAAAAAAAAAAAAAACCCTAAAGCACACACAATATGACTTGGGTTAGCAGACAAACTTTTTTGTAAAGCGAAACGAGACGAGGTGTTCAGGATCATGGAACATGAACTTGTGATGCACGTGATACCAGTGAAGAAAACGGGGTGTTAACTTTCCTGCTTTCGCTCCAGACCATAATGGGGTAATATTTATGTCCTCCATGGCAAAAGCTGTTCTAACTTTGTTAAACCCCCCCCATCCTAAATAATTAAACAGAGCACTGGGACTCCTCCTTGATGCTGAGGAGCTGCAGGAGTTAAAAATCAGCCTGGAACTTTACTGTACATTCACTACTGTCAAAGTCTCAATGCTTCTCTCTTTCACTCTACTTCAAACACCATGCTCCCTTTATCTCTCGCTTCACCACACAATCACTGTGCGCACACACACACGCGCACATACACACACACACACACACACACAGAAGTTGAATCAGCCCTTAAAGGAGCCAGGCTGATGTTCTAACCCCAGCTTCGGCCCTCTATCAATAGCAATGTCTATTAGGAGCCCCGCCTTTAGATGGCGAAATTAAATTTCATCCCTTTTACTGAATGCGCCTCTTAAACCAACTTTTGACGTTCACACTGTTCATCCCTTTGATACGGAATATGCAACACTATATAATATCGTGAGTGGCGTTTTCTCAATTCAAGACTGCGGAGACCCACTGCTCCTTTAAAAGATTCTCACTCAAACCAGATGTGGGAACATGCCGTATTTTCCTCCGGTCTTCTTATGAACTTAAACCATGTGTACGCAATAACCATGTTTCCTCACGTCTCGTTAATCACTGCTGTTTTGGAAGCTGTTTACCTGTTGTTTGTTTTTTTTCTTCTTCTTGTGAGTAAATTCTTGGCCACACCCATACACAAGTTTTCACCAAACCTGGTGAGGAGACTCCCCTATTTGAGTCGTTGAGATTGCTTGATTTATTTATTTATTTATTTTGGTGAATGTCAAGGTCAGAGCAACATCACAAAGTTTTGATGGTACAGTTCATTCATTTTCTGTAACCGCTTTTGCTAATTAGGGTCGCAGGGAGGCTGGCGCCCATCCCAGCCGACTCAGGGCGAAGGCAGAGTACACCCTGGACAACTCGCCAGGCCATCACAGGCCAGGCGGAAACACTCTGACGGCTCTGCAGCTACTCTTGATGAAAGTCAGCAATGGTTCTTTTACATGAACCTCACACCAGAGACTGTGAGCGACATGGCCAGCGTTTGATAACCCAGTTAACTGCACTGGGGAGGACAATGAGAACTTGATGAGAGTGGGGCCTGAACCCCCAACCTTAGGATCAGTGATCCCACACCTTTTACCACCAGACCAACACTGCCCAAGTTTTGGTGGTAGGACGCAACATGGTACACCCTGAATAGCTCGTCAAGCCATCGAACAGCTAACATTAACAAACACAGTATTCACGCTAACACTTTGCATCTCTATGAACAGACAGTTAGCGTAATGTACATATCTTTTGGACTGTGGGAGGGGACTTGGAGGAAACCCACACAAGCACAGGGACAACATGATTCATTTATTTATCTTTTGGCTTCTGTTAATGATGTGCTCCATACCAATGGATTCATAAATAATTAAAAAATAATTCACTGCTGAATGTCACTGAATTGGCCAATCAGACTCAGGTATTCACATGTGGTGTTTCGTGTGCCAGAAAGTCAAAGTTGTTACTTGAATTCTGCAGCCTTGTGCTCTGAATATGTGGGAAGTACAAGAACACAAACAATTTTACCATCAATTTGAAAATTTATAGGTCCTTTTCGAAAGGTGTGTGTGTGTGTATATATATATAATATATATACACACACTGTACACACATGCATGTAGGTATATGTCAGCCGGTGGGGGGTTGCTGGGGGTAATCCTACTGTGGATTTCGATGGCCGCGGGAGGATCCGTGTGTGGGTGTGTACGTGGGTGTGTATATATATATATATATATATATATATATATATATATATATATATATATATATATATATATAAAAAAATATCTGTCTGTCTTCCTTTCGGCTTTTTCCCCTCTTACTCGGAAGTCGCCACAGCAAATCATCTGATTCGCACGTTTGATTTGGCAGAGGTTTTTATGTCGGATGCCCTTCCTGTCACAACCCGTTAGCAGGGGATAGAAACACGCTGACAACTTTGCAGCTACTCTTTACGAAAGTTAGCAATAGTTCTTTTACATGCCTCACACCATAGACAGTGAGAGACATGGCCTGCCTTTGATAACCCAGTTAGCTGCATATATATATATAAACGAAAGTGAAACCCAAAAATTGAGTCTCCTATACCACTGTTCAGTGGAAAGTGTTTAAGAATCATATTTTAATGCATGTAATAAATACATAGTATTTTACTTCCAGTTGATCATTTGCGCATGTGACGTGATGCATGGGGTTTTACTTCCGGGTACAGAACTTGCAGATTATCTTGATTTCGGAACCGAACCCCCACGAATGTCGAGGGCCTACTGTGTGTATGTGTGTAATGTAAATATATATGTTATATAATACAGTGGGGTAAGTATCTTCTTATTGGTCTCCCATTTTCACAAATAAATTGTTTAAAAATCATACAATGTTATTTCTTCTCGCCTGCGCTGAGTATTTTTGTATAGCGAGAGACAGTTCGCGCTGGCTGATTCCCGCTCTCTAGGCCTAGGTCCCTTCCACGGTGGCTCATCTGGCTGAGATGGCTGTGGTGGTTCCTAGACTGACAGAAACACGCTGACGGCTTTGCAGCTACTCTTTACGAAAGTCAGCAATAGTTCTTTTACATGCCTCTCACCATAGATAGTGAGAGACATGGCCTGCCTTTGATAACCCAGTTAGCTGCACTGCGGGGGACAGTGACAACCCTGTGGGGACTCTAACCCTCAACCTTTGGATCAGCGATCCTGCACCCTAACCACTAGACCACCACTGCCCTATATATATATATATATATATATATATATATAATACATACATATATAATACATACACATTCAATCAGAGCCAGAACAGTAATCTAATGCCATATAAAAGGCCGTATTTTTACTGTGAGATGTAGAAAGATTTAATCCCTACTCGGACGTAACACTTAAATGGAGCAAAAATCTCGCTGTAATATACACGAGGCTGAAGATCTCCATGAAAGGGAAAGGAATGATTGCGCTCTTCCAATATCTCCGTAAAGGTTAATTTATTCTTCAAACTTTCCTCAGTGCGTAATGCTCCGGAGCGTGTTCGCTAGAAGACAAAACGCTAATTGGCCGTGCCGTCGTATGAATGAACATAGTGGGAATTCTGCCACACAGGAAGCGGGAGCCAGGCCTGTGCAAGTGCTAATCTAGTTAATATGATGAGGAGCATGAATGCGTTTACTTTCTCTGTATAGAGTTCTAAAAGCATAAAATCAGCAAGCTTGTATGCGGAGAGCTGTAAACAAGTAAAAGACTCCAGAGCGCTGTACCGCTAAGGTAGACCGCCTTTATTGCCTTTTGCCTTTATTACCACAAACACACGTGTTTTCAATATAACTTGATTTCTGACAAATCCTAGTTTGGAAGGAAGCTGTGGTCAGGAGGTGAGCCACGGGGTTGTGCTGTTGGATTTTAACCCCCAGCTGATCCAACAGTGACAGCTTGTACAGAATTCTCAA
Source organism: Plotosus lineatus (assembly GCA_024760905.1). Classification (NCBI taxonomy): domain Eukaryota; kingdom Metazoa; phylum Chordata; class Actinopteri; order Siluriformes; family Plotosidae; genus Plotosus; species Plotosus lineatus. The sequence continues at coordinate 10,579,273 of CM045742.1, forward strand.
CCTTCAGATCAGGAGCTCGGAGCGTTTCGGTACGACGGAATATTCTTCATACGAAGAACAATTACCAATTTTTTTGTCATTTGATTTTAAGAGATATATTTAATTTATCAATTAATGAGAACTGGCTCTACCGAACTATACTCATAGGAGAAAAATACTAAAATATTAAATAACAGTCTGTCATGAAAAAAAAAAAAAAGGGGGCTACCGAGTGGCACATCAACATGATGCATGACTATTAATACAGAAATCCAGGTTGATGCCGCAACCATCCATAACCAGGAGCCCACAGAAGCTAATTGGTCGAGCTCTCACAGGAGGGAGGGATGACATACAGTAGGCCCTTGACTATTCGCGGTTTTGCACTCGCGGTTTAGTACACACGGTCTGCCCAGCAACCGGCATGTTATTCAAATTCAGCCAATGGCTGTCCTCCTTTCTCCTGATTGGTTGAGCTGATGTCCTGCCCCTTTTTCCTCATTCGTTGCAATGAGCCTCTTTTTTGTGTGTGTTTTAATTACCAGTTAAGCTCTATACCACTCAAAAGCTGTGCGTCTTCTCTGGCTATGCGATAGAAAACGCTGGATGTCTCTTCTGAGGAAATAAGATCTTTTTCTCTGAACTGTTGTATTAAAAGCTTTTTCAATTATTATTCCAGTACAGTACCTAAGTTCATGTTTCTGCGTGAGATTTTATGTTCTGTAGCATGTTTAACAAACGATACCAAAGAGATCAACGTTATTACAGTACTCTTCATGTCCTTTCACATTGAAGTTGGAGTGACGTCTCCAAGATGGCGCTGTCCAGAGGGCGACGTCGCGGAGTTCTCAGAGTCAAATTGTTTTTGTTCGTTTTAAATGTTTTATTTGTTTGTTCATGTTTTGCACTATGCTCGTCTACGACCGGTCAACTGTACTACAGCTATAACATCGGAGTATCTTTGGGCGTGTATAACTTAGCAGACCTAGCATGCTATTAGCAGACCTAGCATGCTATTAGCAGAACTCGCATGCTATGGTTCATTTTAATTTGTTTTATTTGTTGTTTTGTTTATTCATGTTTTGCACTATGCTCGTCTACGACCGGTCGACTCTACTACAGCTACTGTATAAGATCGGAGTATCTTCAGGCGTGTATAACTTAGCAGAGCTAACATGCTATGGTAGGCAGCGAGCTGCATCCCAGCTAACAAAGAAGCCGAGGAGGGAAGGGGCCGAACGACGACTCCGGCGCGTGGGATTGCAGGGGATGAAGGCCGTGTAGCCGGCTGGTATAATCGTCTTATCGGGTGTATTCTACTCGAGCCATGTTTCACAGGGACTGAACGTTTTAAAGCAGTATGGCCGGAAATGCTAACCAAGCGCCAGAGAATCTGAAAACTCCGCCTGGGCCTTAGCATAGCATAGTATAGCATAGTAGCTCACGATAGAAGTTGTTGCGTGCTTAGTTGCCTGAAGCGGAAGCTGCTCATAGCTGTAGTATGGGCGACCGATCATAGACGAGCATAGTGCAAAACATGAACAAACAAATAAAACAAATTAAAACGAACAAAGAAACAATTTGACTCTGAGAACTCCGCGATGTCGCCCTCTAGGCTGCGCCATCTTGGACACGTCACTCCAAGACGTCATTCCAAGTTCAATGTAAAAGGACATGAAGCGTAATAAAGTTTATCCTTTTGGTATCATTTGTTAAACATGCTACAGAACTTAAAATCTCACGCATAAACATTCTAAGAATTAACTGAGGTACTGTACTGGAATACTAATTGAAAAAGACTTTAAAACGAGTGCTTTACAACAGTATATGCTGTATAATATTTATATATTTTATTACTAAATATCACAGTACAAAATTAAAAAGTTTTTCTTAATCATGATTATATTTTACTACATTATTACTGTATTAATGAGTAAGACTTTCTGTGGAATGTTTTGAAGAAGCATATTTTAGCGGATGTAATAGACACAGTATTTTACTGCTGGCTGCTCATTCGCGCATGTGACGTCATACATGGGGTTTTACTTCCGCATACAGAACTCGCGGATTATCTCGATTCGCGGGAAGGCCCGGAACTGTACCTCCGCGAATGTCAAGGGCCTACTGGACACTCATTTCCTTGTCACTCACAGCTATAACCAGCCAATCATGGGTGTCTGGGAGCTCATTCAAATGAGAGTACGGATAGTGCCTTCCCTCCAAGTGTGTTGCCGTACCCAAGCACACGTGGGCTGCAGTTCAAAAAGAGGCAGGTGTCTAGCATTGCAAGTCATGGAGGGGGCGTGTGCATGCGTTTGCCCCTCCCCAGTCGGTGGTGATTGTGTGATCGGGATGGCAATACTTAATGAGGGAGTATTGGATATAACTAAAATTGGGGATAAAGTAGGGGGGGGGATCCTATATGATCCTGAATGTAAATTTTTTTTATTTATTTATTTATTGTTTTTATCATCATTCAAAGCATGTTACGCCTTTTAAATGTTGGATCATGTTGCTGAAAGTTATCATAAAAGAAAAATGTAATGTTAAATGTACCCCAATATACTATTCGTCAAATTAAATGACTATCTTTGCAGATTGCCGGCTGTCCATTTTGAATGCACTACACAGCTCTGACTCTGTAGAAAGGGAAACAAAGAGAGTGGCTTGGAGTGAGCTACACAACAATATTCCAGCCAATCAGCTACAGTTGTTGTTCATGCACAGTGTCAGTGTTGAGGTCATTGCCTTGGCAATGCATGTCCATGCATTTGGGAGGCGGAGCCTCTGAAGGAGTATAAGGGGAAAGCTTGTAGTTTGACAGTTAAGTTTGAATGTCAGCAGTTTTTATCCAGAATACACTTTTAATCCACTGTTGTGTGTGTGTGTGTGTGTGTGTGTGTGTGTGTGTGTGTGTTTGGGCGATCTATGATTTAATCTCTCGTCTCATCTTGGTTTTCGTTGGAAAGGACTCCCCAGTGTGGCTCTGTTGCTTTCTGTTCAGGTAAATTAGTGGATCAGAACTCAATGTTCTGTAACACGAGGCAGAATTTGTATGTGTTTTTCAGTAAATGTGTGGTTTTCAGAAAAAAATTTCAAAAGAGCAACAGCTTTTTATTCTTTAAAACGAGAACATTGATCTTGCATGAAATACACATAGATTAACAGATGAAATATATACAGTCGGCCCCCAATTTACGAAATTAATCTGTTCCACAGCCCTTTTCGTATTTTGGGGATTTCGTCAGTAGGGGTTGCATTTTACATGTTAAACGCCTAATTCGTTCCAAGGCTCCAGTCTTTGGACTGGATAAACCCCATAAACCCTTTAAAAATTATTAAAGTACACAAATTTTGTATGAAATGTGTTAAAAAAAAATAAAAGAACAATTACAGATATTTATTCTTTTAGCATCTTATGCACCTGTTTTGATTATGATTTTTGTAAAAACATTTTTTTTTTCTTTTTTTGTGCTGCTGTGTAGGGTGTGTGTGTGTATATATTAAAATAAATACAGTGGTACCTTGACTTACGAAATTAATCCGTTCCGAGGGCAAGCTCGTAAGTCAAAATGTTCGTTAGATAAAACAAAAATTCCCATAGGGAATAATAGAAAACCAATTAATCCATTCCAACCCCCTCCCAAACTCATAACTTGCCACAAGCACATATTTTACCTAATATATTAAAAATAAAAATGTCTTCTTCTTTTCCTTTCGGCTGTTCCCTTCAGGGGTCGCCACAGCAAATGATCTGCCTCCATCTCTCCCTATCCTCTGCATCTTCTACTCTTACTCCAACGACCTTCATGTCCGCTTTCACCGCATCCATAAACCCCTCTTTGGTCTTCCTCTAGGCCTTTTGCCTGGTAGTTCCAACCTCAGCATCCTACAACCAATATACTCACTATCCCTCCTCTGTACATGTCCAAACCATCTCAATCTAGCCTCTCTGACTTTGTCTCCAAAACATCTAACATGTGCTGTCCCTCTGATGTACTTATACCTGATCCTATCCATCCTCGTTACTCCCAAAGAGAACCTCAACATTTTCATCTCTGCTACCTCCAACTCTGACTCCTGTCTTTTCCCCAGGGCCACTGTCTCTAAACCATACAACATTGCTGGCCTCATCACCGTCTTGTACACTTTTCCCTTCATTCTTGCCGATACTCTCCTATCACACATCACACCGGACACTTTTCTCCATCCATTCCAACCTGCCTGCACGCGCTTCTTCACCTCTTTTCCACACTCTCCATTGCTCTGGATTGTTGAGCCTAAGTACTTAAAATCCTCCACCTTCTTTATCTCTGCCCCCTGTAACCTCAAAGTTCCTCTTGGGTCCTTGTCGTTCACACACATGTATTCTGTCTTACTGAGACTAACCTTCAATCCCCTCCTTTCCAGGGCAAAAATAAAAATGTAAAAACAAGAAATATTTCATAATACATGTACATTAATAATCAATATTAAAACAAGAATAAACAAGTCGCTGCACAAAGATGTCAGGTGGGCAGACATGAGGTGATGCAGGGAAAAACCACTATAGGGAACACAGTGAGAGTGCCACTGCCACCTACTGTAGAGGATGCAATTAAACATTCCTCACTGGTATTTTTGCACGCACAAAGTTCTCCTCCTCCTTCTGTGCACCACCTCATGCCTGCCCACGTGACATCTTCATACAGTCAATGATTAGAAGGGTTAGTTGACTTAGTGTTTGTTCGGTTTTATTATTAATTATTATTCATGTTAATGTACATTTATTATTATTAGTAGTAGTATTATGTAATGTTTAATGTTTTACATGTTTATCTTTAATTTATTAGGTTAAATATACGTGTTTGGGAGGGGGTTGATAAGATAAGATACAGCTTTATTAATCTCACAATGGAGAAATTCACTGTTACAGGCTCTTGGAGTACCATCACATGGTACGGATTAATTGGTTTTCTGTTAATTCCCATGTGAGTAATTGTCATGGGGGGGGGGGGGGGTGTCTTTTTCTTCCTATAGGGGGTGTCACAAAAAATCGCCTAGTGCAGCTAACTGGGTTATCAAAGGCGGGCCATGTCTATCACTGTCTATGGTGAGAGGTTCATGTAAAAGAACCATTGCTGACTTTTGTAAAGAGGAGCTGCAAAGCCGTCAGCATGTTTCTGTCCCTTGCTGAAGGGTTGTGTCAGGAAGGGCATCCGACGTAAAAACCTATACCAAATCCAACATGCGAGTCAGATTATTCGGGGGGAAAAGCCAAAGGAGGAGGAGGGGGCATCACAAAAAAAATTGAGAAGCACTGCACAAGGCATTCTTGGAGCACAGAGGGATACACACGGAAGAATACGAAGCTAATCAGCAAAGAAAAGCCATTTCTCCAGCAGAGCTCATAAATCAAAAAATTTGCTAATTGGTTTGGGAAGATTTTTGGTTGGTTCGATGCTCATATCACGGAAAATTCGTTATTAAAGACACTCGTAAGTCAAGGTACCACTGTATACGCATCAGCCTCGTCGGATGCTGCACAATTGAGTGGTTTTGGACTTCCACCTTGCCTTTCTAATTGTTCATTATAATTAGTTGTGTTTATGTATTATATATTATATAAAGCATAATTATTAACTGACATTTGGCAGGCATGAGTTTTTGGCACATTAAATAATGAGTGCACAATTCCCACGTTTTTTTTTTTTTTTTTCTTCTTTTTTTTTCTGGGATCTGTAACACTATGTAAACCATTCTCTATGTGAGATGTGTGGTAAATATTCAGGTGGATAATGGCCATGATTGAGCAACATACATAACAGATTCCACTGTGATATAATTGTTTATGTATGAGGTACATTTAATACATTTAAAACTAGAAAGGTGCTCTGCATAATTAAGATTACATGACGGCATAGTCAGAAAAAACCGCTGGAGTATAAACAAAAATAAATCTAATACTATAAGTCAACTGGAACAGCAATTCAGATGAGATCTAGCTGGGGTAAACCAATAAAAGCTTATAAATTGGATCCTGGATGGACAGGAAGCCAGTATCAGGATATTGTAGCTGGGGGGGGTGGGGTTATCCTTTCTTAAATACCTTAAAAAAAATCCCATGCATTATTATTTATTTATTTTTTTTTTACACTAATTGCAGCATTGTGAGGAAATCTGCTGCAATGTTTAAAAACTATGCCACTTAAAGTTTGGCACGAAGATGCATATTAATAAGTTTCAGAAGGGTGGGATGATTTCTGCGCATTGGGGGCAAGGGCACAAGCCTAAGCTGAACACTTGGTGTTATCTCTGATCCTTCAAGTGGCACTGCATCAAGAAGTAAATATTAATGATCTTTTGCAGTTTTGAAAGAGTTTTGATTTAAAAAATCCCACAGAGATGAGCTTCTGATCAAGTTGGAGACTACAGTGATCCCTCACTTTCCACAGTTATAATGGGGGCCGAGACCCCCTCCGATCGCCGAATTGCAAGAAGTAGGATCGACCCCCTGACTGACTTATACGTACATGTATATGTATATAATATCAATAAATACATATTCAACACTATAAATGCTTATAATAACAATTAAACATTCAAAAATAATGCATAACATGTAAATAATATATAAATACACACACATACACGCGCGCGCACACAGATGTGCGTGCACACACTCAGATGCGTACCTCACATAAAAATGTAAGTTGGGGGGGTTTTGGATTGTTTTTCTTGGGGGGGGGGTGTTGCATAATTGGCCTTTTGTACCTTTTTCCTTAATTTCCTTATTTTTTTTGTTTCACTCGTATTTTTGAAAAACCCGCGATGCACTGAAGCCGCAGAAACTGAAGCCTGAAGTAGCGAGGGATCACTGTACATGTGAATGAAACTCCTAGTTCTCATTTATAACATACGGTATATAAAGGTATGTGTGTGTATATGTGTATATATATATATATATATATATATATATAATGTATGTATGTATATGTATATATATGTATATAATGTATGTATGTATATGTATATATATGTATATAATGTATGTATGTATATGTATATATATGTATATGTATATATATATGTATATGTATGTATATGTATGTGTATATATATATATATATATATATATATATATATATGTGTGTGTGTGTGTGTGTGTATATATATATATATATATATATATATATATATATATATATGTGTGTGTATATATATATATATATATATATATATATATATATATATATATATATATATATATATATATATATATATAAAATATATAATAGCATCTACTGGGAAAGAAATTACTTTTTCCTTATTTAATAATTAAAAATTTACTAAATTATTAATCAATAACAATTCCAGTGTTATTTTTAAATATTTAAGCTGAAATAAAAGCCAAGCCTTCCAAATTTTTCCATTAAACATGAACTTGTGCCTATTTTCATAATCAGGTGGTTTTTGCTTATAGTTTCGCAGTGGTAACCTGTTCAAGTGCGTTAGATCATTTAACATTAGTATATTTAAAACGGCCGTAGTTTCACTCTCGCAAAGGTGCAAAATCACAAGAATACAATGTGAATCCTCAGGTCATAAAATATAATTAATGGCAATAAAAACAGTACAGGGATCCCTCGCTTCTTCACGCTTCAATTCATGCGGCTTCAGTGCATCGCTTTTTTTTTTTTTTAGAAAATATTAATTGAATTTCAAAAATCGGGAAATTAAGGAAGGAATAGGGGAAAAAGTTAAGGGAAATGCCACAAAAACAAGGCCAATTATGCAAAAAAACAAAAAACCAACCCAACCCCCCCCCATCAAAACTACTTACATTTGTAATTGAGGTGAGCATCTGTGTGCATGCACGTGTCTGTATGTGTGTGTATATATTTTATTTACATCTTGTGCATTATTTTTGAATCTTCAATTGTTATTATAAGCATTTATAGCATTGAATATGTATTTATTGATATTATATACACATATACATGAACGTATACGTCAGTTTGGGGGGGGTGTTAATTCTACTTCGCAAATTTCGGTGGTCGTGTGGGGATCTCGGTCTCAATAAATCGCGGAAAGTGAGGGACCCCTGTATACAGATATTAAACAAATCAGATATGTGAAGTTCTGAAGAGAATAAAACTATGTATAAATACATATCATTCAAATTTATTCCGCTAAAACATCAAACATCTGTACATCTGCAAGAAAAGAATACCGCGCCATGTGTTCATATACAAATTAGTTCCGTGCTGCCGGCAGAAGCATGAGATAATCACGCTACTTTTTGCATTAAAATGCTGCCCCCAGTGTGTGTGGAGGAATCACTTTTTATTTTTTTGCTCATGAAAGAAAAATGTTAATGAAACAGTGAGAGTAACTAAAATGGACACATACTTTCAATGTAAACTTTTATTTAGGTTGGATGTAATTTCTTTTCAAATAATTATCGTGCTGCACTATAATGAAAATGATGCTGCATAGGTCTTGAACTTTTTTTTTTATTATTATGACTAGAGGTGTGTACAGTGAGCCTTTATTTTAAAATCCTTGACAGGATGTTGTAGAACCCCGATGTGAAGTGGCTTTTTGTACAATTATTTTTGTATTACATGAAAATGTAAAGAAAGAAATGAACAATTTAATGATTCTATTTGCTATAAATAGGCTTGAGAGAACATTTGGATCTTGTAAAAGGGAACTGAATGAAGCGGAGTTCTCAGATTCCTGGAGAAATGTATGAATGAATACACAAATGACAGCACGTTTTATTTTTCTAAAGTATCTTATGTGGTTTTTAAGTGACTGGACCAACAAAAATTTTGAAAACATTAAACGATGTCTGCTATTCTGCTGCATAAAAAGGTGTGCAGAGACTTTTACAAATTAACTTGAAATTGCATTTAATTGAAACTGAGAGAAGAGTCCTGAAAACTCAAAGCTCAAACACATCAAATTATTCTTTCAAATGAATGTTTTCCACTCGAGAAAGTGATGTCTGTGTGTTTTAACCTGTTCATCGTGCCGTTTCATCGCTTATACATTACCGTGTGCTCCCCACCCGTTTTGGTTTTGATGGACAGCTGAGATGCTCCTCCCACTCTGAGAGCTTGACAGCTCAGGGTTTTGTGAAATACATAACACCCAGCCTCCAGATGTCGTTCCAAAGAAGTACAACAAGCCCTCAGGCCATTGATTCAAAACATAACAGGGTTTTTATGCCATTAAAGCTACAATGGTCTCTTTCAAATTTGAGCAGAATGACATTCAAGGCTTCCACTATTAGTATTTTTTTTAACGTATTAGTTTTATAATTGAGTCCATTATTATTAGTTGTTGTTGTTGTTATTATTATTATTGTGGATATCATTTTGAATTAATCAGATAGAAAAAGGAAAAATCAGAATGCAACATTTTTACTTCCAGCATTTAAGTTTAATTAACAAATTATATTTTGTGAAAACATTCTTTCAAGCAACCAACATGAAAATGAATTTTAAAAAATTGTAGCAGGACTTTTTTTTTTTTTTTTTTACAAATTTTTCTCCAAGTCTTCAGTTTCCATAATGTGAGTGAGCGGTTTTAATGAGTACAAAGTACAATATAAAATCACTTGTTCAAAAGTTCAAAAGTTATTTAATTATTCTAAATACATTTAAATAATATAAAATGAAAACAATTTTGTTTGTTTTCAAACATTTTTTTCCAATTATTTTGGTTGTTTAAAGAATTTTGAGCTAATATTAACGGTACAGTACACAAAGGTTCGGTTCTGGCCCTTCTCAAGAAAATCCGTGAGTTATTGACGCGGTTTTAAAACCCTATGTATGATATTACATGCACTAAAATATTCTTCTTAAACACATTCTATAGCCAGTCTTACTCATTAATACAGTAATAATGCAGTAAAATGTAGTAATGATTAATTAAAAACTTTTTAATTTTGTACTGTGATATTTATTCCTAAATAAAGCACTTAGGCTCCTTACCAGAAGCTAGAGAAGCTGCAGGGCATTTGAGTGACATCATAGCGTTTAAATAATCATTAAAAACACACTAAAAAAAATTTACTTTGCAATTCAAGCAATCACGTTGATAACATGCATACGAAGGAGGGGGGGAAAAAAAAAGAGGTGAACACATCATCTGCAGCCAATCAGCAGGAGGGAGAAACCAAAGCTCTTGTCCATTGGCTAAATTTCAATCATGTTACTTCCGGGTTTGTTGCAAATCCGCGAGTATGCAGGGGCGTGAGTGCTGAACTGTGAATGGTCTAGGGCATACTGTACTTCGTTCATTTTCTGTAAACGCTTGATCTTAATTAGGGTCATGGGGAGGCTGGCGCCCATCCCAGCCAACTCCAGGCGAGGGCAGCATACACCCTGGACAGCTCACCAGGCCATCACAGGGTGGAAACAATGCTGCCGGCTTTGCAGATTCTCTTGCTATAAGTCAACAACGGTTCTTTTACATGAACCTTTTCATCATAGACACTGAGAGACATGGCCAGCCTTTGATAACCCAGTTAGCTGCACTGGGGTGGAGAGTGGGGCTTGAACCCCCAACCTTTAGGATCAGCGATTCAGCACCTTTACCACCAGGCCACCGCTGCCCTCAACGGTACTTGATGATGTACAGAAGAATGCGCATCGGTGTCCATAATAATCCTGGATACAGATGTTACAGATGTTTGGGCAGTGTTGGCTTAGTGGTTAAAGGTGGTGGGTTACTAATCCGAAGGTCAGCGGTTCAGTCACCACTGTTGGGCCCTTGAGCAAGGCCCTTAAGCCTCAATCGCTCAAGTTGGATAAAAAAGATAATTGTAAGTCACTGTGGGTAAGAGCCTCTGCCAAATGCTGTAAATGTAAATTTAAATGTTACGCTAGTTCTGATAAACGTGCAGTCACACACTGGTGACGTCTGACTTGTAGTCGCTGCTGAAACTGGTAAATGAAGGCAAATGTGTAACGTTATTCCTCATAAATATATACATGTACATCCTGATTTGTTTCTTGTAATCATATTTGATTTAATCTGATCTGTGTTTGGATATGAAGAGTAAAGTTCTGGGCGCCGGATTCGTGGCAAGCTCGGCTAATTTGGAGCAGATACTACTTCAGATTGTTTTATGAAGAAATTAAGGATTTAATTTGCACTGTCTCGGAGTAGTCTTATAAAATAATCCATAAACTCCACAACCTCGTGTTATACTCTTAACGTCTCACCAACTGAATTTTACCGAATTGTAAACATACCTACCGTACCGTTTCCAACATCCATTTAATAACCGAGAAATGCACAACGGCAGATGCAAACGCACGGCGTCGTGTTCCTGATTCTTCATTGTTTCTTCCAGGATTTATCACGAGAGCTGCACAAGGTTTATCATTGGTTCTCTTCTTCTCATCCACTTTAGCACTTTCGGTTGGTTTACTGCTGTCACATTTGATTTTTTGATTAACTGTTTTGGTTTTTACACCCGAACCTAGCGGCTCATCAGGCCGGTGCTGATCCCCGGTTTCCGTAGCGTGAAGCAATCAGGAGTTGAACTCCTCCTGGATGGGACGCTAGTCCATCGCAGGTTACCTTCCCAGTATATTTTTACTGGTACCCATTTATACTGCTGGGTGAACACAGGCACACTTGTGGTTGAGACCTTGCCCAGGGGTCTTAGCACAGTGAGGGTCTCAGTGGGATCTGAACTCACAACCTCCCGATCATGAGCCCAACACTCTAACCACTACACCGCCGGCCGTCACATTAATAGAAGTAATAACTGTACTTACCTGTATATTAGTGTAGGCGCAACTAATTGATTAGTTTCCATAGACATAATAATATTGGCTCAAGCTGTGATCTGTGTTTGTGTGTGCGTGTGCGCGTGCGTGTGTTTATTAATAATAATAATAATAATAAAAAGCAGTATGGAAAAAAATTCCATCAGTAAATATGACATAAAATGTTGTGCTCTCATTGGTCAGCTATCTCAGGATTAAAAACATTATTCAGAGTGGATAATGCTTGAATCTAAGCAACGGTACTTTTGGTTTTTCACGGTCACTTGGACGAAACGGTGTCAATAGTTTGTTTTTTGAGCGTCTACGAAACACCTGTACAGAGCACAGGGTAGTTTATACTGAACTGAATGAATAGGCACCAGACGCCATTCGCTACATAATGTTTACCTCTGCTTAGCACCTATATCTGTTTAATTAATTTATAAAAATGCATAATTTAAAACATTTTATAATTTAAAAAATGTACAATTTAAAAAATTGATAATTAAAAAAAAAAAAGTGATCTGTAAAACCAAGCAGGACGCTGGTTAGTAATTTTTGTATACCCAACTCTCAACAAGACGGCCCTGGGTTCAAGCCTCAAGCGTGTCTGTCGGGAGTTTGCATATTCTTCCTGTGCTTGTGTGGGTTTCCTCTGGGTGCTCAAGTTTCCTCCTTGGCTGTTCTATTTGCTCTTATGTGTGTCTGAATGGTTCTGTGTGCATGTTTATTTATTTATTTTTATTCCTGCAATGGCATTGCAAGCTGTTCAGAGTGTCACGCTTTCAATTAGTGTTGGCTAAGATTGGCATGTTGTGTGTGTGTGTGTGTGTAGTAAAGCGATTTTTATTTCTTTCAGGATTGGTGAATGTTGCTGAATTGAATAATCTGAATTAAGTAGACTACTGTGAGACTACCACCTCACCTTCCGTGTATTTTTAATTTCCCCCGAGATAGGTATCCAATCAGATCACCTCACACCCCTGTAGTGTATACCGAATGTCTGTCTTTTGGGAACCTCCTGTATTTAAATCAGCTCTTCTTATAGATGAGTCACAGATGCAAATGCCACATCTGGAACTATTTCCAGCTCTCTTTATGAGCTTTCACCCCCATGAACTGCTGAATCAGACAAGCGACTTGTTCAGAACGCGTCCATTAAATTCTGGCCTTCTAAGATTGTGGACTACACATTTAAAGGGGTATAATTTGTACAGTGTGGGCTGCTATAAATATCCTCAAATTAAAGCTGATAGTCTGCACTTTAACCTCAGTCACGGTTTCACCAGAAAACCCAACGTGCTGCAGTAACGAAGCCAAAACAATAGCTTCGTAGCATTAACGGGGAAAAAAACTCTACCACGGGGCATGGACTCCAGGGGCGGTTCGTGGACAGGCGAGGCTTCAGATTTGTGAAGAGCGTGCTGTCTGAGGGTTTGTTGAGCGGCTGTATTGGGTTTGTGTTGTTTTGGGTCGGGTGTTGGACTAATGAACGGGGGAGGAGGAGATTAATGTAATGGCATGCCGCTGTATGCCCTCGTTCGCAGCGGCGTGTTACCATATTTAGTCTGCACAGATGTTTCGTCTGTGGTAACCATATCAGTTATTGATTACTGGTTGAGTTAGGAAATATTTGTCACATGGTTTATAGTGCTGTGTGGTCATGTGAGTTAATCACTGCTTCTTTATTTATGTGTGTGTGTGTTTGGGTTTAGTACTTTATGTTGGTACTTTGTCCCCTGCTTTTCTTTACCGTTCATTCCTCTCAGTATGTTATTTTCTTGTTGCCAAGCAACAAAGATTAAATATAGGACTACACTCTGCTAATTTTCCATCTCTCCTCTCCAGAATGTCTCATTCATTTTGGACACCCCCCCCCCCCCCCCCCCGATGATCCTCCCCCACCTTGTTCTGTTCAGGATGGGTACTCGGAGCCTTTTTTTTTTTCTTTCTTTCTTTCTTTCTTGGGGATAATGCTGGAAAAGAGTCATGGACGTGTCCTTCGTTCTAGGAGGGATTTGCACTGAGAGGATGGAAAACATTCCTCAGGCAGCACAAACGCCTGTTGTCAAAAGTAAAGGCCACTTCGCTCACTTCATACGCCCCACACACACACACACACACACACACGGCTCAAACGAGAACGGCGAGTGACCCTCTCGTGCCCTCGTGCTGATATTTCTCCACGTCCACAAAGAACAGTATCCAGCGCAGTCCGGCAGAATGATGATTCTGATCAATCTTGGGATATAATAGTGTCACGATCCTCGTTCCTCATTAATTCTGAGGTTGAGCTCCTCTCTGATTTTTGTTGAAAAGTTTTTGTACGATAGGAAATAATTGAATGTATATCAGTGTTTTTCATGTGGTTTTTAAACCAGTGCTTTGGCTTCATGTGGTAATTTATACGAATCATCACTGAACGTGAAGTCGTTCCAATACCACATGGTTTAAAATCACTCAGCAACTCTTAGCATTACTGATACTGCTAATACACATACACGTGCGCACACACTGACCAACAGACACATACCCTCTCTCTCACACACACACACACACACAACGCCTTGGAGTTGTTGGATATTTTCTCTGTCCACTCTCCCGATGTACTGTGAATTAAAGGTGTGAGGAATTAAAGAATAAAAAATTAAACAAAATCTTTATTTGTTATGGTAAAATGAGGCGTTCACTGCCTGTAAAAGTGAGGTTACACGGTATTTCAAGACCCCCTGCCACTGGGGAATGTCTATAATGTTCATCAGTAACAACACATTTGATCATTCTGCAGTGCTTTAAAAAACAGGAAAATATTTTGCTGTTTTCTTGGTAAATGTCCAACAACCGATGGACCATTAGAAACTGCTACAGCAAAACTATGGGATGCTCTGAATGAATGGAGCGATGAGCAAGATCTGGACCTATCAGAAAGTGATGACGAGTATTTTTCACCCGATTCCCCTGCTCACGAACTTCATAAATTTAAAGACATTCCTGGCCATGTGCATTTGTTTATGTTGATTGGTTCAATGTGCCATGTGCTAAAGTTGACATTCGATTTTACTTCCGGGAAAATGATTAAAGGAACAGCACCAAGAGGGAAAAGTAAAGGAAGTAAAAGTCTTATTTTAAATTATGCTGTTTTCTGTTTATTTTCAGCTTTCGTGGAAGTAGTTTGGTTGATACCACAAAATGAATAATACAAATACCAGTAAAACTCTTTTAATTGTTCTGTTATTATTCATGTTTTCCACCTCGATGATAGTAAGCACTTACCCTTTCACTCCACTGGTAAACATTTTTATAAGCGCCTACCCATGCCAATTTTTAAGCTCCCTGGGCGCTTATCATGTCAAATACGATAATTTATCTTAAATTGTGTGTCTGTGAGTCTGTCTCGCTGTCTTGCTCAACTTACCTGTTTGTACAAAATGTAGAACACCTTTGACAGCCAAACCTACGGTATTCTGTTTGATATATATTAAAGACATGACTTGTATGCCTTAACTTTTTGAGAAGAAAAATGGCTTTTTATCATAAATATGTTTCAATGTGTAACCTGCACTATCACAATGTAATACCGAGCATGTTGCAAGTGCTATTAAACTCCATTCTCTCTCTCTCTCTCTCTCACTCACTCACTCACACACACACACACACACACACACACACGCGCCTACACGAATAGTGTGTGTGTGTGTGTAAACCCCACTACTGAATTTAAACACACTGCTTGATTGACACATTAAATGATACATTAAATGGCAAAAGGGAAGTGTTGTTTTGACTTCATTGTGTGTGCGTGAGCGAGAGAGAGAGATCAGAATATCTCGGGTGTTTTAAAGCAGATCATCAGTTAATGATTCGGGCGTGTTAGGTTAGTTCCATGTTTCGTCCTTGCCGGGTTTTTTCTTGATGATTCAGTGTATTCACAGTGGTTTCAGGACAGTCACTCTCCCTCTCTGCCCCCCCCCCCTCTTATCTTCTGATTTAGACTGCATCACAACCTGCGTCATCAAATTCCAGCCAATCACAGAATATGGTGTAAAACGCTAACAGGAAATACTTTTTGACCTTTCAAACTTGTTGATAATATTGCAATGAATTGATACAATGATTATTTTATTGCCTCCTGTGTGTGTGTGTGTGTGTGTGTGTGTGTGTGTGTGTGTGTGTGTGTGTATTCCAGTTCATCTTGAAGGTGTTTGGTGAGGGTGTGGAACACTAGGGAACTTTCACTATAGCATTGGTACAGCATGTCTCCATGGAGCTTGCTTTGTGTACAGGGAATATTTTGTCTGGAACAGGTCCGAGATTCTTAATTCCGGTGAAGGGAAGTTATGATGGTGCAACGTTAAAAGATTTTCTGTACAATTTACATTTGTGCTAACTGTTTGGGAAAGAACGCACATATGGGTGTGATGGTCAGTTGTCCACATACTTTTAGTGGCGGGGTGCATCGGTAGTTTGTGGATTTCGTAGAAATGCCTTGTGATTCATGTATCCTGCAGCATAAGCCTGGACAAAGAAAATGCAAATCATTGTGTGTTTATATCAGGTACCGGTACTGTTATACAAATATTTTGAAAGGGTTGCGATGCAACATGATGATCTCATCAAAAAAAGCATTAGCCAGACCCAGTCACAGAGAGATATGAACATGTGCACAAAGGAATTGGTTCATTAAATTAAAAAAAAATAATAATTTATAAGAATGATTTGGGTGCTCTTTTGTTTATTTGTAGTTTCTATTCATGGCTGAAATCAAATTTAAGATTCTACATACAAATATGTCATAGCTCCATTCAGAGACATGTTAAAACTGCACCCGCTAACTCACCGATATGCCGTGCGACTTAAACATACCAGGGTTGTGGGGAGACTGGTGCCTATCTCAGCCGATACTGGGTGCCAGACCATCACAGGAGACGCACAATCATTCACATTCTCTCTTGGGGTCAATTTAGAACAGCCATTCATTGAATTATTATTAAGTCCTTTAATCCTAAGTAGGGTCCCACGGAGGCTGGCACCCATCTGAGCTGACTGTGGGCGAAGGCAAGGTACACCCTGAACAGCTGACCAGGCCATTGCACGGGCTACAAACATGCAGCCAGTCACACTTGCACCTAGGAACAATCTGGAACTGCTAATCAGCCTACTGTGCATGTTTTTGGACTACATGAAGAAACCAGAGTACTTGGAGAAAACCCATATAAGCATGAGGAGATTGTCCAACCTTTGCCTAGAAATGCCTTGAGCCCAGGAATCAAACCCAGTAACTTCTTCCTGTGAGGTGAACGTGCTAACTACTGCAGCACCATGCCGCCCTTGGAAAGCCATATTGCACACCCTTGGTATGTTGGAGGAAATCAGAGTACCCAGAAAAAATGCACACAAGTCTGGGGAGAATATACAGGCTCCACACCAGAATGGCTTAACCCAGGACCTTCTCGCTGTTGAGATGGACGTGCTGCCCACTACTCCAGGGTGCCACCTTGAATACTGTACTATGGTATTGAACACTCTTTTACAGTGTAGTCATGCATGCATTCAGTAGGAAGATTGTGGCTGTTGGAATATAAACACACAAAGCCACACCTTGTAATACCTATAAGTTGAACGCACATTTCGAAGGCACGTACACAAACAATGGCCCTCTTTTCTTTCCTTCAACCAAACAGACTCGAAACTTTCCTTAGGGATTCCAGTCCATGTCAATGTGCATGCATGACATCACTGCTACAAGCTTCTCAGCACATTCATAGTGCAAAGCTCCTACAACATGCCATGGCGACTCTACTGGATCCTGTTCCACTGCTCGGGTAGGCCACGGACGTTTATTGAACCTACTGTCAAGTTCATGGAACCAGTTTGAGATGCCTTTTTAGCATTGCAGCAGTCAATATAAAATTTGGCAAATTTTGATCAGAAAAGGGATGCACATGGTCAACAGCAATACTGCGACAGGCTGTTACGAATTAAGATATTTACTTTTTACATCTATGGCGCTTGGCAGACGTCCTGATCCAGAGCAACTTATTTCTCATTTATACAACTGTGCAGTCGAGGGTCAAGGACCTTGCTCAGGGGCCAAAGGATGTAAATAGATGCCACTGGGCCTTGAATCGCTGACTTCCTGATCAATAACCAAGAGCCTTATCCACTGAGCCACCAGTGCCTGTGCTATTCCATATCAAAATTTCAGCCTGGTGGAGATGGTGTGGTGCTGTGGGGATTTTTTTTTTTCTTAGCACCTGGCCACCTGGTTTTAGTGAGCCTGTATGTCTTAAGCTTTCTGGGCTGGTTCTGGGCTCATTTTACTGAAGTGTGGGAAGGTAAGGTTAAGTTTGTCGGGTTTTTATCCCTGAGCCTACTGACTCATTCCCCAGTTTCTATTGCATGAAGCAACTTGGACTTCAGGTTGCCTTGGAATGATTCTGGATACATACCTTCCCAATACTTTTTCTGGTACCCATACTGCTGGGTGGACAAAAGCACGCTCATGGTTGAGACCTTGCTTGGGGAAGATCTAACAGGGATTCAAACTTACAACATATCAACCATGAGCTCAGCACCCTAACGAAAACACCACTGGCCCCACCAGCTGAAGTGTGGTACACACTGGTTTGTGTATTTATTAGCTGGAGAATTCCAGATGATCTTTGTATTTCTATTACATTTTTTAGCAAAGGCGAGGCTTTAAATAAGCAGGTCATTAGATATTGGAGATGATATTTGTATCAAATTTTGAAATACAGGATATTTCTTAAGTTGTTCATCAATGTTGAAGTCTTCTTTTTCTTCTTTTCTGTCAGGAGTTGCCACAGCGAATCACCTGTCTCAATCTCACCCTATCCTCTGCATCTTCTTCTCTTACACCAACTACCTTCATGTCTTCCTTCACCACATCCATTAATCTTCTCTTTGGTCTTTCTCTCGGCCTTCTGCCTGGTAGTTCCAACCTCAGCATCCTACTACCAATATACTCACTGTCCCTCCTCTGTACATGTCCAAACCATCTTAATCTAGCCTCTCTGACTTTGTCTCCAAAACATCTTACATGGGCTGTTCCTCTGATGTGCTCATTCCTGATCCTATCCATCCTTGTTACTCCCAAAGAGAACCTCAACATTTTCATCTCATACAACATTGCTGGCCTCATCACCATCTTGTACACTTTTCCTTTCATTCTTGCCGATACCGTCCTATCACACATCACACCGGACACTTTTCTTCATCAACATTGTGAAGTAGGATGATTTTTATTATTTTTTTGAGGTGTAGTATTATAGCAGCTCCACCAGGAGATGTTGTGTACTTTTACAGTCGGCCCCTACTTACGAAACCCCCTGGGTATGAAAACTTTGTATACGAAAACAACCCCCTCTTATAAAAAGCGCCAAACGCGCCAATCAAAATTTCACACGATGCGCGAGTTGCTCTCTCATTGGCTGTCTCCCAACATCCTGCCCCACTGGCCTCCCATTGGCCAGGAGGGAGCTGACCTGTACCCATTACTGTACTCATACCTTTTGTCCGCCACACGCGTGAGGAGAGTTGAAGAGTTGGCTTGTTTTGAGATCATTGTAGCGTTATTTCGTTATCGCCGAAACCCCTCTACAATCAGGACGATATTGAAGCAGAAGGAGACCTTAAAGCGGAAATACAGCGATGGAGGTGATTATTTCGGCACGATATTGAAGCAGAAGGAGCATGAGCAGAGTGCCTCTGATCTTTCAAACAGGTACTGTAATTCCGCTTTAAATAAAACATCCTGTCCATTTAAACATTTTAAATAGAATTATTCCGTCAGCTGCGCACTGCATGTGGGCGGAGCCCGCATTCAGCAAAACACACCATAGAGACAGAGATTTTTTGTGTGTGTGAGAGAGAGAGAGAGATAGAGAGAGACTGCCTTCAGAGTCGGTCAGAGATGAAAGGAGGCTTAACTATCTTTTGAGAGAGCACATTGCAGCTTTTTCGTTTTTTAAGTTACAGTGGTGGTCTAGTGATATAGGGTGCATTGCTGACTTTCGTAAAGAGTAGGCTGCAAAGTCGTCAGCGTGTTTCTGTCCCTTGCTAAAAAGGGTTGTGACAGGAAGGGCAGCCGACGTAAAAAAACCTCTGCCAAATCAAACGTGCAAATCAGATGATTCGCTGTGGTGACTCCCGAGTAAAAGGGGAAAAGCCGAAAGGAAGACAGACAATTCAGTAAATGTTTAATAAATGTGGCGCGCTCCGCCAAATGTGAGCAAAACGCGGCTCATCCGGACCTCTGATCCCTCAAAGAATCAAGTTGAGTTTGGACATCCGATCTGTCAAGCATTGAATGCACTTTGAATTCCCAGGCTTAAAATGCTCCAGCGTCCTGCGTGTGCGGAGCCCGCCACAATACACATTCAATGTGTATTGTGTGTGTGTGTGTGTGTGTGTGTGTGTGTGAGAGAGAGAGAGAAAGATAGTGTGTGTGCGTGAGAGAGAGAGAGAGAGAAAGATGGTGTGTGTGTGTTTGCGTGCGTGCGTTCATAAATGTTTAATAATTGTTTAATTAATAAATGTTAATAAAATGGTGTAATATGTTAATAAAATGTTTAAATGGTTTAATAAATATATATTTTTTACTTTTAACACATTTCATACATATTTCATATAAAATTGGTGTGCTTTTATCATTTTTAAAGGGTTTATGGGGTAGCCTTGGGAGCCTTGGAACGAATCAGGCGTTTTACATGTAAAATGCGCCTCTACTTACGAAACCTCCCACGTTACGAAAAAGGTGCTGGAACGGGTTAATTTTGTAAGTAGGGGGGCAACTGTACTTTGTCAGATCTGTGGAGGTTTGTGCTCATTTTTTTTTTTTCCTGCATTACATTTGTGGTGACTAGAAAAGCATCTCTGTAGTGTACAAACCCAAAGGAATTGATACAGATGGACGACAAGAGATGATAACACGGTGTTCTACTCCTGAGATCCCAGGACAGAAATTTTAGGCCATCATGAGCACAAACTGAATAGGAAAACTAATTGATCCTATTGACTAATTGACTCTGGGTGTTTTTCCCTCAAAAATTGGGGTGCTGAGCAGCCTTGATGCTGATATGGGAAGAAACGCACGTCATCTCTCTGGTTTCCTATTTATGTGAAGCCCCCAAACAGTCTTTCCTCCTGTGTGTCTGTCACTAGAACATTGAGAAGGGGCCTCCTTTAATTACAATGGGTCAAATGTTGTGTATCCTCCCCCACTTTCTTCGAAAGGATTTCTGTGTTATAGCCCCTGGTTCTCGGTGCACAGTACTTCATGTGCACAAATGAAAATGAAGGTTGCATAACCTGCAACAAATGTTACTCTTTACTCTCACAACTCTCCACCATATAGAGGTCCACTTTCCCTTTCATTTTAGGTTAAAGCCTAATTTGCACCGCACAGGAGAGTAAGGTATGAAGTTTGTTTTACACTACATCACTTTCTGAAGCGGAATCCCAGAATACAGCACCGGGTTAATCCAGGTCAGGTTACGGGGCAGCAGCCTAAGCAGTGGGGTGCAGATGTTATTTTTCCCAGCTCTTCCGGGGGAATATTGAGGTACAGTAGACCCTTGACTATTTGCGGTTTTGCACTTGCGGTTTGAGTATTCACGGACTTCCGAGCAGCTCGCACGTGATTCAAATTCAGCCAATGGCTGTCCTCCTTCCTGCTGATTGGTTGACGTGATGTAACGCCCCTTTTTCCTCATTCGTGCACAAGTTGGCAATGAGCCTTTTTTAGTGTATTTTAATTAGCAGTTAAGTTCTACGATGTCACTCAAACGCCTGCTTAAGCACCAGAAAAAGGTAATGAGGTTGGATGTCTCCTCTGAAGAAATAAGACTTTCTCCGGAAGAAACGACAGTTTCCTCTGAAGTCATGTCATTACTAATCGTGGAGTGTTTTACAACAGTTCCTCTTCAAAGTCTTTTTTTTAATTATTATTCCAGTACATGACCTAAGGAAATGTTTCTGTTATATTTTATTTACTGTGTGTGCATGTTTCTCATTTTGTTTTGTTTATCCAATTTATTACATGTCTTGTTCTTTTATGTCCTTTTTGTTATGGTCTGTGTTTTGGGGGACTTTGGGAGATTTTTGCGCTATGCCTCTTTACTTCCTGAGGGGCGTAGCTGAGCTGCTCGGGAGCACACACCTGAATTCACTATTCTCTTTTACTCCCAATAAACAAAAGCACGCTCACCTCTGCGCCAGAGGATTAACTCACATCAACATCACCGCTTCTTTGGTTTGTAACGCTCTTCTTCTTTTCCTTTCGGCTTTTCCCTTCAGGGGTCGCCACAGCGAATCATCTGCCTCCATCTCACCCTATCCTTTGCATCTTCTTCTCTTACACCAACGACCTTCATGTCCTCCTTCACCACATCCATGAATCGTCTCTTTGGTCTTCCTCTAGGCCTTTTGCCTGTGGTTTGTAACGCTAAAATTCTGTATTGTGCTCCGTCTGGGGGGCGTGGCTGAGCTGCTCGGACTTAATGCAGTTAATACCTGAATTCAGTCGTGTCATGCCTAATGCAATACAGTACGTTCTTCTAGTGGGCATTTTTGAAAACTACAGTGCTCTATGTTTATAAAGAGAATGCACTTAAAGGTGTTTTATGCGTATGCTGTATAATGTTTATATTTTAGCATCAATAAATATAATAGTAAAAATTGAAAAGTTTTTCTTAATCTTTACTACATTAATACTGAATTAATGAGTAAGACTGTCTGTAGAATGTGTTTAAGAAGCATATTTTAGCTCATGTAATAGATACATAGTATTTTACTTACAGCTGCTCATTCGCGCATGTGACGTCATACATGGGGTTTTACTTTCGGGTACAGAACTCGCGGATTATCTCGATTCGCGGGAGGACCCGGAACCGAACCCCTGCGAATGTCAAGAGCCTACTGTATTCCTAGACCAGCCAAAGGACATAATCCCTTCAGTGTGTTCTGGGTCGACCCTGGCATCTCTTCCCAGTTAGGCATGCCTGAAGCACCACATCAGGGAGGTGTTCGAGAGGCATTCTCTAACCAGATGCCCAAGCCACCTCAACTGTCTCCTCTCAGTGTGGAGGAGCAACGGTTCTACTCAGAGTTCCTCCTGGATGGCTGAGTTTCTCACTCTATTTCTAAGGATGAGCTCATTTCAAGCTGCTGGTGTTCACGATCTTGTTCTTTCAGTCACAGCTAAAAGTGTGTTGTCTATAGGTGATGGTTTGAACTTGGATTGACTGGTAAATAGAGAGCTTTGCCTTGTCGCTCAACTTTCTCTTCACCATGATGGACCGGTACACGCTCTGGTTTACAACAGAAGCGGCAGAGATCCGCCTGTCGATCTCCTACTCTATCCTTCCCTCACTCGTGAACAAGACCCCGAGATACTTGAACTCCTCCACTTGGGGCAGGACCTCATTCCAGACTTGGAGGGTGCATTTCACCTTTTTCATGCTGATAACCCTGGCCATAGACTTGGCCAGAGTGGCTGGGAAGAGAATCAGCACCTCTAAGCTCTAGCGCCGGTGATGGAGACCAAATGATCCATAGCAACGGGTCCGATACATTGTTCTCCTTGAGCACACCTCATAAGATGGCCTGAGGGACATGCTTGAAAGCCTTCTCTAAATTCACAAAACACATGTGGACAGATTGGGCAAACTCTCATGCCCCCTCCAGGATCCTGTAGAGGGTATAGAGCTGGTTGAGAGTGCCACAATCAGGACTAAAACCACATTGTATCTCCTGAATCAGAGGTTCAACCATTGGTCGGATCCTCACAGCTGGAGCTTATTCCAGATTCTGTAGCATGACGTGACTTAGGGGTTCAATTCCTCCTGGATGGGATGCTAGTCTATCGCGGGTTACCTTTCCAGCATTTTTTTCTGCTTCAACAGCCCCGAGGCAAAACATGTATTAATCATGTTATCTGTCATTCTGGTGTCATCTAACACTGTAGCAACGTTTATAGGTCAAAAAAGTGGAAAAAGCATCCCTCTTGTATCTTTTGCTCTCTTTAATGGTGGACCGAGGATCAGATTGTATGATGGCTTTTGTTTTTTTATGATGGTATGTCTGTGTTTAATAAGTAGTTAAATAAATGCTTGATCAGGAGAATGGTAACTTATGGTAATTTGACTCCCACCAATCTTCGTTCAGGTTTTTTGCTTTTTAATGTCAGGGGAAGGAGGTTCAAAAAATGGGGTACAGGGGAAACACCCTAAGCAATGAGGTCCAGACATCCTTCTCCCCAGCCTCTTCCTTCAGCTCTTCTGGGGGCATGCTGAGGCATTCCCAGACCAGCTGAAAGACATAGTAGCTCCAGCATGTTTTTGGGTCAATCCTGGGGTTTCTTCCCAGTTGAAGATTCCCGAAACACAACACCAGGGAACTTTCGGGACGCATTCTAATCAGATGCCCAAGCTGCCTCAGCTGGGTCCTCTCAACATGATTCTGGTATTCTAGAACTTTTCCATGATAAAACCTCTGGAGTGTCCCATATCACCACAATGCTGTTTTATTGATTACATCCCAAAACAAGGCCTGTTCGTCATTCCTGAAGTTCATATTAGAGGTTGACATTGAAAGTGTATCAGCTACAACAAAATCAAATGATGATCAAGCTGTGTTTGAGTTTGTGCCAGCATTAACAACCTTAACATTTAAACACATTTTATTAATGGTGCTGAAAACACTCACGGGTTATTTTAAGATACAGACTTAACTCTGTTTACTGGTTTAGCTGGTATTTTCAGAATAATAACTAATAGCAGTCAGTTTTTTAAAGGGACTCCGTCATTGCTGATACATGTGTAAACATTTAGTGTGTGTGTGTATATATATGTATGTGTGCATGTATATACAGTGGTACCTTGACTTACGAATTTAATCCGTTCTGAGGGCGAGCTCATAAGCTGAAAAGTTCGTTGGATAAAACAACTATTCCATAATAAATAACAGAAAATCAATTAATCCATTCCAACCCCCTCCAAAACTCGTACAACCTGCCACAAACATGTATATTTGAAAAAATATATTAAAGATAAACATGTAAAAACAATAAATATTTCATAATAATAATAATACATGTACATCAACATTTAATAGTAAAACAAGAATAAACAATAAGTCAAGTAACCCTTCTGATCATCGACTGTGGCGAAGAGGTCACGTGGGCAGGCAGGAAGTGGTGCGTAAACGAGGAGGAGAATTTTGTGTGCGTGCACACTACAAATACCAGCAAGGAAAGACTTGTGGTGAGCTCCCACAAAGCCAGTGCTTCTTAAATAGTGGGCCACCCCCTCCGGGATGTGTGATGTCAGGGGAGGGGGCGCCTATGACCCTGGGGAACATGGTTTTTTGCCATACTGTAATAGATTCAAACTGTAATTGCGCATTGACTACATTAGTTGGCAGTGGCGTTCTCGTTGTCGCACTATGGTGTATGGAAAAAGCACCGAGCAAAGGATATGAAGTGCAGTAAACACTATTTATAGTCACGCATGAGGCATTGGGGGATGTGAAAATTTTTTATTTATTTATTTATTTTTCTCCCCTCCCTCCCCTTTCTTCTTAGAGGGGGTGCAATAGAAAATAATTGAGAAACACCGCACAAGGCGTTCTCGGAGTGTGGAGGAATACACACGGAAGAATATGAGGTGAATGAGCCCGGAAAAGCCATTTCCCCAGTGGAGCTCGTAAATCAAAATTTTGCTCGTTGGATGGGGCAGATTTTTGATGGGATCAATGCTTGTATCATGGAAAATTCGTTCTAAAAGATACTCATAAGTCAAGGTACGACTCTGTGTGTGTGTGTGTGTGTGTGTGTGTGTGTGTGTGTGTGTGTGTGTGTGTGTGTAAATATTAAAGGAACATTTGGTGAAACTTAAATCTTCTAAAAGACATTTGTACTTGATTCTATAGATACAGGGAATTTTTTTGCGATTCTTCTCCAAAGCGACAATCTATTTTATTTCATGTTTGGTGAACACAGAATCAATATGTTGTGTATGCTCAAAACTCTGATGACCCTTTTTTATTTATTTATTTATTTTTACTCGTTTTATTTAACTAAACAGCAGTATGGAGGCAAGGCACAAAGGGCGGCTATTGGCAGAATACGCGAAGTCTTGAACACGGCGAACCTGTTTAACCACAAAGAAAACAACTCGGAGTTTATAATGTGAAATTCAGACAAGCAAATGAACAAATGAGAAGCTAACAAAAGTCTCACAGAAACATAGGTGAATCAAAACAGCAACTGGAGGGGCATTGCTCCACACAGAATAGATACTGAACCAGGCAGGACTGATCTGGGTGCTGGTTTGAATTACCAATATACTCACTATCTCTCCTCTGTACATGTCCAAACCATCTCAATCTAGCCTCTCTGACTTTGTCTACAAAAAGATCTTACATGGGCTGTTCCTCTGATGTACTCATTCCTGATCCTATCCATCCTCGTTACTCCCAAAAAGAACCTCAACACCACTGTTTCTAAACCATACAACATTGCTGGCCTCATGACCGTCTTGTACACTTTTCCTTTCATTCTTGCCGATACCTTCCTATCACACCGGACATTTTTCTTCATCAACATTGTGAAGTAGGATGATTTTTAATTTTTTTTTTTTTTTTTGAATTGTAGTATTATAGCAGCTCCACCAGAAGATGCTGTGTACTTTTACAGTTGGCCCCCTACTTACGAAACCCCCTGGGTATGAAAACTCCGGGTTACGAAAAATATTTTCCTAAGTTTTCGTCCTCTGCATACGAAAACAACCCCTTCTTACGAAAAGCACCAAACGCGCCATTCAAAATTCAAATGCGCCAAATCAAAATTTCACACGATGCGCGAGTTGCTCTCTCATTGGCTGTTTCCCAAAATCCCGCCCCGCTGGCCTCCCATTGGCCAGGAGGCAGCTGAACTGTACCCATAGTTCCTGTACCTATACTTCCTGTTTGTCACACATGTGAATGAGAGTTGAACAGGAATGTTGGCTCGTGAGTTTTTTTAGATTGATCATTGAAAATACAGTGAAATACAGTGACGGAGGCGATTATTTCGGAACGATATTGAAGCAGAAGGAGCATGAGCAGAGTGCTCCGTGGGACAAGACCTCCGATCTCGCAAGGAAGCAAGTTAATATTGAATCAGGACCTCTGATCTTTCAAACGGGTACTGTAATTTCGCTTTAAATACAACATCCCGTCCATTTAAACATTTAAGTACAATTGCTCCGTTGGCAACGTGCTGCGTGTGGGCGGAGCCTGCATTCGGCAAAACACACCAGGGAGAGGGAGAGTTTTGTGTGTGTGTGTCTGCATGTGCGTTAATAAAAAAAAGTTTAATAATGGTTTAATTAATAAATGTTAATAAAACGTTTAAATGATTTAATAAATAATTTTGTTTTACTTTTAACACATTTCATACATATTTCATATTAAATTGGTGTACTTTTATAATATTTAATGGGTTTATTGGGTAGCCTTGGGAGAAATCACGTGTTTTACATGTAAAATATGCCTCTACTTACGAAAACTCCTGGCTACGAATAAGGCTCTGGAACAGATTAATTTCGTAAGTAGAGGGCCGACTATACTAGGTTTCCGAACATTTACATGCTGTGTGCTGAAGCTGAGGCTTTCAAACTTGCTTTGCTTGCCCAAGACTGGAATTTTATGAAATGGTCCTTTTAGTGGGAGTGTCTGGACCCCTGTGGTCTTATACTAGTCCTTCTCAAAAAATTAGCATATTGTGATAAAGTTCATTATTTTCTGTAATATACTGATTAAAAATTAAACTTTCATATATTTTAGATTCAGTGCACACCAACTGAAATATTTCAGGTCTTTTATTGTTTTAATATTGATAATTTTGGCAAAAAAGTAAAGAAAAACCAAAAATCCCTATCTCAAAAAATTAGCATATTTCATACACCCAATAAAAAAGTGTTTTTAATACAAAAAAAAGTCAACCTTCAAATAATTATGTTCAGTTATGCACTCAATACTTGGTCGGGAATCCTTTTGCAGAAATGACTGCTTCAATGCGGCGTGGCATGGAGCCAATCAGCCTGTGGCACTGCTGAGGTGTTACGGAGGCCCAGGATGCTTCGATAGCAGCCTTAAGCTCATCCACAGTGTTGGGTCTGGTGTCTCTCAACTTTCTCTTCACAATATCCCACAGATTCTCTATGGGCTTCAGCTCAGGAGAGTCAGCGGGCCAATTGAGCACAGTAATACCATGGTCAGTAAAGCATTTAGCAGTGGTTTTGGCACTGTGAGCAGGTGCCAGGTCGTGCTGAAAAATGAAATCATCTCCATAAAGCTTTTCAGCAGATGGAAGCATGAAGTGCTCCAAAATCTCCTGATAGCGAGCTGCATTGACCCTGCCCTTGATAAAACACAGTGGACCAACACCAGCAGCTGACATGGCACCCCAGACCATC
>CM045742.1:10612500-10772500 GCA_024760905.1 Plotosus lineatus
ACAGTGGTAGGGGCAGTGATGACTGGATGGTGGTGGATCAGTGACTCATGGGATAAGACTGCGTTATGGATCAGAAGGTTGTGTGCTTAAGCCCCAGAGCCACCAAGTTAGCTCTGTTGTTCATATGAGTGTCAAGACCTTTACTCCAGAACTGCTCATTGTGTAAATGAGACTGAAATGTATCTCGCTCTGGATAAAGGCGTTTGCCAAGTGATGACCCAAATTTTTGTCTCATTTAGCACCGTCATTTAAACATGATCCATTTTCAAACAGAATTTTTATATGAGACACTTTACCATGAAATGCACATACAAGTGATCTGCTCAGAAACATTAAGGTGGTGAGCAGTCGATCAGTCATGTTTGTGTAGCGTATCAGGCAGTACAGACGCTCCCCGACATACGTTTTTAATTGGTTCCTGACGGCCGAATGCAAGTTGTTACAATGACGTATGACGTTCATACTGTACTAGTCCTTCTCAAAAAATTAGCATATTGTGATAAAGTTCATTATTTTCTGTAATGTACTGATAAAAATGAAACTTTCATATATTTTAGATTCATTGCACACCAACTGAAATATTTCAGGTCTTTTATTGTTTTAATACTGATGATTTTGCCATACAGCTCATGAAAACCCAAAATTCCTATCTCAAAAAATTAGCATATCATGTTCAGGTAGTCTAAACGAACTATTCATGGGTAAGACTGCCGACCTGACTGGTGTCCAGAAGGCCATCATTGTAGCTTAAAACAGCCAATCAACGCTTATAATATGTGAAGCGCTCAAAACCGAAAGTAGTGTACTTGCTGTGAGTTATACAGACTTCCGGTCTTTCAAGTGCACAAGGGTGCTGTTGAACTCGTTTAGAACACAGCCTGCACTGATGTAAAATCCCAGCAAAGTGGAGAGTTCTTTATTTTGTATAAGTAAGTAAGTAAACTTTATTCAAGAGATGCATACAAAGAACAAGTACAAATCCTAATGAATATTAATATAAAATAAGTATACACTCTTAGGATTCTGCTAAAAGATAATAAATATCTGTAATTGTTCTGTAATTTGTGGATTCAGGTTTTCATTCATTTTACATTTCTTTGCGTAACTGAGTATGCATTAGATTGTGCCGATCTGAGCAGGTAGTTAATTCATCTCTGTGTATGAGACTTGCACCCATGCTAGTAGGCTTACGCTTCTGACCAACCAAATTTGCTTAGGGTTACAAAAGTCCACAAAACAGTGTAAACACAAAGATCACAGAGACGACGTCTTAACACAAGGGTAACACACGATATAGCTGATATATATATATATATATATATATATATATATATATATATATATATATATACAAAAGGACAGGACAAAGGCTTTCTATTGAAACTCCATTTATCACTACAGATAATTACATAACTACATTCTGTAGTGATAAATGGAGTTTCAATAGAAAGCCTTTGTCCTGTCCTTTTGTTATTTGCTCTACCAAAAAGTATTGAGCACTCTCCTACGGAAGGATCTACTCAGAAAATCCTCTATATATATATATATATATATATATATATATATATATATATATATATATATACACACACTCAGTCTGTAGTTTGTAAACGATGAATGCAGCGTCATTGTGTCATTACGTCAGCGTACTACGTAGGTACGTCTAAACTCAAAATTTGACTTTTTTTTTTTTGGAAAAAAAAAAACAAAACAGATGAACGCAAGTCGGGGAGCGCCTGTACCTGTTGTGGGTCAGTATGTCACATGACACTCTGCTGTCAACATGAGCACAGGAACAGAACATCACTTTATGGGGACCCAAATCTGTTTACAGTCACATTATGGGGACTTGTCTTTCTTATGGAGGGAAAAAAACAGAATCCCATGATATACATCATTACGTAAAGGGTGCCCTCACCCAGAGTCGGCTGAGATGGGTAACAGCCTCACAGCAACCCTAATCGGGATTGAGTGGTTCAGAAAATGAATGAATGAAGGGTTAGAGTAAATCTTCTGAAAATGAATAAAAGTCCATGTAATGTCCCCTGAAGTTATGGAAACAAGACTTTCTGTATGAGTGAGAAATGGGGAGAGAGATATGTGTGTGTGTGTGTGTGTGTGTGTGTGTGTGTGTGTGTGTGTGTGTGTGTGTGTGTGTGTGTGTGTGTCTGTGTATGTCAGGTGTGGACATGGAGCAGGCAAGAAGAGAGGAGGAGCGAGTGATGATGCAGGACGCCATGGCTGTTTTGGCAGGAAGTGGTTCTCTGGTGGCTCATCCCAACACAAAGGCCACACCACTGCATGTAGCTGCAGCTAAAGGCTACATTGAAGTGCTCAAGTGAGTGTGTACTGTAACACAGATCACCCAGAATTCCGAGAGTTTTCCAGCTGCACTAAAAATATATTGTGTGTGTGCGTGTGTGCGTGTGTGCGTGTGTGCGTGTGTGCGTGTGTGCGTGTGTGCGTGTGTGCGTGTGTGTGTGTGTGTGTGTGTGTGTGTCAGGGTGTTATTGAAGTGTAAGTTGGACGTGAACAGTAGAGACTGTGATGGTTGGACGGCTCTGCATGCTGCTGCTCATTGGGGGCAGGAGGAGGCCTGTGGTTTTCTCGTGGATCATATGTGTGACATGAACGCTGTCAATAATGTGGTGAGCGAATCAGATCTTGGTCTTTTTTTCTTGTTCTCTGACTTCTGTTTCCATCTAATATTAAGGCACTTTGTTCCATAGGGCCAAACCGCTCTTGATGTTTCGGATGAGAATCTCGTGGACAAGTTGGAAGAGCTACAAAAGAAGCAGAATGCAGTAAGGAGTGTGTGTGTGTGTGTGTGTGTGTGTGTGTGTTTGTGTGTGTGTGGTGGGGGAGGGGTGTAAGTACCACATGGGAAGTGCTATCTTATCACCTCTCTGTCTCTCTCTCTCTCTCTCTCTCTTACTGGTCTGTGTACAAAGGCCACTTTCACTCTTTCAAGAAAAGGTTATCTATGCTGGAACGCACTCTGAGAGCCAGCAGTTTGCTGTAACACACACACACACACACACACACACACACACAGAGCACAGTAAGTTATTGCCGGGTAGCGCTCCTCAAGCCATGAGCCATATAAGGATCTCGCACAGTAGAGTGTCAGAGTGTATTTATTCTTACCTTTTGCTAGTTCTTGTGGGGCCAGTGGTTAGGGTGCTGGGCTCATGATCAGGAGGTTGTGAGTTCAAATCCCAGTTAGACCCCCACTGTGCTAAGACCCCTGGGCAAGGTC
The DNA here is from genome assembly GCA_024760905.1 of Plotosus lineatus. NCBI lineage: Eukaryota > Metazoa > Chordata > Actinopteri > Siluriformes > Plotosidae > Plotosus > Plotosus lineatus. The sequence goes on from CM045742.1 coordinate 10,615,760, forward strand.
TTAACCACAAGTGTGCCTCTGTTCACCCAGCGATATAAATGGGTACCAGTAAAAATATACCGGGAAGGTAACCTGTGATGGACTAGCGTCCCATCCAGGACGAGTTGAACTCCTGGTTGCTTCACGCTACGGAAACCGGGGCTAAGTACCGGCCTGATGAGCCACTGGTTCGGGTGTAAAAAGCCCAACAGACTTTACCTTTTTGCTAGTTCTTGGCCGTTAATTACATAATGAAGGTTTACTGTTAGATGCCAGTTTGGTTAAATTATCAGGACTTTAGGGAGGGAAGTGCACTGGAGCAATTTCAGAGAGTATTTACTGCCTTTTTTTTTTATTCCAATGTTGTGTGTAAATCTCCAGATGCGTATAGAGAAGCAGAAGATCCAGATGCCTGTTATTGAAACCAGTCCTCCCATATCTATGGCACCAGTCCGTCCTCGCAGGTAAAACACACACACAGAGTGTGACTCAGTTGCGGTCTGCATGTTATTTCACCCACCAGCTCTGGCCTCACAAATGAACACCGTATTTCATTTGCATGTGTAAACATGAACAAACACAGACACAAATAACTGTTTTCCACTGCCATGGTGCCGGTGCCTAATCTAGAACCGGTTTCACACATCTCAACCCACAACAATTAGAGGTCCCAAAGTTGAAACCGCTGACACGAGTGGGCTGTACGGGGAGGGGCAATGGTATGAAATGCGTTCCTTTTCTTAAATGAATATGCAGGGATCTATCGCTACTTTGCGCTTTAATTCATGCGACTTCAGTGCATTGTGTTTTTTAATTTAATATTCATCGAATTAAAAAGTAAGCAAATTAAGGAAGAATAGGGGGGAAAGTGAGGGAAAAAGCCACAAAACAAGACCAATTATGCAACAAAAAAACCCTAAACAAAAAACAACCCAAAACCTCCCATCAAAACTACTTACATTTTTATGCGAGGTGCGCATCTGCACATCTGTATGTTTGTATTTATATTTTATTTACATGGTATGCATTATTTTTTTTTTGTTTTAATTGTTATTCAATGCTATAAAGGCTTATAATATGTATTTATTGATATTATATATACATGTACGTAGACGTCAGTAAGAGAGGGTTGATGCTACTTCACGGAATTCGGTGGTTGCTGGGGGGGGGGGGGGGGGCGTCTAAGTCCCAATTAACCACGGAAAGTGAGAGATCCCTGTATATATAATATTAGACCAAGTCAGAAATTATGACATAGACACGTGGCATGTAAAAACTTATTATTAAAAACGTCAAGCATAGGAGACACATTATGGTTCTGTCTGTTCCAGCAGCATTTCAGCAGAACTCCAACGTGATGGTCAGTTTCTATAGTTGTTGAAATGTGGACCGGTTACAAAAAGGCACTAAGGCAGACCTGGCTGCACACCGGCACAGAACTAGATGATGGCTGAAATGGTGGATTTCGGGGATTTAATTAAGGTTTAAGACTTAACACCAGAACGAGGAGTAACCTGGAGATTAGCATATTAATAATAGAAGCCCAGCACGTGGGGCGCGGTACAAAACACGCTTGCTTCACAGCAAGAGAGTCTCGGGTTTAATTCCCAGGCTTTCGGCATTTATGTGTGAAATTTGTATGTTTTCCCCATGCTTGTGGTGGTTTCCTCCAGATACTTCAGTTTCCTTCCATAGTCCAAAACATACATAGTTGTTTGGTTTGGCGGTTCCAAATCACCCCTATTTGTGAGTGACAATGGTTGTGTATGGGTGTTTGCCCTGCAATGGCCTAGCGAGCTGTTCAGGGTGTACCCTGCCTTCGCCCATAGTTGACTGAGAAGGGTGCAAGGTTCCCTGCAACCCTGCATTAGGAATAAGTGATGAGAAAATGATTGAGTAATGGAAACTGTGTGTGTGAGAGAAATGCACAATATTTTTTCAGATAACATATTTAAATTTCAGTACAATTTAATTTTTGTTACCATTTTTGTTAGTAAGTAGTTGATGCACATATTCCTAAAGGTATTGGAACCTCAATCTGAATGATCTATGCCATTAAATTGATTTGCTCCAGTTAACATATTAAATTCCAAATTGGGAAGCCAATACCTTTCACACCGCAGCCCAATCGCCTGCACACTCATTCGCTTCACCTTTTCTGTTGCTCTCACCGATTGGCTGGTTTGCATGTCACTTGTGCTCTGCTGGCCACATTGGCCCGCCCTCGCAGGACGTCCATCTCTCGTATGAGCAGCAAGGAGAAGATCACGTTGCACGAAAGAGAGAAGCATCCTCCACCTGCCCTCCAGACCCCACCCGCGGAGGAAGAGGAGGAGGAGCCAAGCACCCAGAGCCGCCCAGGTGCCCCGTCCAAAACTTCCAGCAGCTCCAGCTCTGAAGAGGAGAGTGAATCTGAGAGCGATGCGGAATCAGGTGAACACATGAATTAAACTTGTACAGGAATCAGAGAGGTTTTCCATATCTTCTTCTCAATGTGGTCAGTCACACGTCATCATATTGGACAGTTGTGAGATTGTGAAAGAAACCTGACAAAGTGCACTTTCATTCCATTCGTCTCTGTAATCCAGTCAGTGGGTTTAGTCCGCGGTACACCCACTTCGAGACCAAGGAGCTCGCTTCACATAGAACCCTGTTCAGTATGATTGGCTGATTCCACTTTTATTAATTAACAGCCAATAACCCTTTAACTCCTGTAGCTTTAACCACCTTGGTTTAGATTTTCAATATATATTTTAAATTAACTGGTTAAACCGGCATGTGAGCTCAAACTGAGAGCAAAAAAAAAATTGATACACTGTGTGTGCGTGCGTGTGTGTGTGTGTGTGTGTACACACACAGTGGTACCTCATCTTACGAAAGACCCAACAAACGAAAAATCCAGGTTACGAAATGCATTTACCTCAAATTTCCATCTCTGGATACGAAAAAAATTTACGGTCCGAAATGCGCCATCTCAAAAATTCAAACAATGCTCAAGTTGCTCTCCCATTGGCTTTCTCCCAACATCCCGCCCCGCTGGCCTCCCATTGCCTAGGAGGGAGCTGCATTTCCATAATACCCATGATGCTTTTCGTGTGCCTTCAACCCATTGGTCGTCTCTGAGTTCTAACATGTGTAAAGGACAGAGTTACTGTTGGTTCGTGAGTTTTTCGAGTGTGCTCATTGAAACTTTATTTTTTGGCTCAGGCTTTTAACCTTGCATAAACATTTGTAAGATTATAACTCTGCTAAGAAGTCATGGTCAACACGCACGCGCACGCGCACACACACACACCCACACACACGTGTGATTCCCGGTGTGAGGGAAAAGAAAAAGTGGGCTCGTGGCATGTGGTTGAGTGATATCTCCAAGGAATATGGCCAAACCCGTCTACCATCGGTACGATATTGAAGCAGAAGGAAGCCTTAAAAGGTCTTCTTTTACTTTCGGCTGCTCCCTTCAGGGGTCGCCATAGCAAATCATCCGCCTCCACCTCACCCTGTCCTCCGCATCTTCTTTTCTGACTCCAACGACCTTCATGTCTTCCTTCACCACATCCAAAAATCTCTTCTTTGGTCTTCCTCGAGGCCTTCTGCCTGGTAGTTCCAACCTCAGCATCCTACTGCCAATATACTCACTATCCCTCCTCTGTACATGTCCAAACCATCTCAATCTAGCCTCTCTGACTTTGTCTCCAAAACATCTTACGTGGGCTGTCCCTCTGATGTACTCATTTCTGATCCTATCCATCCTCGTTACTCCCAGAGAGAACCTCAACATTTTCATCTCCGCTACCTCCAGCTCTGCCTCCTGCCTTTTCCTCAAGCGCCACTGTTTCTAATCCATACAACATCGCTGGCCTCACCACCGTCTTGTACACTTTTCCCTTCATTCTTGCTGACACTCTCCTATCGCACATCACACCGGACACTTTTCTCCAACCATTCCAGCCTGCCTGCACACGTTTCTTCACCTCTTTTCCACACTCTCCATTGCTCTGGATTGTTGAGCCTAAGTACTTAAAATCCTCCACCTTCGTTATCTCTGCTCCCTGTAACATCACCGTTCCTCCTAGGTCCTTCTCATTCACACACATGTATTCTGATTTTCTGAGGCTAACCTTCATTCCTCTCCTTTCCAGGGCATACCTCCACCTCTCTAGATTTTCCTGCACTTGTTCTCTGCTCTCACTACAGATCACGATGTCATCTGCAAACATCATAGTCCATGGAGATTCTTGTCTCACCTCGTCTGTCAGCCTGTCCATCACCATAGCAAACAAGAAGGGGCTCAGAGCTGACCCTTGATGCAGTCCCACCTCGACCTTGAATTCGTCGGTCACACCGACAGCACACCTCACCGCTGTCTTACATCTCTCATACATGTCCTGCACCACTCTAACATACTTCTCTGCCACTCCAGACTTCCTCATGCAATACCACAGTTCTTCTCTTGGCACCCTGTCATATGCTTTTTCCAGATCCACAAAGGCACAATGTAGCTCCCTCTGACCTTCTCTGTACTTCTCTATTAACATCCTCAAAGCAAACATTGCATCTGTGGTGCTCTTTCTTGGCATGAAACCAAACTGTTGTTCACAAATGCTGACCTCTGCCCTTAGTCTAGCTTCCACTATTCTTTCCCATAACTTCATCGTATGGCTCATCAACTTTATCCCTCTGTAGTTGCTGCAACTCTGCACGTCTCCCTTGTTCTTAAAAATGGGCACCAGCACACTTCTCCTCCACTCCTCCGGCATCTGCTCACTCTCTAGTACCTTGTTGAATATTCTTGTCAGAAAATGTACTGCTACCTCTCCTAGACACTTCCATACCTCCACAGGTATATCATCAGGACCAACTGCCTTTCCATTCTTCATCCTCTTCAATGCCCTTCTCACTTCACCCTTGCTGATCTTTGCTCCATCCTGCTCCTCAATGGCCACCTCTTCTACTCTTTTTTCTCTCTCTCATTTTCCTCATTCATCAGCTCTTCAAAGTACTCTTTCCATCTTCCCAGCACACTTCTGTCATCAGTCAATACATTTCCCTCTCTGTCCTTTATCAATCTAACTTGCTGCACGTCCTTCCCATCTCTATTTCTCTGCTGTGCCAACCTGTATAGATCATTTTCTCCCTCTTTACTATCCAACCTATCATACAAGTCATCATACGCCCTCTGTTTGGCCTTAGCCACTGCTACTTTCGCCTTACGCTGTGTCTCCCTGTACTCCTGTTTACTCTCTTCGGTCCTCTCAATGTCCCACTTCTTCTTAGCTAACTTCTTCCTTTGTACACACTCCTGCACTTTCTCTTTCCACCACCAAGTCTTCTTATCTACTTTCCTTCCAGAGGACACACCAAGTACTCTCCTACCTGTGTCCCTGATCACATTTGCTGTGGTTGTCCAGTCATTTGGAAGCACTTCCTGGCCACCCAAAGCCTGTTTCAACTCCTCCTTGAAGACAACACGACACTCTTCCTTTTTCAGCTTCCACCACTTTGTCTTCTGCTCTGCCTTTGCCTTTTTCACCTTTCTCACCATCAGAGTCATCCTGCACACCACCATCCTATGCTGTTTGGCAACACTCTCACCCACTATGAGTTTGCGGTCACTGACTTCCTTCAAATTACATCGCCTACACAAGATGTAGTCTACCTGTGTGCTCCTACCTCCGCTTTTATAAGTCACCCTATGCTCCTGTTTCTTCTGGAAGAAAGTATTCACCACAGCCATTTCCATCCTTTTTGCAAAATCTATCAACATCTGTCCTTCTGCGTTCCTGTTCTGGATACCAAACCTGCCCATCACTTCCTCGTCCCCTCTGTTGCCTGTACCAACATGTCCATTGAAGTCTGCACCAATGACCACTCTTTCACCTCTGGGGGTACTCTGCATCACTTCCTCTAAGTCACTCCAGAATCTCTCCTCTTCTAGCTTACATCCTGCCTGTGGGGCATAAGCACTAACAACATTGAGCATTACACCTTTGATTTCTAACTTGAGACTCATCACTCTGTCTGACACTCTTTTCACTTTTAGAACATTCCTGACAAAACTCCTCCTTCAAGATGACTCCTACTCCATTTCTCTTCCCATCCACACCGTGATAAAATAGCTTAAACCCTGCTCCTAAGCTTTTAGCTTTGCTACCTTTCCACCTGGTCTCCTGAACACACAGTATGTCCACCTTCCTCCTCTGCATCATGTCAGCCAGCTCTCTACCTTTTCTTTGCATAGTTCCAACATTCAAAGTCCCCACTCTCAGTCCTAGACTCATGCCTTTCCTCTTCTCTCTCTGCCTACGGACACGCCTCCCACCTCTCCTTCTTCGACGTCTTCGACCAACAGTAGTCCAATTTCCATCAGCACCCTGTTGATTGACAGCACTGATGGCGGTTGTTGTTAACCCGGGCCTCGACCGATCCGGTATGGGGGTAATACTTCTGATTTGCATCATAAATATTTGGCATTGGTTTTACGTCGGATGCCCTTCCTGACACAACCCTCTGCATTTCTTCGGGCTTGGGACCGGCATGAGGGGGAGAGACACTGGTTAGTGCCCCCCCCCACACCTCATGGCTGCATTAAGGAAGCCTTAAAAGGTATACTTTAAATTTTTTTAAAGGGTTTAGGGGGTAGTATTGGGGGCCTTGGAAAGAATCAGGCCTTTTACATGTAAAATGCTACTCAACTTACGAAAAAATCAGGTTACGAAACCACTTCTGGAACGGATTAATTTCGTAAAGTGTGGTACCTGTGTGTGTATGTATGTATGTATGTGTGTGTTACCATTGTGTTAAGACGTTGTCTGTGTGATCCTTGTGTTTACACTGTTTTGTGGACTTTTGTCATCCTAAGAAAATATGGTTGGTCAGAAGTGTAAGCCTACTAGCATGGGTGCAAGTCTCGTACACCGAGATGAATTAGCTATCTGCTCAGATCGGCACAATCTACCATGCATACTCAGTTAAGAAAAGAGAGTTGTACAATGAATGAAAACCCGAATCCACAAATTACAGAATAATTGCAGTTATTTATTATCTTTTCGCAAAATCCTAAGAGTGTATACTTATTTTTATATTAATATTCATTCGGATTTGTACTTGTTCTTTGTATGCATCTCTTGAATAAAGTTTACTTACTTACTTACACAAAAGAAAGAACTCTCCGCTTTGCTGGGATTCACATCAGTGCAGGCTGTGTTCTAAATGAGTTCAACAACACCCTTGTGCACTCGAAAAACTGGAAGTCTGTATAACTCACAGCCAGTACACTACTTTCAGTTTTGAGCGCTTCACATACTGTAAGCGTTGATTGGCTGTTTTAAGCTTCATGTAAAGTGACTCGATATAAATAAGTGATTTATTTGAAATTAATGTTGATATTATTTGATATATTTATTATTTTACAATGTTATGTTTATAATAATTGATTTAGGGGTGTTTTATGAGATACGGTATTTATGTTTTATGAGATATGGTATTTATGGATGTATAGTACAGTATGAGCGTCATACGTCACTGTAACGACTTGCGTTCACTTTCAACTTGTGTTCAGTAGTCCGGAACCAATTAAAAACTTAAGTCGGGGTGTGTGTGTGTGTGTATGTGTGTGTGTGTGTGTGTGTATATATATATATATATATATATATATATATATATATATATATATATATATTTATTTATATTTATATATTTATATATATATTTATATATATATATATATATATATATATATATATATATATATAAAATATATACACACGTATACAGGGATCCCTCGCCATTTCGCTATTCAAATTTTTTTTTTTTTTTTTTTTAAATATTCATTGAATGCAAAAAAACAAAAAACCCCATCAAAACTACTTAGTTTTATGTGAGGTGCACATCTGTGTGAGTGTGTGCGCGTGCGTCTGAATGTGTGTATTTATATTTTATTTACATCTTGTGCATTATTTTTGAATGTTTAATTGTTATTATAATCATTTATAGTGTTGACTATGTATTTATTGATATCATATACCTGTGGTGGCAGTGGTGGTCTAGTGGTATAGGGCGCTGGATTGCTGGTTGGGGGTTCGAGTCCCACTCTCCACAGGGTTGTCACCCCCGAGTGATGTATATGTACATGTACTAGTCCTTCTCAAAAAATTAGCATATTGTGATAAAGTTCATTATTTTGTGTAATGTACTGATAAAAATTAAACTTTCATATATTTTAGATTCATTGCACACCAACTGAAATATTTCAGGTCTTTTATTGTTTTAATACTGATGATTTTGGCATACAGCTCATGAAAACCCAAAATTCCTATCTCAAAAAATTAGCATATCATGAAAGGGTACTCTAAACGAGCGAATAGGCTGTTCCCAGAGTGCTGTATCAAGGCCCGTCAGTGGGACGTCTGTGGGAAGGAAAAAGTGTGGCAGAAAACGCTGCACAACCAGAAGAGGTGACCGGACCCTGAGGAAGATTGTGGAGAAGGGCCGATTCCAGACCTTGGGGGACCTGTGGAAGCAGTGGACTGGGCTACAGGTGCCGCATTCCCCAGGTCAAGACACTTTTTTGAACCAGAAACAGCGGCAGAAGCGCCTGACCTGGGCTACAGAGAAGCAGCACTGGACTGTTGCTCAGTGGTCCAAAGTACTTTTTTCGGATGAAAGCAAATTTTGCATGTCATTCGGAAATCAAGGTGCCAGTGTCTGGAGGAAGACTGGGGAGAAGGAAATGCCAAAATGCCTGAAGTCCGGTGTCAAGTACCCACAGTCAGTGATGGTCTGGGGTGCCATGTCAGCTGCTGGTGTTGGTCCACTGTGTTTTATCAAGGGCAGGGTCAATGCAGCTAGCTATCAGGAGATTTTGGAGCACTTCATGCTTCCATCTGCTGAAAAGCTTTATGGAGATGAAGATTTTCATTTTTCAGCACGACCTGGCACCTGCTCACAGTGCCAAAACCACTGCTAAATGGTTTACTGGCCATGGTATTACTGTGCTCAATTGGCCTGCCAACTCTCCTGACCTGAACCCCATAGAGAATCTGTGGGATATTGTGAAGAGAAAGTTGAGAGACACCAGACCCAACACTGTGGATGAGCTTAAGGCTGCAATTGAAGCATCCTGGGCCTCCATAACACCTCAGCAGTGCCACAGGCTGATTGCCTCCATGCCACGCCGCATTGAAGCAGTCATTTCTGCAAAAGGATTCCTGACCAAGTATTGAGTGCATAACTGAACATAATTATTTGAAGGTTGACTTTTTTTGTATGAAAAACACTTTTTTTTTTTTTGTTTTTTTAATAATTGGTCGGATGAAATATGCTAATTTTTTGAGAGAGGAATTTTGGGTTTTCATGAGCTGTATGCCAAAATCATCAGTATTAAAACAATAAAAGACCTGAAATATTTCAGTTGGTGTGCAATGAATCTAAAATATATAAAATTGTAATTTTTATCAGTACATTACAGAAAATAATGAATTTTATCACAATATGCTAATTTTTTGAGAAGGACTAGTACATGAGAGAGAGAGAGAGCGAGAGAGAGAGAGAGAGATTTCTTTTCGGCTTTTTCAGGAGTCACCACAGCGAATAATTCGCATGTTTGATTTTGTATAGGTTTTTACGTCGGATGCCCTTCCTGACGCAACCCTTTTTAGCAAGGGACAGAAACACACTGATGGCTATGCAGCTCCTCTTTACAAAAGTCAGCAATGGTTCTTTTACGTGAACCTCTCACCATAGACAGTGAGAGACATGGCCAGCCTTTGATAACCCAGTTCGCTGCACTGGGGGAACAGTGACAACCTTGTGGAGAGTATGACTCGAACCCCCAACCCTAAGATCGGCGATGCAGCGCCTTATACCACTCGGCCACCACTGCCCACAAGTGGCAAAACGAAGATCAATGTGCTGCCTCAGTGGCTTCAAATTTCTGTATTTCCTTTAAACGCTCTGCATCTCAGAAATGCATCATGTGAATTGGCGTAAAAAGGGAAATTCCTAAGCAATACGGTGCTAATTATAATGCTAACCCTGTTCGCCATTCAAGGACTCTCAGCTTTCTGTTCCCCAATTGTCTCCAGTATTCGTTTCCCAGCCAGCATCAGTCTAAATCGTGGTATAATTATATAATGTATCTAACGTATGTATATATTTGTAATTTATTTATATAATCAAGATCATATCACAGCACTGGTGATGTTCTTTTGCTGGTGTTTGGAATTCATTTCAAGTTTCTTGTGCGTCTGTTTCAGAAAAGGCAAAAAACAGGGAGCTGATCAACAACTTGAACAACAAGCGCAACAGTGCTGCTCCTGTCACAACTACAACAACAACAACCAGCAGCACAACGAACCAGGTTAAAAAGGTACATAAAAGCTTTTTAAACCTGCACGTAACAGCACATCGCAGAATCAGAAACAAAGGTTAGAAGGAGATTGTTTGGCCAGTACCTGGTGGTTTGGAACTTTTAATAAAAGCTTGTCATGTAAAGGTTTGGATTATTAGTATTGTGGTTTTCAGTAAATGTCATGCCTTGGTAGACTTTAGAAAGGGAAGCTAAACGGATGGAATGAAATGTCCTGGCATAGACAGCAGCTCCTGACATGGGAACTGAAGTACTTCTGAAACGAAAAGCCTTCATGCATGAGATCAACTACAAGAAATCAGCTGGGAAAGAACTGTATCAGCAGCAACCCTTGCAATAGTCTGTGGTTAAATCCCACCCCTTCGTGATTGTGATTGGTCGGGAAAGAGCAGGGAGTGCAGTGGGGTAAAAGGTTAACTCATTTTCGTTCTCAGGGTGTTGTGTGCAGTCGATGCTGAATTTGTACACAAAATACACTTTTAACATTTAAAGAATTTGGGTGAACATAGACCATGAATTAAATTTGATTTATAAAAAATAGATTTTGAAGTTTTACTCCTGAGGGGACAATTGAAGCGTCCAAGTGTACACATTTATGGATATTTTAAAAATACAAGTTTTCTTCCTTGATTCATTAAAAAAAATCCATCCACACAAGCACCCTGTTCTCAGGTCACATGAAAACACACACATTGGGGGAAAGGACTGTTGCCTTATGTAAACAATGGCGATAATGGCATGGCACATGATGACATCACACCACATAGGTAACACCAAACATGCTAATGTTACAAACTAAAAACTTGAACACTGACAACTTGTAGGAGTTTTGCAAAAAACTCTGTATTCAATTCAAGAACTCTATTTTAAACACGTGGGGCAGTTCTGAGCATGTGTGTGTGTGTGTGTGTGTGTGTACGCGCAGCCGGAGCCAACACGGCCTGCAGTCAGCGAGGCTCCGGGTTCATGGAGGACGTCTCTGCGCAAAGCAGGCAGCTCAGTAACACTGGGAACCTCAGGCGTGTCTGATGCAGTCACTGAAAACCCACGAGGCACTGAAAACACCTCAAGCGTTGGGATGTCCCGCTCGGCCTCCAGTCCGAGACTCAGCTCTGACACGGACACCAAGGTAACACCATGCACACCTTTTCATTCGTATCCTTGTACTTCTCCAGGTTTTTAATAAAGCACCCCCCCCCCCCCCCCTCCCACTGGCACATGATTTGATGATTTGATGGCACATGCTCTTCCAGTGTGCTAGTGGATGTTACTGTATACAGTAGAACTACATTCCAGGACACCAAAGGTATCAATGTTCCGCAGTAATCTACCAACATAAACAGCTTAAACAGATGCTTACAGCATGTGTTTGTTGCTCGGATGGTTCCCGAACTTGCCCCAGTTGTTAGCAGATGTCAGTTAACACTTTTGATGATGTTGAGTTTGGACCTGTTCAGGCTGAGTAAAAACAACAAATCTTTAGTTAGACCAGAATTGGTAAATGTTCTGTACTAAAATTATCCTGAAAGGTTCAGGAAACAGTAGCCAGAGAGGCAAGTTTCGTTCGTCTGTCCGTCCAGATGATTTGTTATTCTAATAACTTTGAAAGAAAACAACACAGGCTTACCAAATGTGGGGTATGGATTCCCCTCATGGGTGAATAGGGTGGGATTGCTTATGGTTCACCTTGAGCTTGTTTCAAGGTCACACGGTCACTTTTTCTATAATTGGCCCATCAAATTTTGTTAATATGGTGGTCTAGGGTGCTGGATCGCTGATCCAAAGGTTGGGGGTTCGATTCCCACTCGCCACACGGCTGTCACTGTCCTCCCCAGTGCAGCTAACTGGGTTATCAAAGGCCGGCCATGTCGCTCACTGTCTATGGTGTGAGGCATGTAAAAGAACCATTGCTGACTTTCGACAAGAGTAGGCTGCAAAGCCGTCGGCATGGTCGGCATGACCTGCGATGGCCTGGCGAGCTGTCCAGGGTGTACTCTGCCTTCGCCCGAAGTTGGCTGGGATGGGCACCAGCCTCCCCGCGACCCTAATTAGGATGAATCGGTTACAGAAAATGATGATGAAGAACTGAAATTTTGTTAATGTGATAACTTTTTAAGGAAATGAAATTGGATGACCAAAATTGGTGGACAGGTTCCTCTCAGGAGGGTCTCGGTTGGAACTGTATAAGAGTCACTTTGACTTTGTTTCACGGTCACAACTGTCAACTCTTTTAATGATCCAATAATGGCATATTTGGAAGTGGTCCTTTTGGCTGGAACGTCTGGACCCCTGGAGCCTATTTTACATCTTATTTTGGTTCTGTTTATAAGAAGAATACGAAGCCTGTGTGACCATAAGAACGATTTTGCAGATGTCTGATAACTTGATCCAGTGAAGGACCCTTGTGGGCTACATTTTAGTGCTCAAATGACCGACATCTAACCGAGAGAATTCTGTCATTTTTCAAAATAAAAGATTTTTAAAAAATAAAGCTCGTTCAGACTCAAATAATAAATAAAACTGAAATAATTAATTTCTTCTGCGATCCGGTACTGGTCCGTGGACAGTCACAGACAAGTAGGACAATGAGCTTACAGACACCCATGATTGGTTGGTCATCACTGTGGGTGAGAGAGAATTGAGCGTATGCCTTCCCGTGAGAGCTCGGCCCGGTTGTGGCATCAACCTGGATTCGAACTTGCGATCTTTGGGTTAATTTTCATGCCTATTGTCAATGCGCCACCCGACAGTGCATTTTAATATAAACACAAATGGCTCCCATTAAAAGAGAAGACCGCACTTAAACAATAATCTTCTTAAAATCTCTGGGTTCATTTTTTTCTGTGTGCAGAATGGTGGGTTGAATCGTAAATTGATTTCATGGTCTAGTATTTGAATATAGAGTCTCAAAATGATGTCATCGTCCAGGTCCAAGTTAACATGTCAAAGTGGAGGGTTTTAATACATTTATGGAATTTACTGAACAATTTGGGTTGAAGATACACACCAGGATGCTTATATTAATCACAAACACCTGAAATGCTGACACAAGGATGTTTAAAAACCAAAGTCCTTCATGCAAACTTGGACCTTGATGACATCATCATTTAGTGACTCGGTTAAAAAAATACCCATAAAATGATTTACAGTAGCAGTTATTGGTGTGAGATGTTAGCGTGCACAGTTTTTTATTATCGATTTGGATTGTGATGAGCTTTTACCGAGTGCTCTCTTCTGCTTTAATTCAGTTGAAGAGGTGAAATGTTATCGAGTGTTTTGTTTTTAGTCTCATATAGTGACTCGGTTATTTCATCCTCGGGGAATTCATTCCATTACCAACATAAACACATGTTCTCGATCTGTACAGGAGCCCAGGTTAGCGCGAGTGCAGCCCACTCCATCCAGGCGCCTGTTCAGTGTCGGCGACAGCAACACCAGTAGCACCTCAGACAACCCCAGCAGGTGTGTCGGTGTGTGTGTGTGTGTGTGTGTGTGTGTGTGTGTTGGGGTGTCGGGCTGTGTGTGTGTGTGTCTGTCGGGCTGTGTGTGTGTCGGGCTGTGTGTGTGTCGGGCTGTGTGTGTGTCGGGCTGTGTGTGTGTCGGGCTGTGTGTGTGTCGGGCTGTGTGTGTGTGTGTGTGTGTGTGTCGGGCTGTGTGTGTGTGTGTGTGTGTGTCGGGCTGTGTGTGTGTGTGTGTGTGTGTGTGTGTGTGTGTGTGTGTGTGTCGGGCTGTGTGTGTGTGTGTGTGTGTCGGGCTGTGTGTGTGTGGGGGTGTGTGTCTGTCGGGCTGTGTGTGTGTCGGGCTGTGTGTCTGTCGGGCTGTGTGTGTGTGTGTGTGTGTCGGGCTGTGTGTGTGTGTGTGTGTGTGTCGGGCTGTGTGTCTGTCGGGCTGTGTGTGTGTCGGGCTGTGTGTGTGTCGGGCTGTGTGTGTGTGGGGCTGTGTGTGTGTGGGGGTGTGTGTGTGTGGGTGTGTGTGGGGGGGGCTGTGTGTGTGTGTGTGTGTGGGGCGGGCTGTGTGTGTGTGTGTGTGTCGGGCTGTGTGTGTGTGTGTGTGTCGGGCTGTGTGAGTGTGTGTGTCGGGGGTGAGTGTGTGTGTCGGGGGTGAGTGTGTGCGCGCGCGTGTCGGGGTGTGCGCGTGTGTCGGGGTGTGTGTGCGCACGTGTCGGGGTGTGCGTCGAGTATTTCCTGCCTTTGACTTGCTCCTCCCATTTTCTTTCTTTTGACCCCCCCCCCCCCGACCCCCGGTGTCGGGGTGGGGGTGTGCGTGTCGGGGTGTGTGTGTGTGTGTGTGTGTGTGTGTGTCGGGGTGGGGTGTGTGTGTGTGTGTGCGTGTCGAGGGTGTGTGTGCGCGTGTCGAGGGTGTGTGTGTGCGTGTCGGGGTGCGCGCGTGTCGGGGTTGTGCGCTCGTGTCGGGGTGTGTGTGTGTGTGCGCTGCGTCGGGGTGTGTGTCTTGTAGCGTCAGGGTGTGTGTGTCTTGCGTGTCAGGTGTGTGTGTCTTGCGCGTCCCGGGAGTGTGTGTCTTGCTGTCGGGAGTGTGTGTCTTGTAGCCGCGTCGGGTGTGTGTCTTGGCGTCGGGGGTGTGTCTTGGCGTGCGTGCGTGTCGGGGTGGGGTGCGCGTGTCGGGGTGGGGGTGTGCGTGTGGGGGTGCGTGTGGGGGTGCGTGTGCGGCGTGTGGGGGTGGGGGTGTGTATGCGTGTCGGTGTCTGTGTCTAAGAGAGAGAGAGAGAGATGGCAAAAATTTACGCTTTTATTGTTTGTTTACGAGAAGTATGATTTGTGTTGTGTGCAGCTGGTTGAGCAGGAGCTCATCATACACACGAAGGCTGAACAGTCAGTCAGGCAGTGAGCCAGCAGCACAGAACCCCTCTTTACCTCGCAGGTTAGTCTCTCTCTCTCTCTCTCTCTCTCTCTCTCTCTCTCTCTCTCTCTCTCTAACACACACATCATGAGCATGTCTGCTCTTAAATCTGTCTCTCTGACTCCAGCTCATCTTATGGAAGGAAACTCGATGACCCTGCAGTGACCTCTGTTACCACACAGGGAACGACTGGACTCGGTCGTCTCAACAATGTAGTGGCACAAAGGTGTGTGTGTGTGTGTGTGTGTGCGAGCGAGCGAGAGAACCCAGCAGTCTGTGTACATTAGCAGTATGGAGTTTTAGATTATACAGGGACTTATCAGGTGGCACTGGCACAAATCCATAAAGGGTAAAGCCCCGTTCACACAGGAAGCTACAAGTGACCCTGCAAAATCAGATACGCGTGACAAGAGGTGGAATTTTCTCATCCAACACAAAGTGGGCGGGCATGGTTTTCAAGTAGAAACCATGAAAAGAAGCTTTGATGTCCCGCTCACATCCACATGGGTCTGGGTCCACGTTTCTGAAACGGTCAGCAACAGTTAAAATAAAATTAAAGAGTAACAGAGAGTCATGAAAGCTTCTGCAACCCTGACGTAGGGAAGCTCGGTGCTGCTCACAGTTTCATTCGGAAAGATTATGAAGCGGGAAACATGCCAGGAGGTTACCTAGGCAGCCGGCGCTGAGAGGGGAAGTGATTAGCCTCACTCGTCGTGCGGTGTAGTGTTACTCGGCGGCAAGTGTTTCGCTGGTTATTTCCTGTGAACTGTAGCATCAACAAATTTAGCATTTCTTGCTGTTTCATATTTAATGTTATTCTTATTAGTTTTTGGTCACTTTTTACTCGTTTGTATTGTTTAGAGTTAAGTTTTAGGTGACAACAACTGCAAATTTCATGCAACTTCCAGTGAGTCAATAAACAGTAAAAGAACAGACAATACTGTTTAGCAATTAAAAAATGTTTACATGCGTTTCCTTGCCAACACCGACCTGCTGTATCCCAGGCTGTGATTGGACAGTCCTTTACTCTCTACTCCCTCAACATTCATTACGAGCCACTCACTCCTGTTTCAGGATGTGGACATTTTCATTTCCTTCAAATCCTCGAAAATGGTGATTTGC
Source organism: Plotosus lineatus (assembly GCA_024760905.1). Classification (NCBI taxonomy): domain Eukaryota; kingdom Metazoa; phylum Chordata; class Actinopteri; order Siluriformes; family Plotosidae; genus Plotosus; species Plotosus lineatus. The sequence goes on from CM045742.1 coordinate 10,632,087, forward strand.
TATTCAGGCTCAGAAGCTTCTGGGAAGAGAAACTGGTTCTTTTACATGGAGACTTTTTTACTTTTTTTTTTTTTTTTTTTTTCTTCCACAATAAGTTGATTTTTGGGGGCTTTCCAGAGCAAAACATGGACTTTATTACTGATCTGCAAGGGGGTTCCCATCATTAATCCACAACTCCTACATCTTTGAATGGATTTTTTTACTGAAAACTTCCACAGAATCTAAAGAACAGTATTGATATTGTACACCTTATTTTTATATTTTTTAAAAAAAATTTAGTGCAAACAGAAACAACCCGTGTAGCAGATGACCCAACTTGTCCCACTAACCTTTTTTTTTTTGTACTGAATAGGATATAAAAATGTCATTTTATTATTTTCATATACAGGGTTCCCTCGCTACTTCACACTTCAATTCATGTGGCTTTAGTGTTTTTTTTTTTTTGTTTTTTTTTTTTAAATAAATAAATATTAAAAAATAAATCAATTAAGGAAGAATAGGGGGGAAAAGTTAAGGAAAATGCCACAAAAACAAGGCCAATTATGCAAAAAAAAAATACCCTAAACAAACAAAAAACAACCCAAAATCTCCCATCAAAACTACATACAGTAAAACCTCCGCTGACGAACGCTTAAGCTCACGAACTTTTCGCCTCAAGAACATTAAATTTGCGAGCATATAGTCTCTGCTGACGAACTAGTTTTCGGCGGACGAATCAAACCACGCGGTCGAACAGCACCACGGTGGCGGCCACGAGAAGCTGACGCACGCTCATGGCGTCACAGTTCGTCACCCCCTTTCTTTGAATGCGGACGTGGTTTGTGTTTGATAGACATTTTGGACCATATTGAGTGTACTTTTGCTATTATGGGACCGAAAAAGACCCCACCACAGGCGGAGATCATTGAAAAACACGAACGAGGTGTGCGTTTGTGTGACTCAGCGTCCCAGTACCAGTACGCTCAGTCTACCATTGCTACCATCCTTAAGAACAAGGAAGCTATTAAGGGTGCGTGTGTGGCTAAGGGTGTTTCCAAACAGTAGGCGTTTCCAAACTCTCCTTCCAAACAGTAAGTCCCTCCCTCCCCCTCCTCCCACTCCATTCCATCAAGCCATCAACGACCATCACAAAGGTAAATAAAACGACTTTATTATACAGTACAGTTTATTTCTTTAATTACAATACAATAGCACATTTATTATACATAAAATAAGGTATATTTTTGTGTAGTTTTAAGGCTTATTTAGTAGAAAATTATGTTTTATGGGGACCTGGGAACGGATTATTCTCATTTTAATGGTTTCTTATGGGAAATAAATGTTCGGAAGACGAACTTTTCGCCTTACACACACTTTCTGGGAACCAATTATGTTCGTGAGCTGAGGTATCACTGTACATTGTTGCATGTGCATGCGCGCGTGTGTATGTGTGTCGTTGTCTTCTCATGCAATACTATCTGTATGTGTATTTATATTTTATTTACATTTTATGTTTATTTTTAATGTTTAATTGTTATTATAAGCATTTATAGCATTGAATGTGTATTTATTGATATTATATACACATATACATGTACGTATACGTCAATGGGGGGGGGTGATCCTACTTCACGGATTTCGATGGTTGCGTGGGGATCTCGGTCCCAATTAACCGTGGAAAGTGAGGGATCCCTGTATTATCCAAGAAACAATCATGATTAACAATTCTGTTGTGACTTAAATAATAAAAATGAATTTAAATTGCCCTTGAACTGTAATCTATGGAAAATCTCTGCAGTGTTTTTTGTATTTTGGTTTTTTTTTTAATAATAAATAAGCACACACTAAATACTGCACTTAATTATGACTGCTGGAGTAAAACCATGTTCAACCTTTTCTGTGTTCCGAGTGCTCTGTTGTAACGCCTCGGTTTCCGTAGTGTAAAGCGACCGGTAGTTCAACTCCTTCAGGGTGGGACGTTATATTTTATACACGCTATTATATTTTTACTGATACCCATGTATACCGTTGGGTGGACAGAGGCACCATTGTGGTTAAGAGCTTGCCCAGGGGTCATGGCACGGTGAGAGCCTAACAAGGATTCAAACCCATAACCTGTCGATCATGATCCCAGCACCCTTACCACTACACCGCGAGCACCAGGTTTATTAATTATATAATAGTATTCCAGATTGAGTGAGTTCTGAGTATTGACTGTGCTCAAAACAATAGCGGCGGCGTGCTTTTCTGTTCAGTCCATATGGTGGATGTTCCCTGAAGGTCCAGAAAGTAGCCAGCTGATTTTGCAATTTGAGATTGTGCGATAAAATATTATTTAAATCGTCCAGCTGTGTTCATACATCTTTTCCATCACACAGGTTGGCTCAGGAAGAGTCTGAAAAGAAGGAACCCGTCTCTACGACGCTGATAGGCGAGCAGGAGACGAAGCAGAGGCGGAGGTGAGCGTAGTAGAGTTTCCGAGATTGTTTTTACGGACGTTTCTTGTCTGAGTAAGGACCCGTTCCGTCTGCAGTTATAACCTGCTTTACTACAGCATCTCATACAGGCCACGTGTTTGTGTGGGTTTCCATGTGCAGATCATATCTGACCCCAGTACGAGATGAAGAGGCTGAAGCGCAGAGAAAAGCTCGCTCCAGACATGCGCGTCAGTCCAGACGCTCTACTCAGGTTAGCTTCCTGTTAAACTTGTGACCTCTGACCCCGTCATGGCAATATGCACCGGGTATAGTTTGCATGAGTCACACTAAAGACTATCTGTGTCTTTCTTTCACTGGATGTGTCTGACTGCCTGTCTATCTTTGTGTTTCTCAGCCTCTCTGTCTCTCTCTCGCTTTCTGTGTGTGTGTGTGTGTGTGTGTGTGTGTGTGTGTGTGTGTGTGTGTGTGTGAATCAGGAAATGCTTGATGTACATGTGTGATGATGATGTTGAGATTGTTTGTTTGTTTTTTTTTGGTTTTTTTTAATGCCACCAGGGTGTGACACTCACTGACCTCCAGGAAGCAGAAAAGACAATAAAGACTGAAAACAAGGGAAGAGAGAAAACTAAGGAGGAGGAGGAAAAAGAGGCCAAGCAGAAGAAGGGAGATGAAGGGGTGAGAACGGTTGAGATGCTTGGCCTGAGATCTGTGACTTGAGTGCATCACACAGCGTGGCTTTTTTTCCCCTCCAGATTTTATTCTACATCATAAATAATATTCCTGAGAGTGTCTCATCCCCCCTTGTCTTTTCGTGTGTGTGTGTGTGTGTGTGTGTGTTTAGGAGGTGAGTTGGAGGTCTCGTATTGCAAATTTACAGAAGTCTGATCTGCTGGGACTCACTCACCCTCCAGGTGCACCTCGTCCTGCTGACAGGAAAGGTAATGTCTCACCCATTCAGTGTCCGTTCTCTGAGCCATCCAGATGTGTTCTTTTTACCTCTCTCTCTCTCTCTCTCTCTCTGTGTGTGTGTGTGTGTGTGGTGTAGAGGCAGAAGACCTTATGGCTGAAACTGAGGAACGACTGAGGGAGAGAAGGAGAGCAAGAGCTCGGAGGAGAGAGAGAATAGGAGAGGTGAGTGATGGGATGGCAGAGCTGTGAGCTGTGTGTTGATGATTGGAGTGATGGAATGAATGAAGGGTTGATATTTATAACTTCTGCGTCTAGAATGAAGACAACGAGCCTCACGCAGAGGACGAGAGCAGGGGCGGGCCGGACTCAAAGGTCTGAGTGACAGGAGCAATAAAGCACTTGCATTTTTTATTGTATTCATGTATGTTGATATACATGTACCTAAATCTCTCGCTCTCTCTCTCTCTCTCTCGCTCGCTCGCTCGCATAATACAGACAGAAAGACATAGCAGCAGGTATGTCTTTGACATTTGACATTTTGGTTCTTTTGATTGGTCAATAATTAGTCTGATATCATGTCTCCCTTTGTCTGTGTCTCTCTCTCAGGTCTAATCCCATCCTCAACGACCGTCTCGTGGCAGGGGGATCAGACTTTAAAGACTATAAAAGGGTAGATGACCAATTTGGTCACCAGGAAAATTATTCCTGTGTGTATTTTACCTTTTGACGTGTGTGTGTGTGTGTGTGTGTGTGTGTGTGAAAAGTATTCCTGTGTGTATTTTACCTTTTGACGTGTGTGTGTGTGTGTGTGAAAATTATTCCTGTGTGTATTTTACCTTTTGATGTGTGTGTGTGTGTGTGTGTGTGTGTGTGTGTGTGTGTGTGAAAATTATTCCTGTGTGTATTTAACCTTTTGATGTGTGTGTGTGTGTGTGTGTGTGTGTGTGAAAATTATTCCTGTGTGTATTTTACCTTTTGATGTGTGTGTGTGTGTGAAAATTATTCCTGTGTGTATTTTACCTTTTGATGTGTGTGTGTGTGTGTGTGTGTGTGTGTGTGTGTGTGTGTGTGTGTGAAAATTATTCCTGTGTGTATTTTACCTTTTGATGTGTGTGTGTGTGTGTGTGTGTGTGTGAAAATTATTCCTGTGTGTATTTTACCTTTTGATGTGTGTGTGTGTGTGTGTGTGAAAATTATTCCTGTGTATATTTTACCTTTTGATGTGTGTGTGTGTGTGTGTGTGTGTGTGTGAAAATTATTCTTGTGTGTATTTTACCTTTTGACTGGTGTGTGTGTGTGTGTGTGTGTGTGAAAATTATTCCTGTGTGTATTTTACCTTTTGACGTGTGTGTGTGTGTGTGTGTGAAAATTATTCCTGTGTGTATTTTACCTTTTGACTGGTGTGTGTGTGTGTGTGTGTGTGTGTGTGTGTGTGTGTGTTAGCTGTTTGAGAAGTTATCGAGGGAGAACACCCAGCTGCAGTCTCAGCTACAGGACACCTTGAGAAGCGTGTCTGTGACTAGAATGGAGCTGGACAAAGCAACCCAGGTAACGCAGCTGCTCTGAGACGAGCGTACGCTTCACTTGCTCGTGTTGTATCCAGATCTCCGTGAGGTTTAACAGGAAGTGTGTTTGTGTGATTCAGAGACAGGAGAGACTCAGTGACTGCACTGCTCTTTTGGAGTTGGAGAAAAAGGTGTGGTTTTTTTTTTTTTTTTTTTTTTTTTTTTTTTTTTTTTAAACAAGTCCAGTGTGTTCATGTGGCCCTGTAGATGCTGGAATAAAATGGTGCTTCTTTCAAGACCAAACTGCAGCATAATAGATATATATCGTATTCGACATAAGTGCCCTGATCCAATAACACCAAAAAAAAAAAAAAAAAATTATACGTTTTTTATCTTGCGTCTAACAACCGCCCGTGTGTACTGGGAGCAAAATCGTAGATCAAACTTACCAATTTTATTCGATCAGTCTCTGTAACTGTAAAATGAGGTGTTCACTGCCTGTAAAAGTGAGTTTACACAGTATTTCAAGACCCCCTGCCACTGGGGAATGTCTATGATGTTCATCAAGAACAACACATTTGATTGGTCCAAAAACAGGAAAATATTTTGCTGTTCTCTATCATGAACACCATGTTCGAACATAAGGGTGCCCCTAAGTGCACTTGGCACCAGGACACCCTATGTCACAGTTCGATGATCGACTTTGTAGTTGCGTCATCGGATTTGCGGCCGTATGTTCTGGACACTCGGGTGAAGAGGGAAGTTGTGCTGTCTACCGATCACCACCTGGTGGTGAGCTGGCTTCGATGGTGGGGGAGGCTGCCTTCCAGACCTGGCAGGCCCAAGCATGTAATTAGGGTCTGCTGGGAACGTTTGGCGAAGTCTCCTGTCAGAGAGGCCTTTAACTCCCACCTCCGGCAGAGCTACAACCACGTCCCAGAGGAGGCGAGTGACATGGAATCCAAATGGGACATGTTTCGTGCCTCCATTGCTGAGGCGGCAGCCCATAGCTGTGTCCCGGAAGGTCGTTGTTGATTGTCGTGGCGGTAACCCCGAACCCGGTGGTGGACACCTGTGGTGAACGGGGCCGTCCAGCTGAAAAAGAAGGCCTATCAGGTTTTATTAGCCTGTGGGACTCCCGAGGCAGCAGACGGGTACCGGCAGGCCAAACATGCTGCAGCCGAGGCTGTCGCAGATGCAAAATCTCGGATGTGGGAGGAGTTCAGTGAGGGCCTGGAGATTGATTATCGGTTGGCCTCAAAAAGGTTCTGGACCACCACCCAACACCTCAGGAGGGGGAAGCAGTTCTCCACAAACACTGTTTACAGTGGAGGTGGGGAGCTGCTCACCTCGACTAGGGATGTCATCGAGAGGTGGAGGGAATACTTTGAGGACCTCCTCAATCCCACCAACACGCCCTCCGTGGTGGAGGAAGACCCTGGGGGTTTGGGCAAGGGTCTGCCCATCACTGGAGTGGAGGTCACTGAGGTAGTCAAAAAGCTTCTCGGTGTTCGGGCTCCGGGGTTGGATGAGATCTGCCCTGAATATCTCTGGGCTCTGGATGCTGTAGGACTGTCTTTGTTGACATGTCTCTGCAACATCACATGGTCATCGGGGGCTTTACCTCTGGATTGGCAAACCGGGGTGGTAGTCCCCCTTTTTAAAAAGACGGACCGGAGATTGTTACAACTATCATGGAATTACACTCCTCAGCCTACCCGGGAAAGTCTATGCAGGGGAACTGGAGAGGAGGATCCGACCAATAGTCGAACCTCGGATCCAAGAGGAACAATGTGGTTTTCGTCCTGGCCGTAGCACTCTTGACCAACTCTATATGCTCTACAGGATCTTGGACGGGGCGTGGGAGTTTGCCAAATCTGTCCACATGTATTTTGTGGATTTGGAGAAGGCTTTCGACCGTGTCCCTCGGACTATCTTGTGAATACGATTGTTGTCCTTTTGGCTTCATCAAGCCGGGACCTCCAGCTCTCATTGGAACGATTTGCAGTTGAGTGCGAAGCGGCCGGGATCTGAGGCCAAATCTGAGGCCATGGTTCTCAGTTGGACAAGGGTGGAATGCACCCTCTGGGTCGGGAATGAGGTCCTGCCCCAAGTGGAGGAGTTGAAGTATCTTGGGGTCTTGTTCACAAGTGAAGGAAGGATGGAGCGTGAGATTGACAGATGGATCGCTGCAGCCTCTGCTGTTAAACGGAGCCTGTACTGGTCCGTTGTGGTGAAGAAGGACCTGAGCTGCAAGGTGAAGCTCTCCATTTACCAGTCGATCTATGTTCCAACCCTCACCTATGGTCATGAGCTTTGGGTAGTGATCGAAAGAACACGATTGCGGCTACAAGTGGCTGAATTGAGCTTCCTTTGTCAGGTGGCGGGGTTCTCCTTTAGAGATAACGTGAGAAGCTCTACCATCCGGGGAGAGCTCGGAGTAGATTCGCTGCTCCTCCGCATTGAGAGAAGCCAGTTGAGGTGGCTCTGGAAGAAGTGGCGGGGGAGAGGGATGTCTGGACCACTTTGCTTAGGTTGCTGCTCCCGTGACCCAATTCTGGATCAAGCGGATGATGATGATGATGATGATGAATATAAGTTAATATAATAATTATATTAGTAGTAGTAAGAATAATAATTAATAGCCTCACACGTACCCTGCGATGGTCTGGCGGGCTTTCCGGGGTGTACTGATTTAGGGTTAAGTGGTTCAGAAAACAAACGAATGAATAAATGAATGAGCCACACGCACGCGCGTGATCATGCAGTCATCCAGATGAACGAAAAATTGCCTGGCATGTTATTATTTTAATTTTTATATTATTTAATGAGTTTGCAGCCTTGCAATTTTTAAAGTGTGGGGAAAAAATAGTGTTTTCTGAAATATTTGTGTCTCCTTCTCTGTTAGGAGAAAGTGATGTTGGAGAGACGTGCAGCTGAGTTAGAGGAGGAGCTGAAAGTAAGGACCTCACAAACCTGAAACTTATGGGTTTACCCCAGTTTCACATGTTTGCCCTAAATAGTGTGTGTGTGTGTGTGTGTGTGTGTGTGTGTGTGTGTGTGTGTGTAGGTACTAGGGGATCTGAAAGCAGATAACCAGAGACTGAAGGATGAAAATGGCGCTCTCATCCGAGTGATCAGCAAACTCTCAAAATAGATCAGAAGTGTGGAAATGAAGGAACAGAATTGGACCGAGGTTCAGAGTGACAATCCACCCCATCCACCCTCACGTTCTCACTTCCTGTGCCAAAGAATCACCTGTGTGTGTGTGAAAGAATGATCGAGCACGTGTTTTTTTTTTTTTTTTTTTTTTTTTTTTTTTGCTTTATGGGCACCATTTTTGTAAACAAATTGCCTTTTGACCTGATCCCTGTGTGTGTGTGTGTGTGTGTGTGTGTGTGTGTGTGTGTGTGTGAGCGAGCGTGCGCTTACAGCAAGCTACTCCTCAACACATCCACATACGGTATGAACTCTATTTGCCCCTATATTCAGGAGACTAGTTGGAAATTGTGTATACACACTTGGCTTGGCAGGCTCTCTCTCCCTCACACACACACACCCATGCAGAGAGAGAGAGGGGGAGAGAGAGAAGACGGGAGAGTACACGTGAGCGTACACAGCATGCACATGGGGTGCCACACACATTTCTCACCTCAGGCTCCTTTAGGTCTGCAGTAATTTTGCACTTTGCATACACTTCTCACACACAGACTGATTAATCTGTTCTGTGACCACTTTTATTAGCCATTTACGGCTGAAAGTACAGCCATACTGCACTACAAGCAATAATGAGACCAGTACACTTCACACACACACACACACACATGGTTGGTGCCATCAGTGCAAACCCACTTTACTGTTGTGCACAAGCCTATCATGCTATGCATTGCATATATTTCTACACATCTTTATATAACGGTGAAAAAAAGGAATATTGTTTTTATTTTGTTTTCGTTTGCATCCGTCCGCCGCGCCTGTTGTTTGGCGACGAGGATGGTAAACTTTGTTTATTATATAAATGGACAAATATTATTCCCTTAAAGTAATAATTCCATCTGAAGTAACGTGATACCCATGTGTTTTTAATATATATAAAACGAATTTCAGCACTTAATAAAAGGTTGTGTGTATTTATCGCTTACTGTCAAGTATTTTACAGTGTTGCCATGGTTACGCTTTCAGGTTTCTTCCCTGATATGAAGCAACGACTCTCTTCAGTTTGGAGGTTTAATACTTAACTGTTCATTGATGCGGAGAAGATGATCAACAGCTTAAGAAGGAAATGCTTAATGAGGAGCAGAATTAATACAACATACTCGTGCACAAATTTGGGGATCCCCACAGTTGGAGGATGTCCACCTTGCTTATTTAAATGAACAAATCATAGCTTAGCTATGATCCAAAAAAAACTGTTGAACATTCTGGATTTGTGGAAACATACCTCGAATAAATTCTAAACATTTTTTTCCAATTAGCAGGGTTTTTTCCCTTTAAATTATGGAATCTCTAAATGCTGAGGCATCCTCCCCCAGACTCGAATGAGACGGGTGCCAGCCTCCCCGCGACCCTAATTAGGATTAAGTGGATCAAAACATGAATGACTGAGGGCAGCACATTAGCATCGCGATCAGCATGTCCACCTCACACTAAAAGTCCTGACTAGCACTTGCATGGTATTCCTCCTGGTGCACCAGTTTCCTCCCACATTCCAAAGACGTGCACAGCAGGCTCATTAGTTTTTTCAAGTTGCCAGTAGGTGTGAGTGTGAATTGTGGTGTGTATGTTGCCCTAATGCAGCCTTAAGGGGGAGGGGGGGGGGGCATAAACAAGTGTCTGTCCTCACGCCGGTCCCAAGCCTGGATAAATGCAGAGGGTTGCAATAGGAAGGACATCCGACGTAAAACTTGACAGAATACAAAATGCAAACCGTACAGACAAATTTCATACAGGATCGGTCCAGGCCCGGGTTGACAACGACCACCATCAGTGCTGTTAACTAATTGGACTACTGTTGGTCGAAGAAGGAGAGGCAGGAGGCATGTGCGTAGGCAGAGAGAAGAGGAAAAGCATGAGTCTAGGACTGAGAGGAGGGACTTTGAATGTTGGAACTATGACAGGAAAAGGTAGAGAGCTGGCTGACATGATGCAGAGGAGGAAGGTGGACATGCTGTGTGTTCAGGAGACCAGGTGGAAAGGTAGCAAGGCTAGAAGCTTAGGAGCAGGGTTTAAGCTGTTTTTTCATGGTGTGGATGGGAATAGAAATGGAGTAGGAGTCATCTCGAAGGAGGGGTTTGTCAGGAATGTTCTAGAAGTGAAAAGAGTGTCAGACAGAGTGATGAGTCTCAAGTTAGAAATTGAAGGTGTGATGTTCAAATGTTCTTAGTGCTTATGCCCCACAGGCAGTATGTGAGCTAAAAGAGGAGAGATTCTGGAGTGAGTTAGATGAAGTGATGCAGAATACCCCCAGAGGTGAAAGAGTGGTCATTGGTGCAGACTTCAATGGACATATTGGTGCAGACAACAGAGGGGACGAGGAAGTGATAGGCAGGTTTGGTATCCAGGACAGGAACACAGAAGGACAGATGTTGATAGATTTTGCAAAAAGGATGGAAATGACTGTGGTGAATACTTTCTTCCAGAAGCGACAGGAGCATAGGGTGAGTTATAAAAGTGGAGGTAGGAGCACACAGGTAGACTACATCTTGTTGAGGCGATGTAATTTGAAGGAAGTCAGTGACTGCAAAGTAATAGTGGGTGAGAGTGTTGCCAAACCGCATAGGATGGTGGTGTGCAGGATGATGCTGATGGTAAGAGAGGTAAAGAAGGCAAAGGCTGAGCAGAAGACAAAGTGGTGGAAGCTGAAAAAGGAAGAGTGTCGTGTTGTCTTCAAGGAGGTGTTGAAACAGGTTTTGGGTGGTCAGGAAGTGCTTCCAGATAACTGGACAACTACAGCTAATGTGATCAGGGACACAGGTAGGAGAGTACTTGGTGTGTCCTCTGGAAGGAAAGTAGATAAGGAGACTTGGTGGTGGAATGAGGAAGTGCAGGAGTGTGTACAAAGGAAGAGGTTAGCTAAGAAGTGGGACATTGAGAGGACTGAAGGGAGTAAACAGGAGTACAGGAAGACACAGCGTAAGGCGAAGGTAGCAGTGTCAAAGGCCAAACAGAGGGCGTATGATGACTTGTATGCTAGGTTGGACAGTAAAGGAGGGAGAAAATTATTTATACAGGTTGGCACAGCAGAGAAATAGAGATGGGAAGGACGTTCAGCAAGTTAGAGTGATTTAAGGACAGGATTGGAAATGTATTGACTGATGACCGATGTGTGCTGGGAAGATGGAAAGAGTACTTTGAAGAGCTGATGAATGAGGAAAATGAGAGAGGAAAAAAAAGAGTAGAAGAGGTGACTGTTGAGGACCAGGAAGTAGCAAAGATTAGTAAGGGTGAAGTGAGGATGGCATTGAAGAGGATGAAGAATGGAAAGGCAGTTGGTCCTGATGATATACCTGTGGAGGTATGGATGTGTCTAGGAGAGGTAGCAGTAGATTTTCTGACCAGAACATTCAACAAGGTCCTAGAGAGTGAGAGGATGCCGGAGGAATGGAGGAGAAGTGTGCTTGTGCCCATTTTTAGGAACAAGGGAGATGTGCAGAGTTGGGGCAACTACAGAGGGATAAAGTTGATGAGCCATACGATGAAGTTATGGGAAAGAATAGTGGAAGCTAGACTAAGGGCAGAGGTCAGCATTTGTGAACAACAGTTTGGTTTCATGCCAAGAAAGAGCACCACAGATGCAGGGTTTGCTTTGAGGATGTTAATAGAGAAATACAGAGAAGGTCAGAAGGAGCTGCCTTGTGCCTTTGTGGATCTGGAGAAAGCATATGACCGGGTGCCGAGAGACAGGAGGTAGAGCTGGAGGTAGCAGAGATGAAAATGTTGAGGTTCTCTTTGGGAGTAACGAGGATGGATAGGATCAGGAATGAGTACATCAGAGGGACAGCACATGTAACATGTTTTGGAGACAAAGTCAGAGGCTAGATTGAGATGGTTTGGACATGTACAGAGGAGGGATAGTGAGTATATTGGTAGTAGGATGATGAGGTTGGAACTACCAGGCAGAAGGCCGAGAGGAAGACCAAAGAGAAGATTTATGAATGTGGTGAAGGAGGACAAGAAGGTAATTGGAGTCAGAGTAGAAGATGCAGAGGATCGGGTGAGATGGAGATGAATGGTTTGCTGTGGCGACCCCTGAAGGGAAAAGCCAAAAGAAGATGTGTATGTTGCCCTGTGATGGTCTGGCGAGCTGCTTAGAGTGTATTCTGCCTTTACCCAATGTGATAATTGAGATAAGCTCCATGCAAGCCTGGTAGGATCAGGTGGTTGTACAAAAGATTGAGTGAGAGTTTGCATTATCATCCTGATAAAGTACTTCAATTTCAGTCGACACCTCTGAACTGATTATTTTAATGACTGCCATCTCCCCTGGTCCTTGACCTGCCACGTAACCTCAAATCTTAAATAGTATCTTTATTTTCTTCTGCTGAGGTCAGGGCAAGTCAACTCTATCCACTAATAGGATCTGACTGGGTACAGGTTTTCATTACAACCCAGCCAGAGTCACACCAGATATGAAATTAATATTGAAGATCAGTTGATTTTTAAACAGGTGGAAATTGTGAATTCAGGCGTAAATATCAATGGTTTCAACATTAGTGCTGGCTTTGTGTGGATTTTCTTTATGTGGAGCCCATTTCTAATGCTTTGGACACTGACTTCTGTCATTTTGTTTTATTGTATGTTTTCTATTTTAAAAGCCATTATTGGGACAGTGCTGGCTCTCTGGTTGAAGCTTTGGGTCACTGATCAGAAGGTCAGTGGTTTTAAGCCCCAGTACTACCAAGCTGCCTCTATTGGGCCCTTAACCTGACCCTGCTCCATTGTATAAATTGGATGAATGTAAATCGCTCTGGATAAGGGCGTCTACCCAAACCATAACTGGAATAACTTTGATGGTTTTCTTTGGAAAGGCAATAAAAGCAAAACATACACAATCTATATAAACCAAATTTGGGACACCGTTAGGAAGAACCATTATCTTTTGCCACACTCCCTGTTGGATTTTCTTCTTAAAGGATATGTATAATATTTTTCTTTGTTTCAAATGGCCGTTCTCTTCTTATTAGTGGGTAACACGAACTCACTAGACCATCACAGGGTCAACACTCATTTATAGAAAATTTGGAACAGCCAGTCATCCTAATATGCATGTCTTTGGACTATCTCAGAGGAAACTGGATCACCTGGAGGAAGCCCACACAAATACAAACAAACAATTCTTTATTGTCAAAGTACTTTTACATACATTGAAATTTGGTTTGTGCTCTGGGCACCTGTCGCCACTGTGCAGCGCCAGTTATTGCGTTGTTCTATCCTTTTGATGCTGAGCGCCAAGCAGGAAGCAACAACTACCAAATTTTAACGTCTTATGGTATGACGCGGCCATATTCGAACTCCGACCTTCCGGAGGATAAAGCGGACGCTCTACCAACTGAGCTAAATCCCCGGTCTATAAATAGCGGGAGAACATTCAAACGTCATACAGAAACATCTGCGACTGGGACCTTCTTGGTGTTAGCCAGATGTGCGAATCACAACTACAGAATTTCATTAATTTTCTAAGATGCTTAGTCCTAATTAAGGTTGGGGCTGGCTTAGTGCCTATCTCAGCTGACTAATGGTGAAGGTGAGGCAAACCCTGACCATTGCAGAGTCAACACATATACAGTTGTGTTCAAAATTTTATCAGTCAGGCATCACTAACCTGATCAATCGGTGTTTTTGGGAGAAATTATAATTCTATATGGCAAATAATGTACTATCAGGTGTAGTAGAGTAACAGAACCAACAGTTATGACCTGCATGCTGCCAATTCTGTGTAATTGAATCAGTAATTGAAAGGGGTGGGTTTAAAATAATAGCGGTGTGGAGGTCAATTAGTGACAGCATTCATTCTTTAAAAAAATAGGAGCCAGTTATTGTCTTTATTTAAGGAAGGAAGGAAGGCAGCTTACCTGCTGGTTATGGAACATTTCTCTCTCAAATTCTGAGGAAAATTTGTCGTTCCAGACATTATTCAGAAGAACAGCCTCCCTCGGTTAACGGTTTATTGGAGCAGAGAAACATTAAAACGTGCAGAAAATGACGGGGTGCTCAGCTAAAATGATCCCAAACGCTTTAAAATGGCAACCACACCCTGAAAGACGAGGAAGAAAGTGAAAAACTACCATTCGAATGGATCGAAGAACGGCAAAACTGGCAAGGACTTCAGCAACAATCAGCCCCAGAAAGATCAAAGAAAGTCTAAAGTGACCTGTGAGTCCTGATACAATTGGAAAACGCCTATGTGAAGCCGAGCTATCAGCAAGAAGCTCTGCAAAGTCCAACTGCTGAAAAAAAGACATGCTGAAGAGGTTATAATTTACCATAGACCACATCGACTGGAATAAAGAGAAACGGACCAACATTCTGTGGATTGATGAGAGTAAGATTGTTCTTTTTGGGTCTAGTGGCTCCAGAATGACCCACACCACAACCTCAGCACTGAATTCAAGCAAGAGTACACTTTGAACACAGTGAAGCCTGGTGACGCAAGCATCATGGTAAGAGGATGTTTCTCATACTACGGTGTCGGGGCCTATTTATCACATCCCAGGGATCTTGGATCAGTTTGAATCCATCAGAACACTTGAAGAGGTCGTGTTGCTTTGTGCTGTAGAGGAAATGCCCTTGAAATGGGTTCCAACAAGACAGTGACTCCAAACACACCAGTAAACGGGCAATATCTTGGTTCCAGACCAACAAGATTGACGTTATAGAACGACCAGCCCGATCCCCGGACCCTCATCCAATAGAAAGCTTGTGAGGTGACAACAAAAATTCAGCTTCTGAGGCAAAAGCAAGAAATCCAGAAGAACTGGGAATGTAGTCCCATCATCCTGGGCTGGAACACCTGTTTACAGGTGCCAGAAGTTGGTCGACTCCATGCAACACAGATGTGCATCAGTTCTCAGAAACAGTGTTTATACAAATAAATATTAGTTCAGAGATTCAAAGGAAAAGAAAAGATTACCCCATGTTTCAGTTTATACACTGAATGTTCGAGTTTGTAGAGAAGAAAAGCTGTTTGGAAATAAAAATATCAGCATTTTGAGCTTTATTCACTTTTTTTAAACACACTGCTATTATTCTGAACAAAACTGTACAACCATTCACGCTCACACCTAGGGGTGACTTTATACAGCCAATTAACCTGCTGTGCATGTTTTTGTAGTGTGGGAGGAAACCGGAGTACCCGCAGGAAATGCACTCAAGCATGGGGAGAACATCCAAGCTCCACACAGAAATACCCAACCCCGGGAATCGAACCCAGGCCTTTTTGCTGTTTGGTGGATGTGCTAACCACTACAACACCTTTCATTCATTCCACTTAACCCTAATTAAAATTAAAATAGGAGGCTGGCACCTGTCTCGGTCATCTCTGGATGAAGGCAGGGTACACCCTGAACAACTCACTTGACTTTTGCGGGGTCTACGTAAACGTCCGACACTGAGCATTGAGCCCATGTCCTTGCTCAAAGGCTAACATGCTAACTACCACAACACCATGCAGCCCTTATTAAATTTGTGATTTGATGAAAAGGAGGGATGGGTTGGGAAAGAACACCCTGTTGAGCTTGACTCTAGTGTGGCACGGTCTTCATCGTTATCTTACGCCATTTGGCAGACACCCTACCCAGAGTTGCTTACCTTTTTTTTCTGTTTTTATATAAACCTCAGCCATCGAGGGTTAAGGGCCTTGCGTGATACTGGGGCTTGAACTACCAACCTTCAGATTAGCAACACAGAGCCTTAACCACTGAGCCACCTCTGCCCTGGTATCACCATTGCCGGTCTGAGAGATCGCCAGCCTGGCAAAGCTTGAAATTTTCTCAACCCCCTACACCTGACCTAATTTGACTAAATAATGGATTGCAAATTAGGTGGTGGTAATAACTGGGTGGTGGTGGTAGGGAAAATGTCAAACCCAGAATAATATGAGGACCGGAGTAATTCCAGGACTGGAGTTCAGTTCCTGGTTTCTTTTTCTGGTGTACAGTTGGGTTGAAGGAAACCTCAGTACATTAGCCAGCCATTGAATGGTCTTCATCTGTGAAATAGTGTTGGTTATCATGTCCGGTAGTCTGCCTGTGTTTGGCTCTGGTTGACTTCTTGCGTGCCTGCCCACCAGATGTCCTGCATCCCTGGGGGAAGAGCAGCTGGAGCACTGAGTGCAACATTCCCATAGTGAGAGTGCACATGAGTCTCAGAAAGAGCAAGACACAAATTGGAATGTGGATGAAACTGGATCCTAATGTTGTAATGCATCAAGGCTAGTGTTTGACTGGAAATAAGACAAGCGGTGTGCGCTTTCTGTTCGTGCGAGTCTTCTTGAACATTTCCTTTACACGGGTGCTACTGCTGCTAACTGACAAACTGCATGTCTCACCAAAGACGAGCAACTTTCCCATCTGTATCTCTGATGGCTTTAACATGCACATAGATGTTTATAGATGTTCCTGGAAAGCTGAATGACCTTTCGAAGAATGCTACCTTCTATCTTCTCTACCCTCATCTGTTTGTCCCATCTATTCACACATTGGTAGTCTGCCCACTGTCCTACAAGGACACAATCTAGCTGCTGACAGCAAGCGCAGTTCCTAATAAGGTACGCTGAACTGGCCTTGCTGTAAATATCTCCAAGGTCTGAGAAGAAAAGGGAGGGAGGGAGGAAAAGAGAGGAAGAGGGCAATAAAGGAAAAAGCAGAGGGGACGGATTGCAGCCTTATAAGGACAAAGCTGCTCTTTTCCCAGGGTTCGGAGTTCCGACCTCTGGCACGCTGCCACGTGAGACCAGACTGTGTTGTAACTCCATCTAGTGGCCCAGACATACATACATTGAGCAGTGATCCATACTGTTCCTCAAGTTCTTCTCTGCTACAGAGTTCAGTTCCAACAGAGGTCCTCATGTGCTGGTCTGTCGTGCTGGTTTAGGACTGAAATGGATTTGTCGTAGTAGTTCTAGACTCACCTGAGACTGTATTTACGCACAATCTTATCTTACAGCTGAACTCTCTTTAATTGCAGAGAAGAATCAGTGCTAGTAGCACCATTGGAAAGCGTGACATGCAGTACACGGTGAATTCATGACTGCTTTTTTTTTTTCTTTTTTTTTTTTTTACATTATTAACTGAAAACAATCAGTCTGGGTTGGATTCTTGAGAAAGGAAGGATCCACTTTCCCACCCACATCCTAATCACTGACTCACTCACTCAGTTGCTCAATCGCTTAAACCTACTAAGGTCGCGGGGAGACTATCAGGAGTCTATATGAGCCTACAGTGGTCGAAGGCAGGGTAAACCTCGAGCAGCATGCCAGAGCGTCACAGGGCCAACACACACATACACAACCCTTCACACTGACACGGAGGGTAAATTTGAAAAATCCAATTCCTGTAGTTTAATGTGCATGTCTTTGGACTCTGGGAGGAAACTGGAGTACCCAGAGGAAACCCACTCAAGTAGACGGATAACATACAAACTCCACATAGAAATGCCCAAGCCAGAAACGAAGAAAAAGCCTCCCGAAATCTAGCAAGGGGTAAAAAATGCTAAGAACCTGTTATCTGTGCTAGTCTTCTGTGTATCTTCAGCCTGAAAAGGGACTGAAAGCTTGCATCTAAGGTGACCCAGATAAAATTATCCAATAATACTATAATAATAATAATAATAATAACAATAAAGCAGGGTAGCGTCTGCATCCCAGTACCATAATCTAATATATTCCTTAGGAGGTCATTCAACATTTTCAACATTTTCAAAAGTGTACAAAATGTACACTAGGGGGCAGGGGGTAAGATGTCTGTGTACACTTTTCAATATTATAAAAATGTCGAAATGTCGATCAACAATAATACATGCGCTCATGAATTTTTTTTTTTTCTTGTGCGTGTATGTTTGAAACTCTCAATGCGTGATTCACCAACCACCAGCGGTACACGCACAACAACAACAACATCGTTTGATTCGCTCTGCTTGACATAACACTGGTGTATTATGAATGAATATGGCACGGTGGCGTAGTGGTTAGCATGTCCGCCTCACAGCAAGAAGGCCTGGGTTCGATTCCCGGCCTGGGCGTTTCTGTGTGGAGTTTGCATGTTCTCCCTGTGCTTGTGTGGGTTTCCTCCCACAATCCAAAGACATGCACAGTAGGTTACTTGGCCGTTCTAAATCGCCCGTAGGTTCGCATCGTGCAGAAGGCACTGGCAAATCACTGCACTAATCCTGCCAAGAAAACCTCAATGAAGATGATAACCAGGGTGTTATCCTTCATGGCGGGTCGCCAATGGTCGTCCTACGACTCAGGCACTAGATAGATAGATAGATTATGAATGAAGCGCCATTTATCTCGTCTCCTTGGTGGGAAAAGGGATACAGATGAGACCTGAAGGGCTACAGCGAATCATCTGCCTCCATCTCACCCTATCCTTTGCATCTTCTTCTCTTACACCAACGACCTTCATGTCCTCCTTCACCACATCCATGAATCGTCTCTTTGGTCTTCCTCTAGGCCTTTTGCCTGGTAGTTCCAGCCTCAGCATCCTATTACCAATATACTCACTATCCCTCCTCTTTACATGTCCAAACCATCTCAATCTAGCCTCTCTGACTTTGTCTCCAAAACGTCTTACATGTGCTTTTCCTCTGATGTGCTCATTCCTAATCCTATCCATCCTCGTTACTCCCAAAGAGAACCTCAACATTTTCATCTCTGCTACCTCCAACTCTGCCTCCTGTCTTTTCCCCAGGGCCACTGTTTCTAAACCATACAACATTGCTGGCCTCAACACCGTCTTGTACACTTTTCCTTTCATTCTTGCCGATACTCTCCTATCACACATCACACCGGACACTTTTCTCCAACCATTCCAACCTGCCTGCACGCGCTTCTTGACCTCTTTTCCACACTCTCCATTGCTCTGGATTGTTGAGCCTAAGTACTTAGGTCGTCCAAAAGCCGATGACCAATAAAAATGCAGACATTTTGAATTATATTTTAATATAAAATATTAAAAACAATCTCATTTTTATTATTAAAACCAAATGTCTTAACATTAATATTAAAGCAGGTGTCATTAAAAAGAATTCTTTAAATATATAATTTTTTATTGATTTCATTATTATTTGACTGGTGTACAAAAGAGGTATTGATCAAGGAAATACATTGATTTATTTTATAAAAGAGGTTTGACCATTGTTTTGTTTAATATATTATTAAAAAATGCTGCTGAGAGATCATCAACATTTATTTGTACACTTCGGAGGGGGGGCAAAAAATAGTACTGTACTCTCTGTACGCTTGGGAAAATGTTGAAAATGTTGAACCGCCCCTTAGCACTGCAATATAAACCAATCAGCCAAAACATTAACACCACTTTTCTGTTCAGTGGTGAAGCAGCATCATACACAGCTACCTGCAATAACACTGTGAGTTCCAACTTCCTTTCATATCCAGAATGAACAGTTTCAGCAGTTTGTGCTGCAGTAGTTTTTTGGTGGGATTAGAACAGACTACAGTATAGCCTTCACTAGTCCCCATGTGCATCAGTGATCCCTGGGCATCCATGACACTCTAGACAGTGGTATGTACTCACCACCGTATACCAGGATGTCCCCACTAGAACCAATCATTTATCCAGCACAATGCGGCTCACAGGCACTCAGATCCTTACACTTGCTCATTTTTCCTGCTTTCAACACGTCAGCTTCAAGAACCGATGGTTCACTTTCTATTTTCCAGATCCCACTCCTTGTCAGGTGCCACTTCCTCTTTTACTTTTGGCTGTTCCCTTTTGGGGGTCGCCACAGCGAATCATCTGCCTCTGTCTTCATGGAAGTCATATTAATGATTCGCACATTCAAATTGGCATGGGTTTTTATGTCGGATGCCCTTCCTGACACAACCCTTAGCAAGGGACAGAAACACGCTGACGGCTATGCAGCTACTCTTGAAGAAAGTCAGAAATGGTTCTTTTATATGACTCTCACTATAGACAGTGAGAGACATGGCTGGCCTTTTATAACCCAGTTAGCTGCAATGGGGGACAAGTGACAACCTTGTGGAGAGTGGGCCTCGAACCCTCAACCCTTGGGTCAGCGATCCAGCACCTTACCACCAGGCCGCCACTGTCAGGTGCCACCGTAACATGCTAATAGTCTCCTATTGCTGATCAATGTATTTAACAGTATATTTCTAATAGGGAAATATATACAGTAATAATACTGTATATGGAGCAGCATAGCGATATAGTGGTTAGCATGTCTGTCTCACAGCAAAAAGGTCATAGGGTTGAGTCCCGGGCTCAGTGAGGGCGTACTGTATCTGTGTGGAGTTTGCATGTTCTAACCGTGCTTGAGTGGGTTTTATCCATTTACTTTGCTTTCCTGCCACATTCCAAAGACATGTATGTTACGCTAATTAACTTTCAAATTGCTTCTCGAAGTGAGTGTGAATGGTTGCGTGTTTTGGCCCTGTGATGGCTTGCGAGCTGTTTAGGGTGTACAGCCTTCAGCTGAGATAGGTTTACTCCCAATTACATCAAGTCATAAACAGTTTAATTTTAAACCACAGCATCTGTTTATCACTTCATCGAAAGAAACTATTCCAGCTCTATGCTAAAGCTAAAATTCCCAAACACAAGACCAGGGCCACTGTGAGGCCTACAGGTAAATTCCATCACACCACAAGATTGTCTTTTTTCACGCCATCTTTCTGAAAGAAAACGTATCACATTTCCTCATAACCAATGATTGATTCTTCAGTGGAAGTCTATTCAACATCTATGGACCTTGCCAGACTACACGATGACTAACACTGGCATGTCAGTGAAGGATTATGTTTCTAGATAGGTGTACCTGAACAATACTGTAACTGAGAACCACTGTGTTGCAGATCTCAGTAAGGTGTGTATATTTACTTTTATACCCCACTACTGTTAGTGGCATCTGACCTTAACTTAGATTGCTACACAAACAGTTCTTTTCATCATCTCATCGGAGACTTTCCATCCATCCTTCTGTTATCTACAGCGCTTATCCATCAGTGTCTGGAGGAATCCAGAACCAATCCCAGATGGCTTCAGGCTAGAGGATGGACACGTCACTAATCGATTGCAGAGCTCACAGACCACTATTCACACTCCCATTCACACCTGTGGACAGTTTAGAGCACGGGTGGGCAATCTTATCTGCAAAGGGCCGGTGTGGGTGCAGGTTTCACTTCAACCAAACAATAGCCACACCTTCCACCTGTTTCCACCAATCACTGAGCATCAAAAAAAAATAAAAAAAAATAGATTGGACATTGGACAAGAATTGTTTCAATTCTTTAGTGGAGCCATCTTGGTGAGATCAGACAGGGATGTCCAACTCGTGCCACAAAGGGCCATGTGGCTCATTCAAACAACTGATGGACAGAGCACACAGATTGACCAATCAACTGCCTGAAGACTTTTATCAGTTGTTTGAATGAACCAAGTCAGGTGTGCTGCTGCTTGGTTGAAACAAAAACCTGCAGCCACATGGCCCTTTCACCCCTGGTTTAAGACTTAAAGCAAGGTACTGCACCCCCATACAGAATTGGCTGAGATGGGCACCAGCCTCCAGAAATAGGATTAAACGGTTCTGAAAAATGAATGACTTAATTAGTGAGTGATTAAGATTTCACTAACAGTGGGATGAGAGATTTCCTGGCTTTTCCCTTTCTCAGGGGTCGCCACAGGAAATGATTCGCATGTTGGATTTGACGTAGGTTTTTACGCCGGGTGCGCTTCCTGACACAACCCGCAGCTCCTCTTTACGAAAGTCAGCAATGGTTGTTTATTACATGAACCTCTCACCATAGACAGTGAGACACATGGCCCGCCTTTGATAACCCAGTTAGCTGCACTGGGATGACAAGTGACAAACTTGTGGAGAGTGGGACTCGAACCCCCAACCTGAGGATCAGCGATCCAGCGCCTTGTACCACCAGGCCACCACTGCCCCTTAATTAAAGTATCAGGGGATTCAAAACAATACGTGTGCATAATGCATCCCCCTGTCACGTGAGCTTCACCTGCACACTGTCGACCCGTCTAAAAGAAAAAAGTTGTGTTGAACCGATCTGAGATCATCTTTGATGACGTCTATATGCTGGTATTAATACAAATGCGCGTCTCGTGCGCTGATCTGAGATCAGTGAAGCCCCGCCTCAGGCCCCGCCCACCTTGCCTTCTGTGGCAATGGGACGGTTGAGCTTCCTTCAGCCCTGAAAAGCGGATGTGAGCACAAAGTTTATATCAAACTTTTGCGTCTGTAAGAATTCGCGTCCGGGTTGAGCTGTAATGAGAATTTTTGCTCTTAATTGTTTAAAAAAATGTTAACAGGTTGTCGGTAGATTCGGGAACTTTGTATTTTTGCAGTAGTAATTGTGCGACTTTCCTGTCAGAAGGTATGTATAAAAGTTTTTAATCTCAACACGTACCGTTAAACTTCCTCTCAGAAACATTACCATAATTATTAAACATTTATAAACTGTGACGATGTAATTAAATAGAAATTGCTATTAAATTTGAAGGGGATGAGTATACTACATTTTCAGTGACGTTTCTATTCAGCTAAGAGTATGTGTGTTTATAAAGAAATAAATAAACAAACAAACAAACAAAGCTATACTGAAGTTAATGTAAATAATGTAAATTAGTTATTGAGATCATTCACTTGTTTGCATTAATAGTTCTTGAGCTTTTTTTTTTTTATTCCCACCCACATTCTGGAATGTTGAAGCCTGCTTGTGATTATAGTAAAATCACGTGACACTCATTCATGACTCCATGTGACTCCTGGCTATTGCAGCAGAGCTAAATCAGGATTTCAGATCAACAGGGTGATGGTAGCGCACTGTGGAGTTCAGAAAGAAGGTTCTGGGTTCAGTGAGGGCGTCTTTGTGTGGAATTTGCATGTTATCCACTTGTTTGTATGGGTTTCCTCCCAAAGTCCGATCACATGCACATTAGGCTGACTGGCTGGTCCAAATTGCCCCGAGGGTGTGAGTGTGAATTATTGTGGTCTAGCGAGCTGTTCAGGGTGGAACCCACCTTCGCCTAGTGTCATAATCTTCTATTAGGGATGTAGGGAGGCTGGAACCTATCTCAGCTGACATTGGGCGAAGGCAGGTTACACCCCACCCTAAATAGCTTGCCAGACCATCACAGGGCAACACACACCCAACCATTCACACTTATTCATACCTAGGGGCAATTTGAAACGGCTACTTAGGTTAATGTGCATGTCTTTGGACTGTGGGAGGAGACCAGAGGAAATCTCCGCAAAAACACGGCCAGCATGCAAATGCCATACAGAAACATTCGGGACGTGAACCCAGGATCTTTCTGTGAGGCACAAGTACTAACCACTACACCACGGTGCAGCCAGTATACTATACAGGTAGTGTCCAACTTACAACCGCATTTGGTTCGGACCAACAGGTTGTAAGACGGTTTGGATGTAAGCCGGGTCTGTACATGTATTACGACTAGTATGTGCAGTATACTGTACCTTTCTCTGAGTTCATATCAAAAGCCCTGTGATATTCCCGCTAAGCAGCAGAGTCGGTCTATTCTTAAGCACTTTATAATAATATTTTTAAAATAATAATATTCATAATAATGATGATAAAATGAGTACATCAGAGGGACAAATGAGTACATCAGAGGGACAACACATGTAAGAGGTTTTGGAGACAAAGTCAGAGAGGGTAGATTGAGATGGTTTGGACATGTACAGAGGAGGGATAGTGAGTATATTAGGTATATTAGTATAGTAGGATGCTGAGGTTGGAACTACCAGGCAGAAGGCCTAGAGAAAGACCAAAGAGAAGGTTTATGGATGTGGATGAAGGAGGACATGAAGGTGGTTGGAGTAAGAGTAGAAGATGCAGAGCATAGGGTGAGATGGAGGCAGATGAATCACTGGGGCGACCCCTGAAGGGAAAAGCCGAAAGGAAAAGAAGAAGAATGATGATGATAATAATATTACTATTTTTTTTTTCTTCTTGACATTCTCTCATCTTTCTGTATGAGTGTATGTATCTAGAATACACTAGTGCTGCGACTAATGATTACAGTATTTTAATAATCGATCAGTTATTTTTTCGATTTAATCAATAAATCGGAAAAGAGCACAAACATTTTAAAATTTCCATTGCTATATTCGAATATTGATCATTTGTTTTCAAATTGCCAGTCGAAAATAGTACACAAACTCCAGAGTAATACATTATGATAATATAAAAGAAACTTTCGCAATCGTACAACATTTTGGCTGCGCATTCCGGTAAAGGTTAAATAACCTCGCTAGGAACATGACAGCTGTCACAATGACAAGCTTACGTGATTGTGTATTACTACTTAGCTCATTAGCTGCCTGCCGGGTGCCGAGGTCAGTTCTGAATGAACAGTAATGGTGGAATTCATTGCATTGTGAGCTTTCGTAATGAACTATCATACATATATACACAGAATCCAAAATTTATTCTGTTTTGAAGAGGGGAGAAAAAAAACGCTCCCCGACTTACATTCATCCATTTTACGTTTTTTTTTTTTTTTGTTTTTTTTTTTTCAAAAAAAAAATTGTCAGATTTTGCGTACGAGACGTACCCACGTAGTACGCTAATGTAGTGATGCAATGACGTAATAATGCTGCGTCCATTGTTTACAAACGACAGACTGAACGTGCCCTGCTGCTTCCCAGTTCACTGCGTGTTACTCTTGTGTTAAGACGTCGTCTCTGTGATCTTTATGCTTACACAGTTTTGCGGACTTTTGTAACCCTTAGCAAATATGGTTGGTCAGAAGCGTAAGCCTACTAGCATGGGTGCAAGTTTTCCAGCCTAACTTTCCGGTTTTCCCAAGACTGAATTAACTATCTGTTTGGATCGGCACAATCTACCATGCATACTCAGTTAAACAAAGAGAGTTCAAAAATGAATGAAAACCCGAATCTATAAAAGAAAGAGAACTCCACTTTGCTGATGATTCACATCAGTGCAGGCTGAGTACTAAACGAGTATTCAACGGCGCCCTTGCTCACTTGAAAGACCGGAAGTCCGGATAGCCCGTGCTTTGTCTCAAGCACAAGCAAGTGAACTACTTTCAGGGGAGCGCCTCACATATTGTAAGCGTTGATTGGCTATTTTATGCTTCATGTAAAGTGACTCAGCTCAGCTTCATGTCAAGTGACCATCTGTCGACCATCGGAACCATTTACAAGCAGAAAAATCGCATCATAGAGAATGTTAAAGGTTATATTTGATACTGTATTTGATATTTGATGAATGAATTTGATTAAAATTTATTTGAAATTATTTTGCTTGAATTTAATTTATTTGAAATTAATGTTGATATTATTTGATATATTTGATATTATTTTACAATGTTATGTTTATAATAATTGATTTAGGGGTGTTTTATGAGATACGGTAATGGTACTTATGGATGTATAGTGCAGCATGAACGTCATACATCACTGGAACATTCAGTAACAACTTAGGTTCGTTTCAACTTACGTTCGGCCGTCCGGAACCAAACAAAAACGTAAGTTTGGGTGCGTCTGTATATATATATATATACTTTTTCTCCCCCTTTCAAAACAGAATAAATTTTGGATTCTGTAGTCACTTATCCTGCTGATGTGCCGGGTTCTTCATCAATAATACATGTTTTCTTTTAAGATGCTCCCGTGCCAAGCCATCTCACTTTTACAAAGCCTGCATTCAACACATTTATGGGGAAGATGGAGTTTAAAATGCTCCCAAACTTTTGAAGATTTCAGTCGAACACTTTTTTTTATCCCAGTGCCGCTGGCAGTCGACTGAACAAAGACTATTTGATAACGAGATTTGTTGCCAATACTTGATAATTGATTTTTATCAATTTTGTCAGTTCGTTGTTTCAGCACTACAACACACATGTATTCATCTGTCTCCATGTAGTATTTTTCATTAACTCTGCATTAATGTAAATTTGTTACACTTTGTACATAAAGTGAACATTTGAGAACAACCTGCTAATAATGTTACTGTTTTTTTTTTCTCAGGACTAATGTTTTTTAGTCAAGGGTGGTCATGAAGTCGAACAGTCATCAGTCTTAAGTCGGTGACTTCCTGTACATGGACTATTTAACTCGACATCATCCGTCAAGCCTGATTCGAATAATAGTTTTAGTTTACACGACATAGGAATGTCAAAAGCAAACAAAATCAAGATTTTATAGGTTTTATTGTTTTTTTTTTGTTTGTTTGTTTTTACACATTTTAACCAGAGCTCATCTGCACACTCTGAGCAAATCATAAGCATTTCAGGTGCTTAAAGCTTGGGTTGGTAATCTGAAAAACTAAATTTAAAAAGTAGCATCTCTTCTGGTCTTCAGCAAATCTCTTCCTTGCCCTGAAAGGCCCTTCTGAAGCCAGGCCTCATCCATATGCGCTCTGTCTTCAGGTTTGTGCACAGTATGATCACACATGAGCAGAGAGACACGGGATTTTATTGTCTATTTCCTAAATGACCATAAGGCAGTAATTGGTCAGTGTTTGATGATAGACTTTTTTTTTGAGTCTCATAAGTTATAGATGGCTGTTTGGGTGTAAAGTCTATTTTAAGCATTATAACAGTTTATACAGCTGTGGGGCAGTGGTGGTCTAGTGGTATAGGGTGCTGGATCGCTGATACTAAGGTTGGGGGTTTGAGTCCCACTCTCCACAGGGTTGTCACCGTGCCATGTCTCTCACTGTCCATGGTGAGAGGTTCATGTAAAATAACCATTGCTGACTTTCACAAAGAAGAGCTGCAAAGCTGTCAGCGTATTTCTGTCCCTTGTAAAAGGGTTGTGTCAGGAAGGGCATGTGATGTAAAAACCTATGCCAAATCCAACATGCGAATCATTTGCTGTGGCGACGCCTGAAAAAGGGGAAAAGCCGAAAGGAAATATCTATCATTTCAACAGTTTATACAGCTATGTACAATAGTGATATACAGATAAACATTTACCACCCCGAGCTTTAAGATCACTGAATACTTTAGTATATACAGGGATCCCTTGCTACTTTGTGCTTCAGTTTCTGCGTTTTTTCAAAAATATTCATCGAAAAAATAAGAAAATTGAGGAAAAATAGGGAAAAAGTTAAGGAAAATGCAGCAAAACAAGGCCAATTATGCAAAAAAACCCAAACAAACAAAAACAAAACCAACCAAAACCCCCCAACAAAACGAACATTTTTATGTGAGGTGTTCACACACGTGTCTGTTTGTGTGTGTACAGTATTTATATTTTATTTACATCTTATGCATTATTTTTGAATGTTTAATTGTTATTATAAGCATTTATTGCATTAAATATGTATTTATTGATACTATATACACACATATACATGTACATATACGTCAGTCAGGGGGGTCGATCCTACTTCACAGAAATCAGCAGTCGAGGGGGGTCTCGGTCCTCATTAACTGCGGAAAGTGAGGGATACCTGTAGTACATGAAAACACAGGAAAGGCAAACTAAAACAAGATCCTTATCCCTCCATTTTTAAACCAATGATGATGGTGCCTACTCCAGGTGACCAAGACAAATAAAGTCTCATTTTGCTTCAAGAATGATCCATTTGGGGTAATGATTTTCCTATTTAGCAGACCAATCAGATTGTGGCATTCTTGTGCAGCATATTCTAATACCATTTTCTAATCCTAATACATGTTCCAGAGATGGACGCTGACTCAGTCGACCCTTATATATTTTCAAGTCACTCGTTACCATCTGACCACCGTTTCCTGCCACCACTAACCAATGGGATGCTGGGATGGAGAGTGTTTGGAAAAATTATGCATAAAGCTGGCGTCTATAATGGAGAAGTCGGAGCCTGTCACCGCGCTGATATACCATGTCCGCTTGCATTCAGGATGAAGGTCGAGGAGGGGAAGCACATGTACAGTTTGAACACTCACACTGGTACAGCCACCCCTATGTGTACCCCATTCTGTTGAGGTTTGCTATAGGATATTTGCTAAAGCTGCTCTATATCGCTGGATGATAGAGCATTTCTTTTGTTTTCTTCGTCCACTGCAGGAATATTTACTCACACAGTATGTACCTCTTATGTGGAAGCATCTCAAGTGTTCTATGCTCATCGACAGTATCCCAATCTGCTGATCATGGAAGTGCAGCTAAAGCGCCAAAAGAGCTCTGAGGAACCAATCACAGTGAAGCTTGATGGGTATTTCACTCCTCAGAGTCCTGACATTGCTTTTGAGGACGCTCCTGACTACAGAGGAGGAAGGTACGTCTGAACAAATCTGGGAGATATCCTAGAGGTATGTATTTTGGTGTTGGAAGATCAATAGATTATCATTGAACTTAATCTGTAAACTCACTACTTTATCCTGAACGCACATACCTCTATTTCGCCAACAAGGATCGGTTTATAGTTTATCGGTTTCGCCAACAAGGATCTGGTTCACAAAATGATTTTATAACTTTTAGAGCATTCTGAAAAAAAAAAAAAGAGTTGGTTTAGAGCCTGGGTAGCGTGGTGGCATGGTGGTTAGAATGTCAGCCTCACAGCAAGAAGGTCCTTGGTTTGAGTTATGGGCATTTCTGTGTTCAGTTTGGTTTCTTCCATTCTTGCGTCCCCCCCAACCCCACTCTGGTTTCTTCCAACAATCTACAGACGTGCACATAAGGTGACTGGCTGTTCCAAATTGTCCCTAGGAGTGGATGTCAGTTTGAATTGTTGTGTTGCCCTTTGATGGTCTGGCAAGTTGTTCAGGGTGCACCTCGCCCTTTTCTAGTGTTGGCTGAGATGGGTACCAGCCTCTCTGTGACCCCAGTAGTATGAAGTGATTTGGCAAATAAGTGAGTGAGTGTGTTTGGAACCTGACAATATGTTACCCTCACTAACAGAAAGTCTTGAAAATAAACATACAGTCGGCCCTCTACTTACGAAATTAATCTGTTCCAGCGCCTTTTCCGTATGCGGGTGTTTTGTAAGTAGGGGCGCATTTTACATGTAAAATACCTGATTCGTTCCAAGGCTCCCAAGACTACCCCATAAACCCTTTAAAAATGATAAAAGTACACCAATTTTGTATGAAATATGTGTTAAAAGTAAAAGAAAATTATTATTATACCATTTAAACATTTTATTAACATATGTTCATAAAATGGTTTCATATTTATTAATTAAACCATTATTAAACATTTTTTATTAACACACACACATACATACACACACACACACACACCTGTCTTTCTCTCTCTCTCTCTCTCTCTCTCTCTCTCACACACACACACACACACACACAATACAGTACGCATTAAATGGGTATTGTATACACATTAAATGTTTATTGTGGCGCTGCGGGCTCTGCCTATTAGCAGGACGCTGGAGCATTTTAAGATGTGGAATTCAAAGCGCATTCCCTGTTTGACATATCGGAGGTCTCAAAACTCAACTCAACTTTGAGTTGGAAACTCAACTTTAACTTTTTTTTGAGGGATCGGAGGTCCAGATGAGCTGCGTTTTGTTCATATGCGCCACATTTATTAAACATTTACTGAATTAAACACTTAAAAAAAAAAAAACTAAAGAGTTAAGCCTCCTTTCATCTCTGACTAACTCTGTAGGCAGTCTGTCCCTATCTCTCTCTCTCGCTCTCTTTCTCACACACACACGCACGCGCACATGTGCGCGCACATACACACACTCTTTCTCTCTCTCTCTCACACACACAAAAAACCTCGGGCCCCGCCCACATGCAACGCACAGCTGACGGAACAATTCTATTTAAATGGACGGGATTTTTTATTTAAAGTGGGATTTCAGTACCTGTTTGAAAGATCAGAGGTCCTCATTCAATATTAACTTGCTTCCTTGCGAGATCGGAGGTCTTCTCCCACGGATCACTCTGTTTTAATATCATGCCGAAATAATCGCCTCCGTCACTGTATTTCCGCTTTAAGGTCTCCTTCTGGTTTAATATTGTCCCGAATGTAGAGGGATTTCGGCGATAACGAAATATAACGCTGCATGATCAATCTCAAAACAAGCCAACATTCAACTCTCCTTCATGCATGTGACAAACAGGAAGTATGGGTACAGTCAGCTGCCTCCTGGCCAATTTGGTGCTTTTCGTAAGAGGGGGTAGGTAGGTAAAGTCTGTTGGGTTTTTACACCCGAGCCTCATGGCTCATCAGGCCGGTGCTGATCCCCGGTTTCCATAGCGTGAAGCGACCAGGAGTTCAACTCCCCCTGGATGGGACGCTAGTCCATCGCAGGTTACCTTCCCAGTATATTTTTACTGGTACCCATTTATACTGCTGGGTGAACAGAGGCACACATGTGGTTGAGACCTTGCCCAGGGGTCTGAGCACAGTGAGGGTCTCCATGGGATTCGAACTCACAACCTCCCGATCATGAGCGCAGCATCCTAACCACTACGCCACCGACCCCACTTTTCGTAAGAGGAGGTTGTTTTCATATCCCGGGGACGAAAACTTAGGAAAATGTTTTTTTCGTAACCCGAAATTTTCGTACCCAGGGGGTTTCATAAGTAGGGGGCCGACTGTATATTCATTCAATTTGGAACCCACGAATAGCCGATGATCACATCAGTGGGTGTGGTATTAGTTCAGCCCACCATTAGTGCAATGCCCTGTATTGGTAAAACACCATTGATTACAATATTTCAGTTTAAAAATCTGGAAAAAAAAAAAAAAATAGTGGGCGGGTTTACCAACTGGCACCAAGGTCCATATAGATTCCTGAACTGAAGTGGTTGAGGAACCCCTTCCCTCTTGGTCGAAAAACTGTAATATCAAACCAGACAAACACCTTTTTTTAATTATTTTATTTATCTATTTTTTTAAACAGGCACATATTTGGACACACTATGTCAGCAGAAGTCCCTGGAGTACATCGTCCTTGTGTGCACCTTATCTGGACGACACCAGTCTCTCATGTAACGTTATGGCCTGACCAGAGCCAGTGTAGCTGGAGCTTCCTGGTTGCAGTTGCAGAGAGCAGTGAAATTGCCCAGTTTTGCTTTGACACTGCTTTAGAGCTCATGCAACATGGCGACCTGCAAGCTTCCCATGTAAAGGCGTGGGCGGAGCTATGGCATGGCAGCAGTGTGGAGCTGGTCGGACCAAAGACTTTGAGTCAAGCTGTGATTGGCTGCATGTTCTACCTTCTCAGCGCGTTCCCCTCTCTGACTGAGACGCCCACACCGTTTGGGGGCATCAGTCCAGGTGGATTGTCGAACGGGGGACATGGAGAAGGACAGGACTACTGGGGTCATGTTTTCTGGGATCAGGTGCAGTTCTAAATAGTACGAATCACTGGTGGTGTGCACTTATTGACCACTTTATTATGAACCTTTGTACACTGTTTATCCCGACCTACTTGCTCATTTTCCAAACCGCTTATTCCTAGTAGGGTCGCGGGGAGGCTGCCGCCTATCGTAGTTGACACTGGGTGAAGTAAATATACACCCTGAACAGTTCGCCAGACCATCCCTTGGCCAACACACACAACCATTCACACTCACAACTAGGGGCAATTTGGACTGTGGGAGGAAACTGGATTGCCTAGAGGAAACCCACACAAGCATGGCGAAAACATGCAGACTTCAGTATGTGCTAGTACAGTGGTACCTCGACTTAGGGAATTAATCCGTTCCGAGGACGAGCTCATAACTAGAAAAGTTCGTTCGATGAAACAGAAATTCCCATCGGAAACAAGAGAAAACCAATTAATCTGTTTCAACCCCCTCCCAAACTCGTATAACCTGCCACAAACACATATTTTTGATATATATTTTGATCGTAATATATTTAAGATAAGCATGTAACAATAAACATTTCACAGTAATAACACATGTACAGTAGTACAGTAACATTAATAATACTGTAATTAACAATAAATAATCATAAAACAAGAATAAACAATAAGTCAATAAACAATACAGTAAGTGCGTTTGAACTTAAGAATAGCACTTAGCATTAATTTACACTATTTCTTTTTACTTTTTATTTGTTTATTTTTTGGACTTTTTAACTGTTTTATTTCACTTCACAATTTTGATCGCTTGTCTTCTGCTGCTTGGCTGCATTCCCATTGCCGTTAATCTCTTTCGACTTGATCCACAATAGGAGAAGCCTCTCCATCTCATCATTGAGTCCCGATCGTTCCTTAGATAAAACACTGACCCGCTTTGCTGGTTTAACTCTCTTCAACGTGGCCTTCTGTTTGAGAATTGTACAAATGCTTGATGCTTTCTTCCCCAAACTCCTTACACAGATCGGCTACGCGGACTCCTTTTTCATGTTTATCTATGATTTCAAGCTTCGTTTCAAGAGAAATCGATTTTCTCCTCTTGAATAAATCAGCCACCTTCTTACGACCCATCTTAGAAACACTGGGGATATGCACAATAAAAAATAAGATTATAAAAAGTCACAAAATCCGAAGCACAGAAAAGAAAAAACTTTTTGTGCGTGCACGCTGCTCGTTGGCATGGAAAGGAGAGCAGAGGAATACATGCAGAAGAATATGAGGCTAATTGGCCCGTATGACCTTGGGGAACCTGCATTTTTAACATACTGGTGGACCAGCTTTATAAGTGTGATTGCCATTCTCTGCACTAGGTGGCATTGGTGCTCTCACTGTATTTTCTATGGTGTAAAGAAAAAGCAACGAGCAAACGATATGAAGTGCAGTTAACACTATTTATAGTCGCGCTTGGGGGGGGGGCATAAAATGTTTTTTTTTCTTCCTATAGGGGGCATTACAGAAAATAATTGAGAAGCACTGCACAAGGTATTCTTGGAGAGCTGAGGAATACACACGGAAGAATACAATGCTAATCAACTCGGAAAAGCCATTTCCCCATCAAAACTCGTAAATCGAAAATTTGCTCATTGGATGGGTCAGAGTTTTGGTTGGATTGAAACTCGTATCATGGAAAAGTTGTTATTTTGGACACTCATAAGTAGAGGTACCACTGTACTAGACTAACTCCACTATATGGAAACAGTAAGAACCTACTAACCTCTACGCCACTATGCCGTCCTGCACACTGTGTATTCGGTCATGGAATTGGCCAATGAGGTGGTAGCACATCTGGATGTAACCTCCTGCAGCTATAGGTGAGGAATTTTAGTTCAAATTCACAATAAGCAACCCAATGAAGCGAAGAGTATATAAAACGGTTGTTCATTCAAAATTTGTTTCTAACTGAGACCTGAATATAATTCAACTCATTAAGTATAAAATTTCTATGGCATTTGTGATGGCCTGGTGATCTTTCCAGGGTGTACCTCGCCTTTGTCATGAGTCGGCCGAGATGGGACCTCCGACGACCGTAATTAGGATTAAACGGTTCAAAAAAAAAAATGAATGGATATAAATCCAAAGCTATAAAGCTTCTCAGTCTTCCACAAATATTGCCAGATATCTACTTTTGTTTAAAATTCACAGACCTCAGGATCACATAATGATCAAATCTCTAATCATCGGAGATCACTAGGCCTGAAATAAATACGCAGGACTCGCTGTGTACCAACATGAATTCTTCAAGCCTCCATTTTCTTTCCAGCATTGTGTTGGAAGAACTGAAACCTGGTAGTTTGGTTAAATATTAATACCCTTTTTATTAATTTATTTATATATTATTTATTTATTTATTTATTTATTCACTTATTCAGCTTTTGCTGCACTATAGACCAAGGGTCCGCTATAAGGCAAGAGGGTCACCAGGATGTAACCGCAAACTGACTTCACATTGCTCCACTCAAACATTACAGGATGTCCAATCCACTCTGTGTGATTCAGACGGTGCTGCTACAGTCGCCTGACGTCAGATAGCGTCCACTCTGTCAGGTCGGGGTAAATGGATTTGCCCTGATTTTACAAGTTGGAACTCTGACTTTGAGTGGTGTATATTTTGCTTATAATATTAATGAAATCTACATTTTTTTTTATGTCTAGGACACCTGGGTGTATCCTAGCATTGCACTCTTTCACCCTACCCTTGCCAGAGCTGTGCTAGAATACAGAATACGAACATCAGAAGGTGCCCGGATCAATGCCCAGAAGCAGGGTTATAAGGTATGCATGAGAGTGGTTGTATTTATGTGCTTGGAGTGCCTGTAGTGGGGATAATATTCCATTAATGTAATAAACTCAAATTAAAAGTACAGACGCTCCCCAACTTATGTTTTTAATTGGTTCCGGACGGCTGAACGTAAGTTGAAAGTGAACATAAGTTGTTACAGTGACGTATGAAGTGTGACGTATGACGCTCATACTCTAATATACATCCATAAATGCCATTACCGTATCTCATAAAACACCCCTAAATCAATTATTATAAACATAACATTGTAAAATATCAAATAATATCAACATTAATTTCAAATAAGTCACTTATTTATACCGAGTCACTTTACATGATGCTTAAAACAGTCAATCGACGCTTACAATATGTGAGGCGCACAATACCGAAAGTAGTGTACTTGCGAAAGTAGTGTACTAGCTGTGGGTTATACAGACTTCCGGTCTTTCAAGTACACAAGGGTGCCGTTGAACTCGTTTAGAACACAGCTTGCACTGATGTAAATCCCAGCAAAGCGGAGCGTTCTTTCTTTTGTGTAAGTAAGTAAGTAAACTTTATTCAAGAGATGCATACAAAGAACAAGTATACACTCTTAGTATTCTGATAAAAGATAATAAATATCTGTAATTGTTCTGTAATTTGTGGATTCGTGATTTCATTTTACAACTCTCTTTGCTTAACTGAGTACAGTATGCATGGTAGATTGTGCCGATCTGAGCAGATAGTTAATTCATCTCTGTGTATGAGACTTGCACCCACTCTAGTAGGCTTACACTTCTGACCAACCATATTTGCTTAGGGTTACAAAAGTCCACAAAACGGTGTAAACACAAAAATCACAGAGACGACGTCTTAACACAAGGGTAACACACTATATATATATATATATATATATATATATGTGTGTGTGTGTTTACACTCAGTCTGTAGTTTCATTGCATTACGTCAGCGTACTACGTAGGTACGTCTAAACTCAAAATTTGATTTTTTTTTTGGAAAAAAAAGTAAAAATGTAAAACGGATGAATGTAAGTTGGGGAGCGTCTGTAATTGTTTACTTGTTAAAACTACAACAACCAATACAACATGAATAAAAGTAAATAGAATTGCTGGTGAAATGGGCTTTAGTTTGCACTGTGGTTGCTATGCCACTGTGAAGATGAAGATGATGCAGTAACGGATTGGTACCACAAGGTGGCAGTAAAGTGTAATGAAGGAAACCCTAAAACTAACAGGACAACTATTCATTCAATCATGTTCTAAACCCCTAAGTCTTAATTAATTAGTGTTGAGAGGAGGCTAGGGCACATCTTTGCTAACTCTAGGTGAAGGGCCATCGTAGGGCAAACATTCACACAACTGTTCGCACTCACACTTGAGGGTGATTTGGAAAAGCCAGTTAGCCTATTGTGTATGTTTTTGGACTGTGGAAGGAAACTGGAATACCCGGAAGAAACCCATGCAAGCTCAGGGAGAACATGCAAACTCCACGCAGAAACTCTGAGCTGGGAATCGGACCCAGGCCTTCTTGCTGTGAGGCGTATGTGCGAACCACTATGTCATCGTGCTGCCACATGACAACTAATAAAAAATAAAACTAGTCCATTCCCCAAAATAAAAGCTGGAGAACGTAAACGTCTGCCAAGCTCAAAGCATTTTGCTTAAAGTTGTTTACAAAGAGACAGATAGGTTAAACAAACCAGTGCTGACAAAAACACCACCTTCTTAATGTTGACAATAATCCGAAACCTGAAACTTTCAGTCTCCCTTCTAGTCTCTGCATTCTTCTGACAGCAGCGATATAGAGTTTGACATATGTATCACACACTGGCATGTCGTTTTTCATTCCGTATTTGTAAGCAGGGCTTTAAGTTTCCATGGGAGAGTGCTGTGTCTGGTCAAGAAGTGAGTCTGGTGGAGATGTGTGGAATGCAGGAGATCCATATTAATGGAGATGTAGCTTTTGCCTTCCATCAGTACCTCCGCCTAACCCAGGTACTCTTGTGTATCACACTAAATCAGCCTGAAGATGTATGTTAAGAAAACGCCTTCAAAATCCACTACTGTCCTCCTTAAAGGACGTGGACTTATTTAAGGAGGGCGGTGCCAGTGACGTGGTGTGGGGTATTGCTGATTACTGGGTGTCGCGGGTTACCTGGGACCCCGATGACCAGCGCTACCACCTGAAAGGTACGTGAAGTGACATCAACAGAAAAAAGGTGTATCATTGTTTGAGGAGAATCATGAAAGGGGAATTCTGGAAGGTTTTCTGGTTTTGTTGGTTAGGAGTGATGCCTCCTGATGAGTACAACAACAATGTTGACAACTCGGTATACACCAACACTGTGGCCAAGTACAGGTGTGTGCGTGTGGTGTGTGCTTGCTTTTGTATTTAATAAACCTCATTATTCTCATCCACATTTTCTCATCTTATTTATTAAACTATCTGTTTTCCAGTCTGGAGTTTGCTGTTGACTTGGCAACATTGCTGCAGCATCCCATCCCCTCAGAATGGCAGGAAGTAGCTGATAAACTGAAAATCCCCTATGACCCTGGACTGAAGTATCACCCAGAATACGATGGCTACAAAAAGGGTGAACAGAAATTAATTTATTATGCTTCACTGGATTTTCTAGGTGTGTGTAAAAGAATAAAGTGTAGAACTCTGGAGTTAGTTCCTACCACCAGGAGGTGCTACACTTTTTTCTGGTGAAGGTTTTGTAGTCATTGTTGTATGTTTGTTGGTTAACGATTTCCTGTCAAATCGATGGGATGAATGTCATCCAGACACGGTCAGTGTGTTACCCCACTCTCACTCGCTCATTTGCCAAACTGTTTAATCATGTTAGGGTCATGGGGAGGTTGGTGTCTATCTCAGCCGACATTGGGCAGGATCGGGACACACCCTGAACAACCCAATTCAATTCAGTTTTATTTGTGTTGTGCTTTGTAAATTCATACTATTACTGTGTATAGCTGCTTTGCGCTAATGTCGATTGTAAAAAAGTATATGAGATGAAACATTTTCTACCACCTCTACACATCCTTAATGAGCGTCACCCGCAGTGACGTTGGCAAGGAAAAACTCCCTCAGTTGATGTGAGGAAGAAACCTTGAGGAACCAGGCCCCAAAGGAAAACCCATCCTGATTTGGTTGAAACCATAAGTGGTGCCTGTACCGGTCCGTTGTGGTGAAGGAGCTGAGCCGCAAGGCGAAGCTCTCAATTTACCAGTCGATCTACGTTCCAACCCTCACCTATGGTCACGAGCTTTGGGTAATGACCGAAAGAACAAGATCACGGATACAAGCGGCTGAAATGAGCTTCCTTCGCCGGGTGGCGGGGTTCTCCCTTAGAGGTAAGGTGAGAAGCTCCATCATCCGGGGAGATGTCGGAGTAGATCCGCTGCTCCTCCGCATTGAGAGGAGCCAGTTGAGGTGGCTCGGGCATCTGGTCAGAATGCCCCCGGACGCCTCCCTGGTGTGGTGTTTCGGGCATGTCCAACCGGGAAGAGACCCCGGGGTCGACCTAGAACACGCTGGAGGGACTGTCTCTCGGCTTGTCTGGGACCGCCTCGATGTCCCCCCGGGAGAGTTGGAGGAAGTGGCTTGGGAGAGGGACGTCTGGACCTCTTTTCTTAGGTTGCTGCCCCCGCGACCCAACCCTGGACTAAGCGGAAGATGATGATGATGATGATCTGATCATGGGCAGTGGCTAGACCCAGCTTGGAGCCGGTCTAGAATGGAGAGGTAAGATGCCTCCTTCCCTCCGCTCGTCTGGGTGTTCACTTTGGCCAAGTGACAGTACACCCTTAGCCCTCCTTACCAGGGTCACGGTGTATATGTATGACAAACGTGGTGAATACCCTCTAGATACTGCTTCCTACCCTATTCTCTTGTTAGAGGAACAAAATAATGAAGATGCTTGTGTCATAAAATTGGGGCAAAGAATGGATCTTTTCCAGTTTGTCCCACAGTATTCACTTGTGGTGTGGTGTCCCATGTGAATTACATTAGCTTTGTTCGATAACCACTGTGGAATTGGAAATCCCTAGTGGTTGCCCGCACCTAGGGCAACCAAATGAAATGAATGAATGAATGATGATCTGAAAAATAAAGTGTGACAAAGGTGCAAAAAAGTAAAAAAATCAGTAAGGGGCAAAAACGTTGGCACAGCACTGTATGTAAGCGAAAGTGCTGCCCCCTGCAGTAGTTTATTATTATTCGAGGTATCACTAAGCATCCTGCAGTTTTACGTCTAAGGGGGGCGTGCCATGATCATAAATGGCAAGAAGTTCATCACCAGTCAGTGCTCTATAGGTTGAAAGTAGTATTTTATATTCGATGTGAAATTTAACTGGGAACCAGTGCTCCTATTAGAACATCCAGACAGTAACACAGTACAATAATCTCAAGGTAACAAAAGCATGAACAAGTTTTTCCGCGTCATGCAGTGACATCATATTAATATATTTTAACAACATTCCTGAGATGAAAGAAGGCCACTTGAGTAATATTATCTACATGAGCTTCGAATGAAAGACCAGAGTCGGTTGAAATGGATGCTGGCTTCCCCCGGACCCTGATAAGGATTAAGCGGTTCAGAAAATGAATGAATAAATGAATGTTCACAAGACACCCTTTCGGGGGAGACACGTCATTATAATCACGCCAAGATAAAATGAATCCTGAATGTTCGGGGTTATTTATTGCAACTGTCACTATTACCCGCATGTGCCTGGTGGAGGTCTCTTGTCCCCTCTAGTTAGATTAATGTGTCTGTGTGTCCTAGGTCTACAAAGTGGTGTATTTTTTTTTTTTTTTTTTTTTTTTATGCCCTGAAAAAAAAAAATCATCAGATGGCTTCCATCTCATCGTTACAGCCATAATTATGCACGTAAAGTCCTTCTGGTGTAAACTACGGCATGGACCACAGTGGAAGTCTATCCAAAGCGCAAAAGATGAACATCAGACTGGCGACTAAAAAAGGCCTTTCATACTTCTGGTGTAAATTTTTAATCTGAGTGTTAATATGATATCTTTTTTGTTTATAATACAGGAAGTGAAGTGAAGCAGGCTGATGTCATTCTGTTAGGATTTCCACTGGGATGCCCCATGAGCCCAGAGGTCAGACGGAACGATCTGGAATTTTACGAGGCTGTCACTGACCCTCTTGGACCTGCTATGACGTGGGTAAGAATGCCCAGGTTTCTAGTTTAAATGATTAGTACAATACTTGTGTTAGTTTCAATAGGGAATCAAAGTGAAAATGTGTGTGTGTGTGTATGTATGTGTGTGTGTGTGTGTGTATGTGTGTGTGTATGTGTGTGTGTATGTGTGTGTGTGTATGTGTGTGTGTATGTGTGTGTGTATGTGTGTGTGTGTGTGTGTGTGTGTGTGTGTGTGCTCCACCAATAGAGTATGTTTGCAGTGGGCTGGTTGGAACTTGGTGAAGCAGAAAAAGCACAACAGCTTCTGCAAAAGTGCTTCAAAAATATACAGGAGCCTTTCCAGGTATTTTGATTGCATTTTGCTTCCCCTCCATATTCTGTCTCAAGATCTACACAGAAACAGCCACCTCACCTACACTGCATAATCATTATTGATGCCGTATATCGTCGACCTCCTGATGAAACCTGCAATTAGCATTTTTTACTTTTTTTTATATCTGGCCTTTTCTTTTTAAAGGAATGAAGGAGCTGCTAAGTGGCACATTGACAAAGTACATGATATCAACCTGGACATTTAGAGTTTGAATCCTACGATGCCATAACCAACCATGATTGGGAGTCCATGGGGCTCTCACCGGGGTGGGGGAGAGGATGGCATTTCATACCAATTCATGGGTGTCTGTGGGCTCATTCTTATGAGGGACGAACAGCACTTTCCCTCTGAGTGTGTTAGCATAGCCGCCAACTAGTACGTAAAAAACGTATTTAGTACGTTTTCTTGGGCCCGAGTATTACTTACTTACTTATCCTCTTCGTGTACAGAAGTATTGAAGTTGCTTGGTTTACCACGAAGAAGAAGAAAGCCAGTGTCATTTTTGCCATGTTGGTCTGTCCCTAGCAATCTTGACTGCTTCACCCCAGGTTTTCCCCATCTGCTTCAATTCTGTGTTAATCATTCTCCTCCATGTTTCTTTTGGTGTACCTCTTTTTCGCTTACCATCTGGAGTCCATTTGAGGGCAATGTGTGCTGGTTGATCTTTGTCCATCCTTATGACATGGCCAATCCACCTCCATCTTGTTTGCTTGATTTCTGTTTCCATGTCTTTTTGTGCAGTTTTCATCCACAGATCTATGTTGGAAATTGTAGCTGGCCAGAAGATCTTGCATATCTTTCTCGGACAGGTATTGTGGAATGATGACAGTTTCTTCATGTCACTTTGGATGATTCTCCAACACTCGCAACCATAGAGAAGTATGGATTTTACATTGCTGTTGTCAATTTTCACTTTGGTCTTTAGTGAAATACTTCTCGACTTCCAGAGTGGTCTAAGTTGACAGAATGCTGTTCTTGCCGTGTTCAGACGTGCCACTATCTCTTTTGTTGTTCCATTATCCTTGCTCACTATACTGCCAAGATAGGTGAAGTTTGCGTCTTCTTCAATGTTGTTTCCTTCTATTTGTATTGGTGTTGTATACATGTTATTGATGGTTATTATCTTAGTCTTCTTGGCATTTATTTGAAGACCAATGGATTTTGCTGTCCTCTCAAGGCTAGTTGTCTTTCTCTGCATCTGTTGTTTGTTGCTAGAGATGGGGCAGATGTCTGCAAAATTGAGGTCTTCCAGGAATGTCTGCATTGTCCACCTTATTCCTGTTGTGTCATTTCCAAGTGTTGTCCTCATGCACCAGTCTATAGCAGTTATGAAGAGGATGGGAGATATGAATCAGCCTTGTCTGACTCCTGTGTTCACTTTGAGCCATTGTGTCTGGCTACCATTGTGCATCCCATGACATTCATAGTTGGTGTAGAATGCCTTCATGAGTGTGATTATCTTGGGTGGAAGTCCATATGCTTCAAGGATTTTCCAGAGGCAGCTTCTGCTGATACTGTCAAAGGCCTTTCTGAAGTCAATAAAGTTAAATATGATCTTACTCTGCTATTCTAAGCTCTGTTCAATGATGTTTCGTATGGTGAATATGTGGTCTATTCATCCGCTGTTCTTCCTGAATTCTGCCTGTTCTTTCCTCAGTTTTGTGTTGATAGGTTGATTATTCTATTCAGCAGTACTCTGAAGAATATCTTACTCAGTATGGACAGCAGTGTTATACCTCTCTAATTATCACATTCTGTAAAATCTTCCTCCTTCGGTAATTTTATGATCAGACCCATTGTCCAATCCTGAGGGATTTCTTCATTTTTCCAGATCTTTGTGAAGAGGGAGTGAAAGATCTTTGTGGTGGAGTCAATATCTCCCTTTACGTCTGCTGTGATGGAATCAATTAATCAATTCCTGGGGACTTTCGGCTCTTGACTTTCCTGATTGCATGCCTCACCTCATTTAGTGTTACATCTTCAATATCGACATCTAGTTTTCCCCAAAAGGTGTGATAATTGGGGCTGGTCTACTTGTCTGCTTGTTTATAGTCATCTTAAAATGTTCAGCCCATCGTTGCAGTTGTTTGTCACCTGCTGTAATAATTTCTCCATACTTGGTCTTGACTGGCTTGTCACTGCTTTGATATTTACCACAAAACTTCTTGTTTATCTTATATAGCATGCTCAAGTCTCCCCATTGTGCAGCTACCTCTGCTTCATTACCAAGTTCTTCTATGAATTTCTTTTTGTCATCTCTTGCTTTTGACTTGACTTCTTTGTCTTTTGCAGAATACTCCGCCTGGGTTCTTGCCTTCAAACTTCCAGATTTTACCTGTAATAACTTCTGTTTGATGTTATTCCTATCCATTACCGCATCCCATGTTGGTTCACTAATCCATTCCTTCAAGTAGTGAGTGTTTCCACCTACCATTTATCACTATATGGTCTATTTGGTTGACGTCCCTTCTGTTTGGAGAGTACCATGTCATATTGTGGATGTCCTTGTGGTGGAATAAGGTTCCTCCTATTATTAGATCATTTAATCCACAAAAGTTGCTGAACAGTTCATATTCACATTTATATTTCCCAGACCAGATTTTCCCATGGTCCTTTCTCTGTTGCTGTTATCATTCCCAATTTTGGCACTGAAATCTCCAGAGTACAGTAGGCCCTTGACATCCGCGGGGGTTCGGTTCTGGGCCCTCCCGCAAATCGAGATAATCCGCGAGTTCTGTACCCGGAAGTAAAACCCCATGTATCACGTCACATGCGCGAATGAGCAGCCGGAAGTAAAATACTATGTATCTATTACATGCACTAAAATATGCTTCTTAAACACATTCTATAGACAGTCTTACTCATTAATACAGTATTAATGTAGTAAAATGTAGTAATGATTAAGAAAAACTTTTCAATTTTTACTGTAATCTTTATTGATGATAAAATATAAACATTATACAGCATACGTATAAAAACACCTTTCAAAGCATTCTATGAAAAACATACAGCACTGTAGTTTTCAAAAATGCCCACTAGAGGAACGTATTGCATTAGGCATGAGATGCCTGAATTCAGGTATTAACTGCATTTAAGTCCGAGCAGCTCAGCCACGCCCCCCAGCCGAAGCGAGTACAAAACAGAATTTTAGAGTTGGAGAGTGTTACAAACCAAAGAAGTGTTGATGTTGATGTGAGTTAATCCTGTGACGGAGGTGAGCGTGCTTTTGTTTATTGGGAGTAAATGAGAATAGTGAATTCAGGTGTGTGCTACCGAGCAGCTCAGCCACGCTTCTCAGGAAAGTAAACAGTTTGTTAGAGGCACAGCGCCAAAATCAAAGTCCCCCAAAACACAGACCATAACAAAAAGGACATAAAAGAACAAGAAATGTAATAAATTGGATAAACAAAACAAAATGAGAAACATGCTACACCACAGTAAATAAAATATAACACAAACATTTTAAACATTACCTGAGGTCATGTACTGGAATAATAATTGAAAAAGACTTTAATAGAGGAGTGTTTTACAACAGTTCAGACGATTATTCCTCTTCAGCAATGATGTGACTTCAGAGGAAACTGTCGTTTCTTCCGGAGAAAGTCTTATTTGTTCAGAAGAGACATCCAACCTCATTAGCTTTTTCTGGTGCTTAGCAGGTGTTTGAGTGACATCATAGAACTTAACTGGTAATTAAAACACACTAAAAAAAAAGGCTCATTGCCAACTTGTGCGCGAATGAGGAAAAAGGGGCGTGACATCATCGCAATCAATCAGCTGGAAGGACAACCATTGACTGAATTTGAATCATGTTCAAGTTGCTCGGCAGTCCACAAATTCTCAAATCGTGAGTGCAAAACCGTGAATAGTCAAGGGCCTACTGTATTAGCAGATCATGTGCTGGTACCTTGCCGACAACACTTTGTAGTTTCTGGTAGAAACTATTCTTTGCTTCCTCGTCGGCATCATTTATTGGTGCATAGCACTGCACTATGGCCATCTTTGAGTATTTTGAGAAGAATCTAGCTGTTATTATTGTCTGGTCTGTTGGATGCCATTCTATCAGAGCTTTTTTGTTCATAATTACAGCTAATCCTCTCAAGTGATGATTGTCCATTCTGCCGGAGTAGATGACCTGTTCACCCGTTGATGTCTTGACTGTTCCACTACCTGTCCACCTGCATTCACTCACACATAGTATATCTAGTTTGTATCTCTTCATTTCTTGTATCACCTGACTTGTCTTTCTTGTCTCATACATTGTGCGAACATTCCATGCACCCGTGTAAAGTTTGTGTTTGGGGCCCAGAAATATATTATTCCTGTCGTTAGCTCCATGTCTGGTTTGGCTAGCGGCACTCATAAAGTTGCTTCCACAACCAATATCTACTGGGCTCCTTTTTGCTTGGCTTTGGCTTTCTGACTTGGTTTCCATAGTGTTTGGGAGTTTTATGTGGCTGGGCTGCTAACC
Source organism: Plotosus lineatus (assembly GCA_024760905.1). NCBI lineage: Eukaryota > Metazoa > Chordata > Actinopteri > Siluriformes > Plotosidae > Plotosus > Plotosus lineatus. Next base: position 10,676,236 of record CM045742.1, read on the forward strand.
CTGCGCACAAACCTTCTCTTTTCTCATCCGGGCTTAGGACCGGCCATGGCGGAGTTGGTCTGAGTATTACCGACTGTAATATGTGAGCCACTCCACCGAAAGTAGGCACTTGTGTCCAAAAACGAGCTTTTTTTTAAGAGTCAGATAGAGGAGGGCCAAAGCTGCAAAATACAGCAAAAAGTTTGTCAATACCTTGAAAACTGACCGAGCTATGCCATTTCTTGTGTCAGCATTCAATTAAAAATTTCAAAAGATGTTTTAGAGAAAAATGAGCACAAAGATTGCACTTCTTCCAGGATCATTAGTCCTTAGTAACCAAACATTTTTATGCACCTCAGCCATAAAAAACTTTTAGCAAACATGACTAGGAAAAGTTTTATGAAGAGATGATGAGAGAAATCATCCTGATTTTAATCTGACAAGCCCTTTTTTAACCCATCAGTCACCGTGGTAACGCCCCCAAAATGAAAAAAAACAAAAAACGACTATGTCTGTTTTTTCCAATAAGATCAGTATTAATCTTTTCAACCATTATATAAAGGTTCAAATGCCTTCAAATGATACTGATTGAAAAAAAACACTGTCAGGTTCAAACAATCACACTGAAATTAAGAAAACCATATGTAAGAAAACTATGTAACAAAACTCACTGATCTCTTTATACAAGTAATCTTCATCAACTCTGCCCTCAGCATTATTATCTTAATCTATATCCTGCTCAGCAGAAAGGATCACACCATCTTCACAAACACCAGTCATCACACTTATATTAACAGATGCCTCTTCTTCATGAACATCAAAATCTTCATCAACACAGCTGGCATCATCATCATTAGTTTGTTCATCTGTAAAAGGAATGAAACATTTAAGTATTTTTCAGGTCTTGACCAATTTTCATACAAAACTAAACAACCCACGATCCAGCATGTCCAATCTATACAAGATTACACACAAATCAAATCATCAAAAAAATTCCATAATCAAAAATTTGCATGCCGAGAAAAATACTCGCCGGCGAAATAATCTTCAAGAACGCCAAGCATTCCGGCATCTTCAAAGCCCAATTCTCGCGTCGAATTTACATCAATTTAATGCTGCTAGACATCACAGATGACATTTCACTCGCCTTTTCCAGAAATTATGTGTATTCACAATCTTAAAAATGAACTTAACGACCGTTATTGAAGAGAAAGTCAGAGATAAATTCAGCATGCAGTAAACCAGAAGCAGGAAGTAAACCAGACGTTGCTTGTGCAAGCCTGAGCTGACCAATCAGTGTGCTCGTTTCAGATCTTCCTTAGCAACATGTATATGTGTATATAATATCATTAAATACATATTCAACGCTATCAGTGCTTATAATAACAAACATTCAAAAATAATGCACAAGATGTAAATAAAATATAAATACAGTACACACACATACAGGCGCTCGCGCCCACACAGAGATGTGCACCTCACATAAAAATGTAACTCATTTTGATGGGGAGGTTTTGGGTTGTTTTCGTTTGTTTGTGGGGTTTTTTTTTGTTGTTGCATAATTGGCCTTGTTTTCGCAGCATTTTTCTTAACTTTTCCCCTGTTCTTCCTTAATTTCCTTATTTTTTTAATTTGATGAATATTAAAAAAACGATGCACTGAGGCCGCATGAATTGAAGCGCGAAGTAGCGAGGGATCCCTGTGTATGTGTGTGTATATGTGTGTGCATATATATATATATATATATATATATATATATATATATATATGTGTGTGTGTGTGTGTGTGTGTGTGTGTGTGTGTGTGTGTGTACATACGTGAGTGAATTTACCCAGAAAACAGTTACATGGAGTCACCAGATTTCTCAAGTAGACACAGATGGTTATTTTATATTCATGTATAATTCCATTTGGACCAAAAATGAAGTAAGCAGGTCTCATCAGGAGGTCGAGGATATGCTGAAGGGACAATATAATAATTTTATTAAGAAAGAATTGTCATTTAAATTTTTTTCTTCTATGGACAAAAGTACCATTCTTATGCTGGTTGGCAAAAATTTGGGATAGAAACCTATTGTGAAAGGAATCATTTCAGATTTGTAAGTGCTTGTGTTTTCAGGTGTGGAGTGAGACAGCTGATGGTTCTGGAGCGGTCAACTTCCTTACAGGCATGGGGGGGTTTCTGCAGGCTGTGCTGTATGGGTACACCGGATTCAGGTGAGTTACTTCCTATAGTGACGTCCAGACATGCGATGAATAAAATCACTCATACTTTCTAAGGTTTATGGCATTTCATGTCCTTGGTCCAGATGTTTTGGTGATTCTTATCTGATCTGTTCTTCTCTGCAGGATACAAAAGGACTGTTTGACCTTTTCTCCACTGATTCCTAGCGAAGTGTCTGTGCTCCGTTTGAAAGGTATCAGTTACCTTGGTAATAAGCTGGACTGGGTGATGGATGCTCAGGAAGTTAGCGTTGTAGTGAGGGAGGACTGTAGACGTGAGCAGCCTTGTCCTCTCGAGATTATTCTACAGCGGTCTGGGGACAGAATCTCACTTAATCCAGGTCAGTAATGATCATCACTAAACTCTGATAAGAACCCAAATATACATCAGTCATCTGTGTTTTAATATTAACATTAACATTATATATACATTGTGTGTGTGTGTGTGTGTGTGTGTGTGTGTGTGTTTATCTGTTGACTGCAGGACAATCAGTGACGTTTCCACAGCAACGTGGCAAGGTCCAAAAACAAAGCACATCCTCATACTGTTGGCCTCTTTGATCCATAAATCAGCCAATCAGATTAGCTGCATTATGATGATACTTCATAGTTGAGTTGCTGTTTATACTTTGTTTATTACTGTTTGAAACCGTGGATTGCTTTTATTTTTTGATTGTGTGAAATGTTTATAATCCCGTTAAAACTGAAATTATGGCATTTTCTTTAAGTGCTGTATTTAATCCATGAATTAAGGTGATTTGTTGACATTTGACGAACCTTGTAAACCGATTAGACTACTATCTCTCACTCAGTCGTTTACCAAACCGATTAATCCTACTATGGTCTTGGGGAAGCTGGAGAATATCTCAGCCGACGCCGGACAAATGAACCCGAGTACTATTCGAGGTATATCCTGAAGAGCTCACCAGTACATCTCAGGGCAACACACACAAAATCATCCCCACTCACATCTAGGGGACAGCCCTGGGACAGCCCGTCAGCCTAAGGGGCTTATATTTGGATTGTAGGAGAAACCGGAGAACCCAGAAGATACCCACACAAGCACAGGAAGAACATGCTACATATAAACGCTTGAACCCAGGACCTTCTTGCTGTGACATGGACGTGCTAACGACTAGACTACCATGCTGCTCCTGTATATTTTGATTGTGTATAATGTACAGTACGTACTTTTACATTACATTGAGTGATGAGTTTAGACGGTATAAAACAACTTTGACAAAATGTAGGGTGCTGAATTAAATTAGAGTATACTGCATGTGAATGGTGTAATCTGATTGGTCTGCTATCTCTCACTCAGTCATTCATTTGTGATTAATTATATTAGGGTTGTGAGAAGGCTGGAGCCTATCTCTGCCAACACTGAGCAAAGGCATGGCTCACTCCAAACGGCTCACAAGGCCAACACACACACACACACACACACACACACACACACACACACACACCTTTCACATACACCTCCACGTCTGGGGCAATTAGAAACAGCAGATTATTTTCTGCGGCTTGCTGAGTACTACTGTACCACTGCTAAGCATGCAGGGTGATATTTTTCCTTCTTCAGTGGCTGTTCCTGTCCCTGGTTGTGACGTAAATTCGTTGTTTTGGACTATTGGCTGGGCTGCACGCAGCAGACAACACATTATCGGGCAGTGCTGAGCTGCGTCGCCAGAAAAATGGTGCAGTTCAAATCATACGGCTGCACAAACAACAAACTCAAAAATCGCAGAAAACAACATCAGCACAGGGTGTCCTCTGAAAACGTTTCCTTTCAGATGCAGGTCAGTAGTCTGTGAAGAACCAGCTCTGCTATCGGCGTGACCTCCAGACACGACTACTTGATATGAAAGCCAAGGGTTTTTTTTTTTTTTGTCTAAAACCGGACGCTGCTCCTACGGAATTCCTTCATAAAAAGTGAATGAATATGGACACCAAGAGACACCAAGAGATCACGTTACCAAAAGCAACCAGTAGAAGGAAAGCGTCTGTAGCATGTGGGCAGTTTATCATCTAACATGTCGCTCGCTGCTTGTTTTCTAACGCTGGACGAGTTCACACCACTTCCGGGAAAAACTGGTTGCTCTGTAATGGTTCAACCCCTGCTAGTAACGCACGGGATAAAAATTGCCTGCTACAGTTTTCATGATCATTTATATTACAATAAGCTGTTTCACTTAAACATATTCCATTACACATGAATTTCTCTGTAACGATGATCCCTTTAACGACCCTTTCAGAAGACTTGATTCTACTTTTCTGCTGAAAACGATGCACAAGTCTGCATTTGTATTTGTCTTTTTTGTCGCTTTTACCTCTTTTTTTCAAACTATCTCAAAAGAGATTAATTACAGCTGAAGAAATAAACATTGCATTGAGGAATAAATGATTTTACACGAGTGAGATTTCTGTATACTGCTGGATTGACGGTTGGTTTCCAATCTAGAAACGTTTAATAATCTCACATCGTGCAGCTTGTAGTCTTCGAATAAGGAATGTGTGATCATTTTCATTCATTCATTCATTTTTGGAACCACTTAATCCTAATTATGGTCACGGGAAGGCTGGCGCCCATCTCAGCTGGCAAGGGCGGTGTACACCCTGGACAGCTGGTCAGGCCATCGCAGGGCCAACAATCACACAAGCATTCATACTCACGCTCACAGCTAGGGGAGATTTGGAACCACCAATTAACTCTGCTGTGCATGTTATTGGACTGTGGGAGGAAACCGGAGTACCCCGAGGAAACCCACACAAGCACAGGGAGAACATGCAAAACTCCACACAGAAAAACCCGAGCTGGGAATCGAACCTAGGACCTTCTTGCTGTGAGGTGGACGTGCTAACCACTACACCACTGTGCCGCCCCCAAGCTGTTCTCATTTTCTTAAAAATGTCCTCATTCTCTTGGTTAAGAACTTCCAGGTCTCAGTATCTAGCGGCACAGTAGCATTATGGCTCACACGTCCGCCCCAAGAGAAATGAGGTCCTCAGTTTGAGTAAGGACACTTCTGGGTGGACTTTGCATGTTCTCTCCATGCTTGTGTTTGTTTCCTCTGGAGAAATACAGAGGAGAACAAGAGAGACACATAAAAGGGGGGGGGGGTGGACGGGTAAGGGTAAGGGGATGTGTGAGAGACAGAGGTGGACAGAGATGAGGAGCAAGATAGATAAAGAGACAGAGAGAGAGAGAGAAAGAGAGTGAGAGAGAGAGGAGGAGATGGGGGGATTCAGAGAGGAGAAAGTAAGCGTCCCCCCAGTGCACTAACTGGGTTACCACAGGCCGGCCATGTCTCTCACTGTCTCTGGTGAGAGGTTCATGTAAAAGAACCATTGCTGAATTTCCTAAAGAAGAGCTACAAAGTAAGTGTTTCGGGCCCTGTGATGGTTCAGGGTGTACTCTGCCCTAGCCCGGAGTCGGCTGGGGTGGGCACCAGCCTCCCCGCGACCCTAATTCGAATTAAGCGGTTGAGAAAATGAATGAATGAATGAAAGAGAGGGAGAGCGCGCGCGCACTGTGTTCAGTTGAACGTGGCCCGCGCGTCACTTCGTGTTACGTCGTATTTTTCCGTCAATTTCCGCCTCGTCTCTTTCCTGTTGTGTTCGCCGTCCCGCAGAAAGAAAGTTGACGCCATTACAGTCCGCTGCATTTTTTTTGCTCGGTGTTGTGAAGTGGTGGAGTTGAGTAATGGCGGGGTTTTCGGACTGATAGTGAAGTGTTCGCGAGCGTCGGACGCAGCGGTGCTGGAGCTGAGTGCGGTGCGCCGGGACAGCGAGGCGGAGCCGAGAGCCGAGTCGGGTCTCTCGGCTGTGTTCGGCTGAAGTCGGAGCCGCCGTGCCGAATGAGATGGACGCGCACGAGGCTGCCGTGAAACGGTTAGTCGAAGTGAAGGAGGAGAAGGCCGAGGGACTGGAGGAGGAGGAGGAGGGAGAGGGAGAGCGCTCCGAAAGCGAGCCGGACGAAGCCGAAGTCAGCACGATGCCCAGCATGGAGGAAGCGGCCAGCATCGCCTTAGCCGAGTCCTCTCCGAACACAGACGATGGTGAAGTGTCGTTTGCGGGTCTGTTGATACTCAACTCGTGTCCTGTTCACAGTGAAACACACCTCGAGCTTCTCTCAACGAGTTCAATACAGAAATATACACAAAAACACCAGCTTGTTTACGTTAGCATGTTAGCACCGCTAGTTCACCTAGCGACTGTTATTAGCCAAACATGTTTATTAGCTTTGAGTTATTTACCACCTGCTCGATAATGATACTCTGTTGAATACTAAATTTAAGTAAAAATAATAATAATAAACCTCAGTGAAGTACGGATTTACAAAACTTTATTTATGAATATATTTCTATCTTCCTTCATTTTTTTTTTTTTTTTTTTTTTTTTTTTTTACCAAGAAGAAACAATAATGTTTATATTACTACCTCGCAACAGCATGCAGTCAGCTGTTTACTTCAGAACAAATAAATCACAAAAACAACTATTTTTTTGAAAAAAAAAACAATTAAACAGTTAAGTTTTGGAAAAACATACCTCAAGCACTCATTAACTTGTAGGCAGGCCAGAGGCTATCTCAGCCGACAGTGGGCGGTTAAGGCTGGGCGCACTGCAGATCCATCAACCAATTGGCCGAATATGCACGTACTTGTTCTGTGAGAGGAAACTGGAGAACCCGGAGGAAACCCACACGAACCCAGAACATGCGAACGCCAAACAGAAATGCCTGGGCCTTGAACAGGGTGGACGTGCTAACCAATACAATACTGTATTCCTAGCATATAAAACATTCTCCAAATAAATTAAAGTACAGTGATACCTCAGCTAACGAATTTAATCCGTTTTGAGGGCGAGCTCGTAGGCCGGAAAGTTCATTAGATAAAACAATTATTCAAGTAGGAAATAATAGAAAACCAATTAATCCGTCCCAACCCCCTCCCAAACTCACATAACATGCCACAAACACGTATATTTGACAGAATATATTAAAGATAAACATACATATTAAAAAATGTAATAATAATACTACATGTACATTAACATTAATAATAATTAAGAATAAATAATATAACAAGAATAATAAATAAGTCAACTAACCCTTCCGATCAGCAACTTCAGTGAAGATGTCACGTGGGCAGGCAGGAGGTGGTGCGTAACAGCGGGAGAGGAGGAGGAGAATTTTGTGCGTGTGCACGCTACGAATGCCAGCATGGAAAGGCTAGTGGACAAGGCCAGTGTTTTTCAAATAGTGGGGTGTGATGCCAGGGGGTGCATGTATGACCGTGGGGAACATGCTTTTTTGGAATACTGTACTAGAATTAAGTGTAATTGCAAATCCACTACAGTAGTTGGCAGTAGCACTCTCATTGTGCTATGGAGGAGGGAAAAAGCACTGAGCAAACAATATGAAATTCAGTAAACACTATTTATAGTTGTGCGCTGGGGGGGGGGGGGGGGGGGTCTTCCGAGAGGGGCTGTCGCAGAAAATAATTCAGAAGCACTGTACATAGCGTTCTTGGAGCGCGGGGGAATAGACACAAGAATACAAAGCTAATCGGTCTGGAAAAGCCATTTCGAGGCGAGCTCGTAAAGTGAATTTTTGCTTGTTTGGATGGAGCAGATTTTTGGTGGAATCGAAGTTCGTATCATGGAAAATTTGTTCTAAGGGACATTTATTAGACGAGGTACCACTGTACTTGCTTATTTTAGGCGGCCATGGCCTAATGGTTAGAGGAGCGAGTTTGGGACCTAAAAGTAGCCGGTCTGGTTTCCATACCAGCAGGAAAAATGTGTGTTGGTGGGGAGAGTACGTTGCACCTTCCCTTCCTCCACATTCATTGCTGAAGTGCCCTTACAAGGCACCCAACCAACAACTGCTCTCCAGGCACCGCAATGTTCGTGTGTGCGCGTGTGTGTGTGTGTGCACGTGTGTGTGTGTGTGTGTGTGCGCGTGTGTGTGCGCGTGTGTGTGTGTGCATGTGTGTGTGCATGTGTGTGTGCTTGTGTGTGCGTGCGTGTGCGTGTGTGTGTGTGTGTGTGTGTGTGTGTGTGCTCACTTTAGATGGGTTAATATGATAGAGACGATAATTTCCCTTGCAGAATTCATACAGTATAGCAAAATCAGCTTCACTTATTTGCCAAACTGCTTAATCCCATGAGGATCACAAGGATGCTGGCGCCCATCTCAGCCGACAAGGGGTGACGGCAAGGTACATCTCAAACATCTCACAGGACTATGACAGGGCAACACACAACCAAACTCCACACAGAAACGCTCGGGAATCAAACCCAGGATTTTCTTGCCATGAGGTGGACATGCTAAGCACTATGCCATGCCACAATATACGGGGATCCCTCACTTTACATGGTTAATTGGGACTGAGATCCCCATACGACCATTGAAATCCGTAAAGTAGGACCCCCCCCGTACCTGCCTGTACACACTTCTTTACCTCTTTTCCACACTCTCCATTGCTCTGGATTGTTGAGCCTAAGTACTTAAAATCCTCCACCTTCTTTATCTCTGCTCCCTGTAACCTCACGTTCCTCTTGGGTCCTTGTCGTGCACACACATGTATTCTGTTTTACTGAGGCTAACCTTCATTCCTCTCCTTTCCAGGGCATATCTCCACCTCTAGATTTTCCTGCACTTGTTCTCTGCTCTCACTACAGATCACAATGTCATCTGCAAACATCATAGTCCATGGGGAATCTTGTCTAACCTTGTCTGTCAGCCTGTCCATCACCATAGCAAACAAGAAGGGGCTCAGAGCTGACCCTTGATTCAGTCCCACCTCCACCTTGAACTCTTCTGTCACACTCGCAGCACGCCTCACCACTGTCTTACATCTCTCATACATGTCCTGCACCACATACTGGACTTCTCTGCCACTCCAGACTTCGTCATGCAATACCACAGTTCCTCTCTCAGCACTCTGTCATATGCTTTCTCCAGATCCACAAAGGCACAATGCAGCTCCCGCTGACCTTCTCTGTATTTCTCCATTAACATCCTCAAAGCAATCACTGCATCTGCGGTGCTCTTTCTTGGCATGAAACCAAACCGTTGTTCTCAAATGCTGACCTCTGCCTTTAGTCTAGCTTCCACTATTCTTTCCCATAACTTCATTGTATGGCTCATCAACTTTATCCCTCTGTAGTTGCCCCAACTCTGCAGGTCTCCCTTGTTCTTAAAAATGGGCACCAGCACACTTCTCCTCTAGTCCTCCGGCATCCTCTCACTCTCTAAGACTTTGTTGAATGTTCTTGTCAGAAAATCTACTGCTACCTCTCCTAGACACTTCCATACCTCCACCGTTATATCGTCAGGACCAACTGCTTTTCCACTCTTCATCCTCTTCAATGCCCTCCTCACTTCACCCTTACTAATCTTTGCTACTTCCTGGTCCTCAACTGTCACCTCTTCTACTGTTTTTTCTCTCTCATTTTCCTCATTCATCAGCTCTTCAAAGTACTCTTTCCATCCTCCCAGCGCACTTCTGTCATCAGTCAATACATTTCCCACTCTATCCTTAATCACTATAACTTGCTGTTATTATATTTGTTTATTGTATATTATAATTGTTAGTATAAGCATTTACAGCATACAGACTCGTACGCAGATGCGTGTGCACGCACTCAGATGCGCACCTCACAACAAAGTAATTAGTTTTGAAGGGGGTTTTGGGTTGTTTTTTGTTTTGTGCTTGTTTGGGTTTTTTTGCATAATTGGCCCTGTTTTTTGTGGCATTTCCCTTAACCTTTCCCCCTATTGTTCCTTAATTTCCTTATTTTTTGTAAAAATTCGATGAATAATTTAAAAAACCCCGCAATGCACGAAAGCCGCATGAATTGAAGCGCGAAGTAGCGAGGGATCCCTGTATACACTAGTATATCTAGTATACATACAGTAGAATTTGCAATGCAGCCGTGGGGGGGGCACAAACAAGTGTCTGCCCTCACGCCGGTCCCAAGCCTGGATAAACAGGCTAACAACGACCGCCATCAGTGCTGTTAACTAACGGGGTGTTGGTGGAAATTGGAATACTGTTGGTTGAAGACATCGAAAAAGGACAGGCGGGAGGCGTGTCCGTAGGCAGAGAGAGAAGAGGAAAATCATGAGTTTAGGACTTAAAGTAGGGACTTTGAATGTTGGAACTATGACAGGAAAAGGTAGAGAGCTGGCTGACATGATGCAGAGGAGGAAGGTGGACATACTGTGTGTTCAGGAGACCAGGTGGAAAGGTAGCAAGGCTAGAAGCTTAGGAGCAGGGTTTAAGCTGTTTTTTCATGGTGTGGATGGGAAGAGAAATGGAGTAGGAGTCATCTTGAAGGAAGGGATTGTCAGGAATGTTCTAGAAGCGAAAAGAGTGTCAGACAGAGTGATGAGTCCCAAGTTAGAAATTGAAGGTGTGATGTTGTTCGTGCTCATGCCCCACAGGCAGGATGTGAGCTAGAAGAGAAGGAGAAATTCTGGAGTGAGTTAGATGAAGTGATGCAGAGTACCCCCAGAGGTGAAAGAGGTGTCATTGGTGCAGACTTCAATGGACAGTTGGTGTAGGCAACAGATGGGACGAGGAAGTGATGGGCAGGTTTGGTATCCAGGACAGGAACACAGAAGGACAGGTGTTGGTAGATTTTTCAAAAAGGATGGAAATGGCTGTGGTGAATACTTTCTTCCAGAAGAGAGAGAGGAGCATAGGGTGACTTATAAAAGTGTAGGTAGGAGCACACAGGTAGACTACATCTTGTGTAAGCGATGTAATTTGAAGGCAGTCAGTGACTGCAAAGTAGTAGTGGGTGAGATTGTTGCCAAACAGCATAGGATGGTGGTGTGCAGGATGATGCTGATGGTAAGAAAGGTGAAGAAGGCAAAGGCAGAGCAGAAGACAAAGTGGTGGAAGCTGAAAAGGAAGAGTGTCATGTTGTCTTCAAGGAGGAGTTGAAACAGGTTTTTGGTGGTCAGGAAGTGCTTCCACATGACTGGACAACTACAGCTAATGTGCTCAGGGAGACAGGTAGGAGAATACTTGGTGTGTCCTCTGGAAGGACAGTAGATAAGGAGACTTGGTGGTGGAAAGAGGAAGTGCAGGAGTGTGTACAAAAGAAGAGGTTAGCTAAGAAGAAATGGGATATAGAGAGGACCGAAGAGAGTAAACAGCAGTACAGGGAGACACAGCGTAAGGAGTAGGTAGTGGTGTCAAAGGCCAACCAGAGGGCATATGATGACTTGTATACTAGGTTGGACAGTAAGCAGGGAGAAAATTATTTATACAGGTTGGCACAGAAGAGACATAGAGATGGGAAGGACGTGCAGCAAGTTAGAGTGATTAAGGACAGAGTGGGAAACGTGTTAACTGATGACAGAAGTGTGCCAGGAAGATGGAAAGAGTACTTTGAAGAGCTGATGAATGAGGAAAATGAGAGTGAAAAAGGAGTAGAGGAGGTGATGGTTGAGAATCAGGAAGTAGCAAAGATTAGTAAGGGTGAAGTGAGGAGGGCATTGAAGAGGATGAAGAGTGGAAAGGCAGTTGGTCCTGATGATATAATGGTGGAGGTATGGAAGTGTCTAAGAGAGGTAGCAGTAGATTTTCTGACAAGAACATTCAACAAGGTCTTAGAGAGTGAGAGGATGCCGGAGGAATGGAGGAGAAGTGTGCTTGTGCCCATTTTTAAGAACAAGGGAGATTTGCAGAGTTGTGGCGTTGATGAGCCATACGATGAAGCTATGGGAAAAAATAGTGGGAGTGAGACTAAGGGCAGAGGTCAGCATTTGTGAACAACAGATTGGTTTCATCCCAAGAACGAGCTCCACAGATGCAGTGTTTGCTTTGAGGATGTTAATAGAGAAGTACAGAGAAGATCAGACGGAGCTGCATTGTGCCTTTGTGGATCTGGAGAAAGCATATGACAGGGTGCCGAGAGAGGAACTGTGGTATTGCATGAGGCAGTCTGGAGTGGCAGAGAAGTATGTTAGAGTGGTGCAGGACATGTATGAAAGATGTAACACAGTGGTGAGGTGTGCTGTCGGTGTGACAGAAGAGTTCAAGGTGGAGGTGGGACTGCATCAAGGGTCAGCTCTGAGCCCCTTCTTGTTTGCTATGGTGATGGACAGGCTGACAGACGAGGTTCGACAAGAATCTCCATGGACTATGATGTTTGCAGATGACATTGTGATCTGTAGTGAGAGCAAAGTGCAGGAAAATCTAGAGGTGGAGGTATGGCCTGGTAAGGAGAGGAATGAAGGTTAGCCTCAGTAAAACAGAATACATGTGTGATCGACAAGGACCCAAGAGGAACGGTGAGGTTACAGGGAGCAGAGATAAAGAAGGTGGAGGATTTTAAGTACTTGGGTTCAACAATCCAGAGCAATGGAGAGTGTGGAAAAGAGGTGAAGAAGCATTTACAGGAAGGTTGGAAAGGTTGGAGAAAAGTATCTGGTGTGATGTGCGATAGAAGGTATCGGCAAGAATAAAAGGAAAAGTGTACAAGACGGTGATGAGGCCAGCGATGTTGTATGGTTTAGAAACAGTGGCCCTGGGGAAAAGACAGGAGGCTGAGCTAGAGGTAGCAGAGATGAAAATGTTGAGGTTTTCTTTGGGAGTAAAGAGGATTGAGAGAATCCGGAATGAGTACATCAGAGGGACAGCACATGTTAGAGGTTTTGAAGACAAAGTCAGAGAGGCTAGATTGAGATGGTTTGGACATGTACAGAGGAGGGATAGTGAGTATATTGGTAGTAGGATGCTGAGGTTGGAACTACCAGGCAGAAGGTCTAGAGGAAGACTAAAGAGAAGATTTATGGATGTGGTGAAGGAGGACATGAAGGTAGTTGGAGTAAGAGTAGAAGATACAGAGGATCGGGTGAGATTGAGGCGGATGGTTTGCTGTGGCGACCCGATTGGCTGTTCCACATTGCCCCGGCAGTGAACTTGAGAGTGAACTATTGTGTGTGTGTTGCCCTTTGATGGTCTGATAAGTTGTTCAAGGTGTACCACACCTTTGCCCAGTGTCAGCAGAAATAGGCACTGTTGGCCCTGCAGTCTTAATAAGATTACGTGGTTCAACAAATGAGTGAGTGATAGAGATTTATGTTAAAAATTCCTGTGAACAGAATTTTGACTGATGGTTTATTTCGCCTGCGTCCCAGTGAACTGATCAGAATGTGTTCACTGGTACTGACTTCAGAGCATTTACATAAGTCACTCTGAATAAGAGCGCGGGTTTTTTAGAAAAGCAGAATGTACAGCGGTTAAACAGTATTCTTGCCATTTTTATTTGCTATGAAGTAACCAGCTGGGCTATATGAAAAATTTCCTCCAAAATAGGGAGAAGAAAGTTTAATGGTAAATTCTGTCACTATACAGGTTCATACTCCACCCATTTTATGATGATTCTCGCACCTACCCGGTTCTACTGCACTAAAATAATACTGTCGTGAAGATTACAATACAGAGATCCCTCGTTATTTCTCGCTTCAATTCATGCGGCTTCAGTGCATCGCATTTTAAAAAAAATATTCATCAACCCTTAAAGAGACAAAAAACACTCCAAACCCACCCCATCAAAACTACTTACGTTTTTCTGTGTGGTGCGCATCTGAGTGTGCGCACGTGTCTGTATGTGTGTGTATTTATATTTTCTTTTTATCTTATGAATTATTTTTGAATGTTTAATTGTTATTACAAGTATTTGTAGCATTGAATATGTATTTATTGATATATACACACATCGTCGTCAGCAGCCGTACGTCTTGAGAGACGATGGTGTAGCGCTATGGTAGGCATTTGCGGGAGTGACTGTAAAGGCCCACCCTAGAGTGACAGTTTCTTAAACAATTACTGCATACAAAAGGGCTTTGAGGTGCCATGGGGGCTGCCCATTCTTTCCTCTTTGCTCTTTTCTCAGCTAGCTTGTTTATTCTGTTAGTTTCAGCTTTGTTGACCCCCTCGTTGACAGTGGTCTTCCAGAGCTGGCGTGTTTCAGCAGTGCCTTCCCAGGTGTTGATGTCGATGCCAGATAATTTCATGTCCCGCTTGCACACGTCCTTGTACCGAAGCTGTGGTCTTTCTGTGCGGCGGGAGCCCTCACTCAGCTCTCCATACAACATGTCTTTAGGGATGCGCCCCTCGTCCATTCGCCGTACGTGACCCAACCACCTAAGTCGTCTCTGGCTCAGCAGTGCGAGCAGACTTGGCATGCCAGCACGCTGTAGTACCTCGGTGTTGGTTACTTTGTCTTACCATTTTTTCTGGCGCAGACGCCTGAGACAGCGGCGGTGGAAGCTGTTGAGCCGCTTTTCCTGACCAGCGTACGTGGACCAGGCCTCACTGCCATAAAGGAGTGTGCTGAGTACACAGGCCTGGGAGACACGTAGCTTGGTGTTCTCCGTTAGCTGGGTGTTGCTCCATATACGCTTGTTCAGTTTGGACATCACTGCTGCGGCTTTCCCGATTCTGTATGAGATTTCTGTCTCAAGAGAGAGAGTGTTGGTGATAGTGGATCCCAGGTAGGTGAAGGAGGCCACGACCTCAAGCTGCGTGTGATTTATATTGATGTTTGGGACTGTGTTTGTGCCCTGGTCCAGGATGTTTGTCTTCTTCAGGCTGATGGTCAGTCTGAATTCATTACAGGCATGGGACAGGCGATTGACTAGCTCTTGAAGACCAGCCTCAGTGTGGGACATCAATGCACCGTCATCCGCGAACAGCATCTCGCGGATGAGGACCTGCATCACCTTCGTCTTAGCGCACAGTCGAGCTATGTTAAACAATTTTCCATCTGATCTGGTGTGGATATGGATCCCTTCCTCACTGTCAGAGAAGGCATACTGAAGAAGCATCGAGAAGAATATCCCAAAGAGTGTCGGCGCTAGGACGCAGCCTTGCTTCACACCACTGCTCACTGGGAAGGCTTCAGAAGTCCCACCATTGAAGCAGACTGTGCTGTGTATGTCCTCATGAAAGGAGGTCACGATTTGGAGTAATCTTTGAGGAGATCCAATCTTCTGCAGGAGGCTGAAGAGTCCGCTTCTGCTGACCAGGTCGAATGCTTTAGTCAGGTCTACGAAAGCAATGTGTAGGGGCTTCTGCTGCTCCCGACACTTCTCTTGCAGTCGACGAAGTGAGAAGATCATATCGACTGTGGATCGGCCTGCCCTGAAACCACACTGCGATTCTGGGTACACCCGGAAAGCAAGAATCTGAAGGCGAGTAAGGACAACACGAGAAAAGACTTTCCCTATGATGCTAAGCAGGGAGATGCCACGGTAGCTGTTACAGTCACTGCGGTCGCCTTTGTTTTTGTAGATGGTTACAATGTTTGCATCGCGCATGTCCTGGGGGATGAACCCTTCCTTCCAGCATAAGCACAGCAGCTCATGGAGGTGCTGCAGGAGTGCTGGCTTGCCACTCTTCAAGACTTCAGGGGGGATGCCATCCTTTCCAGGGGCTTTTCTACAGGCCAGACAATCAATGGCTTCGCCCAGTTCATCCACTGAAGGCAGGTAAGTCAGATCCTCCATGACAGGTAAGTTTGGTAGGGCATTTAATGCTGCATCGGTCACCACATTCTTGGTTGCGTACAGCTCCAGGTAATGTTTCACCCAGCGTTCAAGCTGCTTGCCTTGGTCCGTGATCACCTCCCCGGTCTTGGTCTTGAGTGGTGCAGTCTTAATTGTGGTTGGGCCAGTAGCTGTCTTGATGCCATTGTACATGGCCATTGCGTTGCCAGTGTCAGCTGCCATCTGGATCTTGCTGCAGAGGTTCAGCCAGAAGCCGTTTTCACAGCGGCGGGCTGTCTGCTGGGCCTTGTTTCATGCAGCTTTGAGGGTGTCCTGAATACTGGGGCTGGGGTTTTGCTTGTATGCTAGGAGGGCTTCCCTCTTGGCTTCTGTCACAGGCTGCGTCTCCTCCCAGTGAGCCTTGTATCAGTCTACACTCCGACGCTCCTTTTTCCCAAATGCGGTGAGGGCTGTTGTGTAGCTAGTATCTCTCAGGAAGCTCCACTTGCTGTTGATGTCTTTGCAAGGAGTCTGCAAAGCCAACTTCTCCTTGACTGTGTCATGAAACAGTTGGACTCGCTGGGGATCCCTTGAGGAGCAGGTGTTGATGCGTGGGAGGCCTTTAGTTTTGGAGTGAAGGATCCTCTTTGTTGTCAGCCTTATCTTGCTTCCAACGAGGGTGTGGTCTGTGTCGCAGTCTGCGCTATGGAAACTTCTAGTGTGGAGAACGCTGCTCAGATCCATGCGCCTGGTGAGGATAAGGTCTAGCTGGTGCCAATGGCAAGATCTGGGGTGTCTCCAGGATACTTTGTGGTGGTCTTTGCACTTGAAGTATGTATTCGTTACACACAGGCCATGATGGCAGCACAGTTCCAACAAGCTCTGTCCATTCTCATTCATCCTGCCTATGCCGTGGTGACCAAGGCAGGAAGGCCAGGTGTCACAGTCGGCGCCCACTCTAGCATTGAAGTCTCCTAGTAGGTAAAGTCCTTCAGTGCTGGGGATCCTGGAAATCGCATCATTCAGAGCCTTGTAAAACTGATTCTTGGCCTCTGGGGTGGAACTGAGTGTTGGTGCATAGATGCTGAGGAGATTTACAAAGCCTGCAGTTGTAGAGAGGCGTAAAGCGAGGATTCTCTCTGATCCACTGGTAGGAGGTTCAATAGCTGTGGTCGGCGAGTTCTTCACAGCGAAACCTACACCATGCAGTCTCGGGTCGTCTTGTGGCAGGCCCTGCCAGTAGAAGGTGTAGTTGGCTTCTTTGATAGTACCACTGTCAGCCAAGTGTGTTTCCTGTAGACAAGCAATGTCGATATTCAGATGTGTCAGTTCATGGTCAATGACTGCAGTCTTGCGGGCAACGTCAATTTGCTGAAGATCACTTGTCAGTCCAGGACACATAGTCTGTACGTTCCAGCTTGCTATTCAAAGAGCTGGAGTCTTCGTATTTAGCGTTTTTTGTCTGCCTGGTGCAGCATTTACAGCTTGCTTGTCCGGATGGTCAGTCCCTAAGCCCTACACACCCAGCAAGGCAGGCAAGCTGTGGCGAGACAGCACCTTACTGGCGGGGGGCTAGATGTGGGGCCAGTGAGACACGATGGTCTCTCCCACTGTCGGAAGTAGCCCCAGGCGCCCGTATCCTACGGCAATCGGAATGAGCTTTTAACCCGTAACTGCTACTTCCTGTGTTGAGCCGAAGTCTTGCATCATCGCTGGAGTGTCCTCTCCAGTGCGCTACGAGCCTGGGCGGGAACTATGGAGAACTTGGGCTGCCCAGACGTCAAGTCCCCCCTTTCGGCCTTGCTGATAGCATCCAAAGGAAAGGAAGATCCAGTACAATTTGGTACCAGCGCAGCTGCAGGAGTTGCCAGAAGGTAGGGGAATCTTCAGACCAACTGCCTTAGGGGCTCCACTCCGGATTTCTGTAGGGTTTACTCCGTAGCCTTCTCCCAACCAAGGGAAACCACAAGACAGTGGGACTATTTAACCTATAGTTGGGGGTTTGGGTCATGGGCATCAGGGCGTGTCCACACGCCGGTGGGCCTGCATGCCGCATGTCTGGGGGCCAAACCTCCTCCGAGTCCCCTGTAGTTCAGCCTGAGTCCGCAAGGTACTCAGTTACCATGTGTCGCCGAGAGGAGGCACTACATGGGGCTTGATGGTGGAGAGGCTATGTACTGGCAGGGAGAGACTTACTCACACGGCTCCCCTTTTCACAGGCAAGCTGCTAGCCAGCGGTGTTAGTTGAAAGTGAGAGGTGACAAGCACTACTACTACGACCACAACTACCACAGTTTGCGCATCACAACACCCATTTGACCCATACACACATACATGTCCGTATAGGTCAGTCGGGGTGGTGGGGGGTGGTGGTGGTGGGGGTGGTGATCCCACTTCGCGGATTCCGGCAGTCGCGGGGGGGGGGGGGGGATTTCTGTCCCAATTAACCTTGGAAAGTGAGGGATCCCTGTAAATTTATTTGTACAAAAAACTGTAATTTTGTGCTCCACATACCTGATCTCATCCTTCTCTCCACAGAGATTACAACTGTTACAGTTGGTGATGTCCAAAATGCAGATGACAACGTTTTCTCAACATCTGTCGCCACAGCAACTTCCATCCCTGAACATGTGCTTGTGCGTGTTTCATTTGTTTTAAACTTTTTTCACACAGGAAGCGACAAGTGGCATGCTCACCGCTGAGCGACACACAGCATCGCCTGGCGGTATAGACGAATCACTTCCTCTCTCAGATCTCGTTGCCTTGGTAACTCTCGCATCAAATTCTTTTCAAGTGAAACCATGAGCAGCACTGTGCTTCCCTATAGTAGGGGCCGTGAGAGCCTTTGGTTTCATGTATTTTATACTGTTTGTTTAGCTAATATCATCGTCGTATAGCTTATCACAGGGAGCGTATAGGACAGAGACTCGCATGCATCAAGAGCCTGGAACAGTTTGCTTCGCTCACCATCTCAGCTCTCTATATGAGGAAAAAAAGCATGAGGAGAAACTCAGGAACTGTGCTTAGACAGAATACACTTTCAGCAGTACTGAATTGTACACAGTTTTTATCTCCTGAGTTATTTATTTTTGTTAAAATTTATCTGTTAAAAAGATATTGTACGAAAAAGCATTTACAAAAATATGTTTCTACCCAACACACATCATGTACCAAATAAACTTGTGTGTACATAGAAATATAAACTCGCAGGAAATGCCGACGGGTTCAGAAATGTGAATGCAGTCGGATATTTACACATGGCTGTAATAAGTTCCTGCTCCATGTTCAAGCTCGAGTTCATGGTTTCCACATGGACACATTATGTGGAAGTCTGTGTTTGGAAGCATTTTCAGTAATCAGCCGTATCTTGAAGCTCTGATTGGTACTCACTGGACTCGTGTCATGTAAAACTTCAGGTCAGATAAACCCCAGGCCTGCTCACTTCATGTCGCTCAAGAAAATTTCACTTCTCATTGTACATGGCGTTGCATGGTTGCTTGCCACCTGTCACTTCCTGTGTGAATGACTCTTTAGATCACTCCCAGCAAACATGCCCATGGTCAACCTTTATGATCCAGTTAGAAGAAGTGTGGGGTCGGTGTAATCTAGACAAATGCCTAAATGCTCCCAAGTTGGTCTTTTGGGATCAAGGGCGCTGCTTTGGGGCCGATACTGTGTCAGTGTGCACATCCCCAGTGGGAGAAATCTCCCACTATCTAACCTGGGCATGTTTGCTCGGATGCTATACAATCTGGGCTCTTGGTTTTTTTATTCTGTGAAATATACAGTGCATCAGGGTTCAGTACTGTCTCCTCACAGTGAGACGGTTCAGTGTTCAAAGCCCAGCCTTTTTATGTTGAGTTTGAATGTTCTTCCTGTGGTTTGGTGGGTTTCCTCTGGGTAACCAGGTTTCCTCCCACACTTCAAAGATATGCCATTTAAGGCAACTGGCTACTCTTAAGTAGCCTGAAGGTGCAGATGTGACCAGTAGATTGGTGACCTGTTTAGAGTGTAGCCCCTCCTCTCGCCTGAACTCTGCTGGGATTGGTTCCAGCTTCACCTGTGACCCTGACGGATAAGTGTCATGGATTATGGATGAATGATACAACATTGGACTCTAAAACAACAATTATTCAAAATATGATTACAATTAAAACCCCTCTGTCTGTCTGTGTCCATAAATTAAATGCTTTAAGCCTCGCTCTATCTATCTATGTATCTATCTCTCTCTCTCTCTCTCTCTCTCTCTCTCTCTCTCTCTCTCTCTCTCTCTGTCTGTGTCCATTAATTAAATGCTTTAAGCCTCTGTCTGTCTGTGACTGTCTATCTATCTATCTATCGTGCACCATTGGGTGAGTTTTGTAGTTTTTCTGCAGTGTATGTTGTAAACAAGCTCTCAGCCCTCTGCAGAACTTTTTCGCTACAATAAACATCCATCACCAGTCACACTCATTCATACCTAGCAGCAATTTTGAGTAGCCATTTGACTTATATGTGCATTTCTTTGGACCGTGGGAGGAAACTGATGCACCCAGCGGAGACCCATGCAGGCACAGGAAGCACGCAAATACTATGCAGGAACAGGTTCCAGTGCCAGGCCCTGGGCTGGAACCCTGGACCTTTTTGTGAAGTAACAATGCCAACCTGTACTCCACTATACCACCTGTTATATAATATGCAATAATGATATAATTTTGATAAGTGAATAACAACTAATTAAATAGGTTTAATATATTTTGTTTGCATTTCAATTAAAACCTATAACTAGTACCAATGTCAAATCATTCCACTAATTAGTCAGAATATTGTACTATACATTTCGATAATGAACCCACATTTATTCTGAAGTGGTATCTGGCTGGGAAATGTTTCCACAGATAAGATGTAGACTGTTTTATGTAGCGTGGTGCTGATCCTGATTCTTCTTTACTGACAGAACAAGACAGCTATTTATATGAAGTCCACCTGTGGTTGTGTTAATAAGCTGAATGACACTTTCACTCCTCACTGTTGAGTCACATGAAGGGTGCAGTGTGTCAGAGTCATGCACCGTTTAAAAAAAAAAAAAAAAAAATCACACAAGTTCTGACGCAGATGCTGCCAGTGGTCTCATTTTGCTTATGTCCGTTTATGGTGTTTGGTGTATACAGACGGGTAGAACCACTCTGCAGATTGGGGACAGTCTCAGCACGCAGAAGGCCACCTTGATTGTTGTGCACACAGATGGGAGTATAGTGGACGCCACAGGCCTCAAAGCTGCATCAGCACCATTGACGCCAGGTGTGTAAACATCAAGCTGAAATAAAATGAATGTAAATAAAATTAGTAGAATCTAGTTACTAATTGATACCATTTTTTATTACAGAGTCATTTAGATAAGCTGCATTAAGTATCACTCTGATCAGTGATGGATGTTATACTGTGTTCTTTGTTTTAGTTTTTTTATTGACTTTAAAACATATTTCACTTCATTCTAGGACCCCAGACTCCTTCCACCCCGATGACACCAAACCATGAGAAAGATGTGAACAAGTATAACTGGGATCCGTCCGTATATGACAACGAGCTGCCTGTGCGCTGCAGGAACACCAGTGGCGTCCTCTACAAGAACAGACTCGGATCAGGTAGGGTCTGCCCACTAGGTGGAACCAAAACTATACACAACCTCTGAAAAAAATGAAGCATCCTGTTACTGTACTACTGTTAAACCTTCCATTTATATGGCTTATGCATTTTAGGGACTGTTATTATATTTCATACAACAGTCTTGTTAAATTCTCAAATCTGATTGGCCAGAGCAGTTAGACTTTGACAGTCATCTTGGCTGTAAGTCAGATATCAGGTTTTAATACGTTATTACATTCAAGTTACTTTTATTATTCATTTTAAAATTGATATTTATTTTGAATTTGACTTTCAGGGTTTTTTTGCTTTGTTTTGATATATTTTACAAGTGCATGCGGAGTATTTATTTTTATTTTAATTTTCCAATGATTGAGTGGGGTTATATATGACCCTGGGCATATATATTCGGGCGCCATTTTTCTAATTTTAATCGGAAAAAAGTTTCCTACCAAGAATTTGTCAATCTATTTGACCTGCATTTGTACATAGAATTTCTTCAGATGGTACTGAAGGTGCAGGGATCCCTCGCTACGTCGCGCTTCAATTAATCTCTCTCTTTTTTTTAATATACATCGAATTAAAAAATAAGGAAATTAAGGAAGAATAGGTGAAAAAGTTAAGGAAAATGCAGCAAAAGCAAGGCCAATTATGCAAAAAAAAAAAAAAACAACAAAAAAACAACCCAAAACCTCCCATAAAAGCTACTTAAATTTTTGTGAGGTGTGCATCTGCGTGCATGCGCATCTGCGTGCATGTGCAGCTGCGTGCGTGCGCGTGTCTGTATGTGTGTGTATTTATATTTTATTTACATCTTAGGCATTGTTTTTGAATGATGAATTGTTATTATAACCATTTATAGCATTAAATATGAATTTATTGATATTATATACATATATACATGTACATATACGTCAGTTGGAGGCGGTGGGTGGGGGGTATTGATCCTACTTTGCGGAACTCGGTGGTGGTCGTGTGGAGATCACTGTCCCAATTAATCGCAGAAAGTGAGGGATCCCTGTACTGTACTTCATTTTGTCAGTTACATGTTTCAGATAGTTCAGCCATATAATTATTATTTATATTAGCATATCTAAATTATCCGACCACATTGTAATACATATTTTATGCAAAGTAAGTTTAATTTCATGATTTGTTTTCATTTTTGATGCAAAGAAAAAAAAATGCAAAGAAATAAATGGTAACATGCGTATTACAAGATGTAACAGACAAGGGCTGTCTAAATAAATTTAATATTGTTCTATCATTGTGTGTTTTTGCTTTTTTGTAAAAATATCAAATTCCATACCTTATTACATAAGATGATGGACAAATATATTAGAGTGAAATAAATATGAAGAACCCTAAAACAATCATTTATATAGAAAATTCCTATATAAAATCAATGGGGTCACAAATGACCCCACTCGCCGAAATAACTTGGTCGCTTTAGGGTTAAATAATTGGTCAGTTTGAGTATAGATTTTATTTCCTTTAACGTTACAGTATGTTACTTCCACCTTCTGGAATTAACTTGTTAATATTTTCTCATCTTCAGAGTGCTGTAGTAGCAACTTCTTGAAAATTAAGAGGGAAACAAAATGTAAACTAAAAATGAAATTGATTTTGCCCACAATTCAATTTCATTTCAGTTTGTACTGCATTTGTTTGTTATTTCCGTTAATTTTTTTTCACTGTTGCTAGTCATAGTTTTGGTTATCTATATGCTGTCTGTCGTCCTTTCGGCTTTTTCCCTTTTACTCGGGAGTCGCCACAGCGAATCATCTGATTCGCACGTTTGATTTGGCAGAGGTTTTTACGTCGGATGCCCTTCCTGTCACAACCCTTTTTACCAAGGGACAGAAACACGCTGACGACTTTGCAGCCTACTCTTTACGAAAGTCAGCAAAGGGGGGGCAGTGACAACCTTGTGGAGAGTGGGACTCGAATCCCCAACCTTTGGATCAGCGATCCAGCGCCCTATACCACTAGAGCACCACTGCCCCCTTATCTATATGCTACATATTGATTATATATATATATATATATATATATATATATATATATATATATATATATATATATATACACACTTGTCATCTTTATTAAAGGGAAATTAATCCCAAGCTTGATCAACGCTTGCGGGCATAGTTTGTCCCAAGAGCAACACAAGGTCAAGTGGCATAGTGAAATAAAAGTAGAACAGTAAGTGTTATGTCATGCACATTCATTTTACTGCAAACATTCTAAAAAATTTTGGGAAAATTATTATTGGGTGATTTTTCAAGCAATTTCAAACCTTCAAAAGGCACATTTTTCTAAAACAATACCAATGTCAATTACGAACTTGTGTTGCTCATGGAACGAGTTTCTATTAAATCAAGGTGTTTTACAAGCCTCTCTTTTTATGTAGAAAGTAAAAAAGCAGAAATTACTGTGCACACAGGGGGCGACATTGTACTGTGAAAAGGCATGTGATCGCCCTGTGTTTTCTTATGTAATACGAAAATAATCTGCATATGAATTCATGGCGTATAATGTTTTTCTTTCATATGTACATTCAGACCAGTATCTAATGTATGTGAATAGAGGTGCAGTTGATTTTGTACTTGTTCCTAGTATTAATTAATGCATACGTTCACTAGTCTATATCTGATTTGTTCATTTATTATTTGTACACTGTAATTATTGCCATTAACTTGGCTGATATGAAATAAACGGTTACTGAGATTTAAGTGGGTTGCAACTATAAAAAAGAAAGTTAAAACCACCTGATAATGGAGATATGCATATGTGTCCCAGGAGAGTTTGGTAGGATTTTCTTCTATTTAATTTTAACTAATCAATGACACAATTACCGTGTGTGTAATTGTTGATATGATTAAGTTTACTGTAGGGTGATATAGTATTTTGTAGATCACAGTATTTTTAGTTTGGGTTTTTCGTAACAGAAGTGTATTTAGGACTGGGAATTATATTGCTTGGATTTTCAATGTAACAATAAAAAATATAAAAGACAAGGAGCCTGGTGAGGGAACAGCTAATTATAGCTGTTTATTATATAACATTCATTTTGGGCGTTTTACACCCAAGCCTAGTGGCTCACCAGGCCGGTGCTTATCCCCAGTTTCCATAGCGTGAAGCGACTCCTCCTGGATGGGACACTAGTCCATCGCAGGTTACCTTCCCAGTATATTTTTACTGGTCCCCATTTATACAGCTGAGTGAACAGAGGTACACTTGTAGTTTAGACCTTGCTCAGGGGTCTTATCACAGAGGGGGTCTAACTGGGATTTGAACACACAACCTCCGATCATGAGTGCAGCACCCTAACCACTACGCCACCGGCCCCAATATAACAATCATAACAGGAATTAATTTGTTTATAGATGCTTGCACAGCGTCAATATGAAATAGAAATGGATAAAAAGTAGGATGTGACATTATTTAATAAATAAATAAATGTTTGTGTTTGGAAAATACAGAAGACTTGAAGACATTTTTAGAAGATCTTCCCACAAGGCATTGCAGGCATTTTAAAATGTGAAATAGAAGTGTTGTACGTATATGCAGGTCGACCCAACAAAACCTCCCACATTTTAAAGGAAAAAGAATCGCTGCCATTGCTCAGTGGGTCATGTTGGGTGGAACAGCACCTAAATAGCAACTTAAAGGGCATAAGGAATTTGGGGTCGATGAGAACACACTCGTGTGTGCCGTAGCTCCATCTTAGTGAAACCACACATCGAGTTCTTCAAGCTCAAGGTATTCAAGTTGGGGTTGCGCCTCTCACAGACCTTAGTGCTGCCCCTTCTTCCTCACTGGATTTCATTCATTCGTTCATTTTCTGAACTGCTTAATATTAATTAAGGTTGTGAAGAGGCTGGCGCCCATCCCAGCCGACTCCGGGCAAGGGCAGAGTACACCCTGGACGGCTTGCCAGGCCATCACAGGGCAGAAACATGCTGACAGCTGTGCAGCTACTCTTGACGAAAGTCAGCAATGGTTCTTTTACAGCCTGACACCATGGACAGTGAGAGACATTGCCGGCCTTTGATCACCCAGTTAGCTTCAACGGGGGGACAGTGAGAACCTATTAAAATTAGGTTTGAACCCCCAACCTTGGGATCAGTGATCCAGCACCTTTCCGACTAGATTTAATTTGTGGAAATTATTATTCGATTCTCTTTTATGATTTTTAAAATTTAACTTAAAAATACCAACTTTAAATTTAACTTTAAAATATGGGTGGGTTTTTTTTTTAGGTTTATCTGTATAATAATTATCCTAAGATTGTTACCAGACAGTCTCAATGTTCCTAAATGTTACTATTAAGATCTTTTTCGGCTAATTTAAGGTGACCTAAAAGGACACATCCAGACGTGTATTGCCGAAAAGACTGTGTCCTATTGTTGAAAATTCCTCTATCCCCCTTTCCCCTTTACTGCAGACGGTCACTTGTGTATCATAACCCATTTACACGTCGGGTCATTGGGTGAAATCTGCAGGGACTTGCTGAAAATAGTCAAGAAATGGAGTCTCACACTTGTGCACAGATAGCAGTGCACCACCCTGTAGCTTTCTGTGTCATTCTCACATATGTTTGTAAATCCACACTCTATTCTCAGGTGGCAAAGGACGTTGCATCAAGAGTAACAGTAACTGGTACACTCCTACGGAATTCGAAGGGCTGGCTGGAAGAGCCAGCAGTAAGGACTGGAAGAGGAGCATTCGTTACGCAGGGAGACCTCTACAGTGCCTTATACAGGTCCGAACTTTCCTGAACCACTGAGCAGTTGTGTTTATAAAACAGAGTGTACAAACACCAGGTCTCATTTGTCAGTCCTCTTATGTTTGCATATTCCACATTCATCTACGCATGCTGATGCGTTTAAAAAACTGTGTTGACAGGACAGCCAGTTTTTGTTTGGTAACACATATAAATCTTATAAACAATCTCAGAATGATGAAAACAGGAAGTTAGTGAGTTAACAGTGAAAGAATCTTTCAGTAAAGCATGCACTATCCCTTCATTCCGCATTAAACATTTGGAGTTATTTCTGTTTAAAGCAGTGCTTCTCAAATAGTGGGACACGCCCCTCTTGGAGGCATGGTATGATGCCGGGGGTTGAGATGTGATGCCTGGGGGAGCGTGTATGACTCTGGGGAACATGCTTTTCTGGAATAGTGTACGAGAATTAAGTGTAATTGCACCTCCACTCCTCTAGTTGGCAGAGGTGCTCTCATTGTCACGGTTTTTCACACAAGCAAACAATATAGAATGCGGTAAACAACCATGAAAAATTTCTAACAGGAATGGAGAGAAAGGTGGAGAGAGACATTGATATTAAGACATAAAGTTGAATGAGTTTAAATGAAGATGTATTTTTTTAATTTCAGGCACAAGTGCTGGTGCCCATTTTTAAGAACAAGGGAGACGTGCAGAGTTGCAGCAACTACAGAGGGATAAAGTTGATGAGCCATACGATGAAGTTATGGGAAAGAATAGTGGAAGCTAGACTAAGGGCAGAGGTCAGCATTTGTGAACAACAGTTTGGTTTCATGCCAAGAAAGAGCACCACAGATGCAATGTTTGCCTTGAGGATGTTAATGGAGAAGTACAGAGAAGGTCAGAGGGAGCTACATTGTGCCTTTGTGGATCTGGAAAAAGCATATGACAGGGTGCCAAGAGAAGAACTGTGGTATTGCATGAGGAAGTCTGGAGTGGCAGAGAAGTATGTTAGAGTGGTGCAGGACATGTATGAGAGATGTAAGACAGTGGTGAGGTGTGCTGTCGGTGTGACCGACGAATTCAAGGTGGAGGTGGGACTGCATCAGGGGTCAGCTCTGAGCCCCTTCTTGTTTGCTATGGTGATGGACAGGCTGACAGATGAGGTGAGACAAGAATCTCCATGGACTATGATGTTTGCAGATGACATCGTGATCTGTAGTGAGAGCAGAGAACAAGTGCAGGAAAATCTAGAGAGGTGGAGGTATGCCCTGGAAAGGAGAGGAATGAAGGTTAGCCTCAGAAAATCAGAATACATGTGTGTGAATGAGAAGGACCCAGGAGGAACGGTGATGTTACAGGGAGCAGAGATAATGAAGGTGGAGGATTTTAAGTACTTAGGCTCAACAATCCAGAGCAATGGAGAGTGTGGAAAAGAGGTGAAGAAGCGTGTGCAGGCAGGCTGGAATGGTTGGAGAAAAGTATCCGGTGTGATGTGCGATAGGAGAGTGTCAGCAAGAATGAAGGGAAAAGTGTACAAGATGGTGGTGAGGCCAGCGATGTTGTATGGCTTAGAAACAGTGGCGCTGAGGAAAAGGCAGGAGGCAGAGCTGGAGGTAGCGGAGATGAAAATGTTGAGGTTCTCCCTGGGAGTAACGAGGATGGATAGGATCAGAAATGAGTATATCAGAGGGACAGCCCACGTAAGATGTTTTGGAGACAAAGTCAGAGAGGCTAGATTGAGATGGTTTGGACATGTACAGAGGAGGGATAGTGAGTATATTGGCAGTAGGATGCTGAGGTTGGAACTACCAGGCAGAAGGCCTCGAGGAAGACCGAAGAAGAGATTTATGGATGTGGTGAAGGAAGACATGAAGGTCGTTGGAGTCAGAAAAGAAGATGCGGAGGACAGGGTGAGGTGGAGGTGGATGATTTGCTGTGGCGACCCCTGAAGGGAGCAGCCGAAAGTAAAAGAAGATTGGTGCATTTTAAATTGTTTCTATTACAGATTAAAAACGATGTTAATGAAGTTTTTCTTTATTGTAATTTGAACTATATCTCTTTCTTTTTTGTTTTTAATGTTAATAAAGATACAATGTTATGCAGAGGTGTATTAATAACAATTTTATAGACAAATAATACTATTTATAGTCGCTTGCGGGTTGGTGGTGGGGAGGCGTGAAATGTTTTTTTCTTCCTAGAGGAGGCGCCACAGAAAATAATTGAGAAGCACTGGTTTAAAGTTTCGCAAAATGCTCAGTGGGTTTATACATACAAACATATAAATATAAACAAGGGATTTAAAAGTCACAAACCCTTATATAGGTTTGTATCAATGCATGCCAGATATGATTCGGTGCCTGTTGGTTTAATGGATCATATTACTCACTCTATTTATATGCAAATTCATGCTAATGAGCACACAGGACACAAACCTTTTTTTTTTTTGGCACATCACCAATTTAGATCTGGCCCACTTTAACATTTAATCTGAAATTTTTCTTGCAATGCAGTCTTTCAGTCTGAACAGTCTTGACAACAGACTCGAGAACTGTACATCGCTCTCGCTTGTCACACTTCTGCCCTGACTGGAAGATGGTGTGCTGGAGTTAAGCGTGGCCCTTGACATCCTGAAATTGGAATGAAGTACAGTACCAGTCAAAAGTTTGGACCTTTTCTTATGTCTCCAAACTTTTGACTGATATTTATGTTTCTAAGATTAAGGGTCGTCACTGTACAAGAACTTGCCCCACTGCACCCTCCCCACCTTGCAGAAAGTTTTTCAGAGTTACGGGAAGAGTTGATCGCAGCATAACATCAGGAGAAAAGGGGGAAAAAAACAAGCCCGTGAGGGAACATTTGTTTATAAAAGCTGCTGTAGTATACAGTACCAGTTTTCATTCGTTCTCATCACAACCTAAAACCCCAAGTTACAACTCACACACACACACACACACACACACACACACACACACACACACACACACACACACACACAGCTGTTGTGCAACAAAAGCCATCAGTCCAAATTTGGCTCTTTTTTCCAGCTTTCACTGCACTTCAACTTCTGAATAAAACTGACAGTGGTTTACTTCGTGTTTGCTTGGTTCTACGCCAGAAACCTTTATTGCTATTTCACGTATGCGGGCTAGTTCGGTATGGTGACTCGTTCACACTGGAATCTGATTTTGTAAAAATAATGTATACAGCTCAATAAAAAAGTAATCTGAGCAATAAATCAGAATTGATTTGAGCAAGGGGGAAACTGCTAGTGATGAGGAGAAACACGAAAACTTTAGATACGGGGAACTACGGAGCGGGAACTGGTCGAGCGTGGAGCTGAAACCAGGAGCCAGAGAAATCACAGGAAAACAGGGACGTGAAGAGGGACAATCTTCTAGCACCGGGATGAGTGTACTGCTCGTCTTTATAGCACACTAGATTGGTGAGTAGGATCAGGTGCGAGCATTGCGATTCGCCTGTGTGTGTCAGCCATGCCCCTCTGCCGGAACCTAATCAAATATTAAATATACCTCAGGATAATGTTTAATCATATTTCATACTTATATTTATGATGTATTTTCCTATAGATTTTATTAAATTTTTATTTCTACTTGTTCTTCACTTTCACTTTCGACCTCGGACAGCCCTGTTCGTATGTCAGGATGTTCGTAAAAAGAATGTTCGTAAGTAGGGTAGTGTCTGTACATGTAAATTTAGTGTTTGAGGGCAAACAGACATGAATTTGGCTCATTCAATCAATTTAGTAGTACTTTGCAGCGATATTTTAGCCTTTGAGAACTGTTCAGTCAAGGCTTCTGAAAAGTCCATTTCATTAGCATCTGCTCCGTGATAGCTTCAAAAACATTAAACCCTTTCTGATCTGCAAACTGAAAGGATATTTAATGAACCTAGAATAGTATTCTGGACACCGTTTGCATAGTTACGTGAATTTGTAGTGACTGAACACGGTTAAAAATCATTAAAAAACTTTTTAACAGATTAATGTGTAATATAGGGAATCTATTGGTAGAAATTAACTATATCATCAACAACCAAGTTTTTATTTATATTACTATTTATATTACTAACTCACTCTTCACCCATTTGCTGAACTGCAAATTCTACTATTAGGGTCATGGGAGCATGGAGTATATCTTCGCCCCCATTGGGTAAAGACAGGGTACACCCTGAACAACTCACCAGACCATTGCAAGCCAACACACATCACCACTCATATTCACACATAGGGAAATTTGGAACAGTCAATTAGCCTGATATGCATGTCTTTGGACTGTGAGAGGAAACTGGAGTACCCAAACAAAACCCATGCAAGCACAGAGAGAACATACAAACTCCACACAGAAACACTCGAATGGAACTTGAAACGAAGACCTTTTTGCTGTGAGGTGGATGGAAACTAAAAAAATATTTCAGGACCTCAGATTAAGCTGTTTATATCTACATGCAGACTGCATCCCCTCTCGTGGAGGCTACCAAATTTTACAGTAGCTCTTAAGACTTCGAATGAGAGGGCCGGGAAAGAAAATTTCAGTTTTCTACAATCTAGAACCGTACCATAAGAGGCCATTAAGCTCTACACGCTTTACCTATAATTCAACAAACCCTCCAGAGTGGTACAATACGAGTTTACCATGATCCCGATGTCTGTTCAATACACACAGATGAATAAAGGTTAGAATTGAATGAACGCTTGGGTTTATCATTAGTGTTCTGTGTAGTTTTACCTTATCGGATAGGGGCCACAGCCACTGCCATACACAGCCATACAGTGTAATAATATACTGTTATTATCTCTGATTTGAATACCAGCTTAATAAAAGGATGCTGTCGGCTTATTTTACAGGAGCGAATTCTCAACCCCCACGCTGCCTCTTGTACATGTGTGGCCTGCTGTGATGATCTAGCTGTGGTTAGTAATACCACCTTACTTACAGTATGTGTTTTACATTGTATATAGAACTTACACCATATGTATGTATGTATGTAAATGTGTGTGTGTGTATGTATGTATGTATGTATGTATGTATGTGTATATATATATAGTCGGCCCTCTACTTATGAAATTAATCCGTTCCAGAGCCTTTTTCATAGCCTGGCGTTTTTGTAAGTAGAGGCGCATTTTACATGTAAAATGTGTAATTCGTTCCAAGGCTCCCAAGACTACCCCCTAAACCCTTTAAAATGATCAAAGTACACCAATTTTGTATGAAACATGTGTTAAAAGTAAAAGAAAATTATTTATTAAACCATTTAAACATTTTATTAACATATTAATCCATTTTATTAACATATTTATTAATTAAACCATTATTAAACATTTTTATTAACATACACACACACACACACACACACACACACACACACACCACTCTCTCTCTCTCTCTCTCTCTCTCTCTCTCTCACACACACACCCACACACACAATACACATTTGTGGCACGCTCCCCTGAATGTGGGCCCGCCCATATGCAGGACGCCGGAGCATTTTAAGACGGGGAATTCAAAGTGCGTTCCCTGCTTGACAGATCGGAGGTCCAAACTCAACTTTAATTTGATTCCTTGAGGGATCGGAGGTCCAGATGAGCCTCGTTTTGCTCACATTCAGCGGAGCGCGCCACATTTATTAAACATTTACTGAATTAAACAACTTAAAAAATGAAAAATAAGCTGCAATGTGCTCTCTCGAAAGAGAGTTAAGCCTCCTTTCATCTCTGACTAACTCTGTAGGCAGTCTCTCTGTCGCTATCTCTCTCTCTCTCTCTCTCTCTCTCTCTCTCTCTCACACACACACACACACACACACACACACACACACACACTTTCCCTCTATCTCTCTGTGTCTTTCTCTCTCTCACACACACACACACAAAACTCTGTCTCTCTGGTGTGTTTTGCCGAATGCGGGCTCCGCCCACACGCAGTGCGCAGCTGACTGAACAAATTGTATTTCAATGTTTAAATGGATGCAATGTTATATTTAAAGCGAAATTACAGTACCTGTTTGAAGGATCAGCGGTCCTGATTCAATATTAACTTGCTTCCTTGCGAGATCGGAGGTCTTGTCCCATGGAGCAGTCTGCTCATGCTCTTCTGCTTCAATATCGTGCCAAAATAATCGTCTCCATCACTGTATTTTTGCTTTAAGGTCTCCTTCTGCTTCAATATCGTCCCGATTGTAGAGGGGTTTCGGAAATGAAATATAACGCTGCATGATCAATCTCAAAACAAGCCAACAGTCCTGTTCAACTCTCCTTTACGCGTGTGACAAACCGGAAGTATGGGTAGAGGAAATATGGGTACAGGTCGGCTCCCTCCTGGCCAATGGGAGGCTAGTGGGGCGGGATGTTAGGAGACAGCCAATGAGAGACCAACTCGCGCATTGTTTGAATTTTGAATGGCGCGTTTGAATTTTTGAATGGCGCGTTTGGCGCTTTACGTAAAAAGAGGTTGCTTTTGTAAAAAGAGGTTGTTTTCGTAAAAAGAGGATGAAAATTTAGGAAAATGTTTTTCGTAACCTGGATTTTTTGTATGCAGAGGTTTTCGTAAGTAGAGGGCCGACTGTATACAGGCACGCCCAGCTTACATTTTAGTTAGGTTCCGGACGGCCGAATGTAAGATGAAAAAAAACGTAAATTGTTACTGTATGTTCCAGTGATGTATGACATTCATACTGTACTATATATCCATAAATACCATTACCGTGTCTCATAAAACACCTCAAAATCAATTATTATAAGCATACCATTGTAAAATAATATCAAATATATCAAATACAGTCATCCCTTGCCACTTCGTGATTTGAGCATTGCGGTCTTGGTACATCGCAGCATTTTAATAAAAAATAAAATGAAAAAAATACTGTGTATATACTAGTCCTTCTCAAAAAATTTGCATATTGTGATAAAGTTCATTATTTTCTGTAATGTACTGATAAAAATTAAACTTTCATATATTTTAGATTCATTGCACACCAACTGAAATATTTGAGGTCTTTTATTGTTTTAATACTGATGATTTTGGCATACAGCTCATTAGTGTCCCATCCAGGAGGAGTTCAACTCCTGATTGCTTCACGCTACGGAAACCGGGGATAAGCACCGGCTTGATGAGCCGCTAGGCTCGGGTGTAAAAACCCAAACAGTCAATCAATCAATCAATCAATATATATATATATATATATATAAATACACACACAGTGGTACTTCACCTTACGATAGACCCAACAAACGAAAAATCCAACCCAGGAAACGCATTTACCTAAAATTTCCGTCTCTGGATATGAAAAATATTCACGTTACGAAAAGCACCATCTCAAAAATTCAAACAATGCGCGAGTTGCTCTCCCATTGGCTATCTCCCAACACCACTGCACTGTTGGAGCTGCATCTCCATAAAATCCATGATGCTTTTCATGTGATTTCGACCCATTGTTCGTCATGGAGATGCAGCTTACCTTCCATTGGCTATTATGGAGCTGCATCTCCATAATCCCCATGATGCTTTCCGTGTGCCTTCGACCCATTGTTTATCACGGAGTTCTAACAAGCGTAAAGGACAGAGTTACTGTTGTTTCGTGAGTTTTTCGAGTGTGCTCATTGCAACTTTATTTTTTGGCTCAGACTTTTAACCGTGCATAAACATTTGTAAGATTATAACTCTGCTAAGACGACATGGTCAACACAAGCACACACACACACACACACACACACACACACACACACACACACACACACACACACACACACACACACACACTCACACGCACGTGCGCGTGTGATTCCCGGTGAATGTGATTCTTGGTGTGAGTGAAAAAGAAGAAGCGGGCTCGTGGCATGCGGTTGAGTGATATCGCAAAGGAATATGGCCAAACCCGTCTACCATCAGTACGATATTGAAGCAGAAGGAGGCCTTAAAAGGTATACTTTTAAAATTTATAAAGGGTTTAGGGGGTAGTACTGTGTTGGGGGCCTTGGAACGAATCAGGCCTTTTACATGTAAAATGCTATTCAATTTACGAAAAAATCAGGTTACGAAACCACTTCTGGAACGGATTAATTTCGTAAGGTGAGGTATGACTGTATATAAAGGCACTTGACAACTTATAACTAGCTTACATGTAAGAAATCAGAAAAAAAAAAAATCTAAATTTGAAATGAAAAGAACACAAATGAAAGCACCATCACCTCTGCAATATATGAGAGGCATATCCAGGGTGCACCCCTCCTCTCCTCCGATGTCAGTTGTGATTGGCTCCAGCTCACCCCTGACCATCAATGGGATAATCGGTGGAGATGATGGATAAATTATGTCAGTCTGCTGATGTCACAGTGCAGGTTAAAGTCACTTCTGTGTTGAATGAATCGTGAGTAGCGAGAATGTTAGATGTAGTCCTATGCCTATGCATTACTGTTTTTGAAAGCATTGATGGTCACAGTCTCAGTTTTGTGTTTTCACATTCTGTTTTATCTTCTTTCAGAGCAAGGACGGAGCCTTTGGAGGTGACAGCATACCTATGGTACTGTCAGAAACCTTTACTGCACATCACTTTAACATCATGTTTCAAACCAGAACTGATGTATCTGCACATTCTATTATAGACCGGACCCGTGAGACTCTTTGTCCCTTACAAAAGACGAAGGAAAGAGAGTGAACGTCCGGTGTTTCCAGAGAAGAAGGATTCACCAGTTCCCAAGAGCATTAGTCTAGCACCTGGAGCTGCATGTACGGGTTATGTTAAACTTGGCCATGAAATTCCATTACTACTGTATACACGTGTTTCATTATGTGTGTATGTGTATGTGTGTATCTATATGATCAAATATTAGCTGTGTTTGTGTATTAGTTTGGAACGCCATGCCGCTTTGTAGCTACTCTGAACAATTGCTCCTGCTGACAGCTGCATCTGTGTCTACTCAGTCACAGTGACCTCATCAGGACAGCTCACCTCTGCTGGCACGCTGACCTTCGATCGAACGGCAGCCGGAGACACGACGACTATCATTTCCGACAGCCCTTCAGCTACAGATGTCTTCAGCAGCACAGCAGGTCAGTCACTGACATTCGCAGACATCCTGCCATCTCGTTAACATTTCTCACCTTAAACACAGTTTAAGAGATAACATGACACGTAAGCGTGTGAGAACCTCTGCCTGGTATCATCCACCACTTGAAGGCATTCAAAGGTTCAGGTCACAGCTCGAATCTTTGAAAGATGTTTGTTATTAGACCTGAGAATTGCTTTGTCTGCAGCAGTTCTTGTTTGAAGTGTGGTGCTGATGCTTTCTGGCTAGCGTGGGTAAATAAAGTGTCTGGTCACATCCTGATAGCCGTAATCATGGGTTTTGTTCTTAGTGTCCTGTACCTTTTTCCAGAGGGGAGAAAAGGGGGGTGTCCAGGGTATACCAAGGGTGTGTGGGGTCTCTGATATTTCCTCTGACTTTCTTCTGAACTCTGGCAGTGTAAATGTCATGGGGGAGGGGGGGTTGCAGCTCCAGTCATCTGCTTTTCTGTCATCACCACCCGCTGCAAGGCCTTCCTGTTCTCTGCAGTATAGCTGCTGAACCACACTGTACAGCAGTAGGTCAGGAGGCTCTCGATGGCGGAGCGGTAAAGGTTTATCAGCAGGGTTCTGGGTAGATGGACTTGTCGGAGCTTTCTGAGGAAGCACATCCTTCGTGGCGCTTTCACCACATGGTGAGAGATGTTTGTGGTCCGGGTGAAGTCGGCAGAGATGTGAACTCCAAGAAATTTGAAGCACTCCACTCTAGCTCCATGCCATCAGCTGTTTTGAGTGCTTAGCTTGTTTCAATCTCATGAAGTCTATTATCATCTACTTGGTTTTGTATGTGTTAAGTACCAGATTGTTGTTGTCACACCATCGCTGCAGATGCTGGACCATTTTCCTGTAGGCTGACTCATCATTATGTTTTATCAGACCTATGACAGTGGTGTCGTCGACAAATTTTACCATGGTGTTGCTGGTGTGAGTAGATAATCATCATGTGTGAAGAGGGAGAAGAGGAGGACAGACATCATTTTACGCTCCTCTTTAGGGACAGTTTAGGGAATTCAGGAATACCCAGAGGAAACCATTAAAAACACGGGGAGAGCATGCAAACCCCCGTGCAGAGAAATAAACATTGTGCTTGCATGTACAGTGCTGTGCAAAGGTTTTTGCCCCGGACCAATTTCTGACATTTTTTGCATGTTTGTTACTGTTTGTTACATTTCAGATCAAGAAAACCTGAATATTATACAAAGATAAAATACAAGTAAACACAAAATGCAGTTTTCAGTGCCAATTGTATTTATTAAGGGGAAAAACATCTGAACATACAAGGACCCGTGTGAAGAAGTAATTGCCCCCCTAAACCTAATAGCTGGTTGAACCCCCTTTTATAGCAATAACTGCAGTCAAGTGTTTGCGATAAGAGGCGATGAGTCTTTCACATCGCTATGATGGGATTTTGGCCCACTCTCCTCTGCAGAATTGTTTAAGATCAACCAGATTGAATGATTTTCAGGCAAGAACAGGCTTTTTAAGGTCAAGTCACAGCATCTCATCAGGGTTCAGGTCGGGACTTTGACTAGGCCACTCCAAAACCCTCATTTTGTTTTTTTTTTAGCCGTTCAGAAGTGGACTTGCTGTGGTGCTCCGGATCATTGTCTTGTTGCAGAACCCAGGTGCGTTTTAGCTTAAAGTCTCCAACTGATGGACAAACATTCTTCACCAGGATTTCTTGGTAGCGAGCAGAATTCATGGTTCCATCAATCATAATAAGTCACCCAGGTCCTGAAGCAGCAAAGCAGGCCCAGATCATCACACTTCCACCACCATGTTTCCAAAATCACCCCCAAAATCATCAGTACTAAAACAATAAAAGACCCGAAATATTTCAGTTGGTGTGCAATGAATCTAAAATATATGAAAGTTTAATTTTTAACAATACATTACAGAAAATAATGAACTTTATCACAATATGCTAATTTTTTGAGAAGGACTAGTATATATATATATATATATATATATATATATATATATATATATATATATATATATATATATATATATATATACAAACCCAGACACGGATCCCTTTCCGCGGTTAATTGGGACCGAAATCCCCCCGCGGCCATCGAAATCCGTGAAGTAGGATCACCCCCAGCCCCCCCCGACTGACATATACGTACGTACATGACGCTCATTGCCAACTTGTGTGTGAATGAGGAAAAAGGGGCGCTACATCATCTCAACCAATCAGCAGGAAGGAGGACAGCCATTGACTGAATTTGAATCACGTACAAGCAGTACAGCGAATACTCAAACCGTGAGTCCAAAACCGCGAATAGTCAAGGGCCTACTGTATGCTGGAATCAATCCATAACCGATAAAAAACAAGAAAATGAAGAATCAGATGTGAAGCTTAAAATAGCAGGAAGAATAACCGGAGAAATCTCGTAAGAGTTCATCTACCCCAATCATTTTTCTAGTAATCTGAATTCCCTTTACTCTCAAAGCAACCTCTGTTCTTCACAGCATGGATCCCACATGATATTGGAATATTCCGCTGACATTTTGGTCCATGTTGAAATGATTGTACCACACAGTTCCATCGCATTACAGATGCATTTCCATACTGGAGGTCTCACAAAACCTTAACGAAAAGTACTGAAATGCCTGAACTGTTGACACTAGGCAGGCCAGATCATGAATTCTTGCTGCTGAAGCCAAGTTCTGACTCGACTTTCATTGTGCCTTGTCAAGAAATCAAGATCCATCAAACCACATTATGCTTTTTCTAGTCTTCATGCTGTAGCTTCAGCTTCCTGTTCTTGGTGAGCAGCAGAGGAACCTGTCATGGTCTTCTGCAGTTGTAGCCAATTTAAATCACAGATCAAAGGTGAGCATGTGCATTATGAGATGGTTTTCGGTTTAAAACATCCTCACAGAGTGGTTCTTTCTATCATCTTCATCCAATCTGGCTATTCTTCGTTGACCTTTTTCCATCAATAGTGCTTATCATCCCTCAGATTTACTGCTCACTGAATGATTAACTTTAGTGCATCATATTGAGCAAATGTAGGGATTGTTGGGGGTAAACATCAGATATCAGCATTTATATAGGTACTCAAAATAAATAAATAAATAAAATCAGGAAAATGGCAGCATGGTGGCTTAATGGTTAGCACCTCCACCTCACAGCAAGAGGGTCCTGGGTTTGATTCCTGGATTCGAGGCATTTCTGTGTGGAGTTTGCATGTTCTCCCTGTGCTTGCGTGGATTTCCTCCAGGTTCCAGGCAATTGGCTGTTCGAAATTGCCCCTAGAAGTGAATGTGACTGAATGGTTGAATGTGTGTTGGCCCTGCAATGGCCTGGTGAGATGTTCATTGTGTATCCTGCCCTCTACCAGGGCAGTGAGCAGGTCTTTTGGACCTGTGATGGGGGGTTAGGCGTCCCAGCCACCACTAGTCTGCACTGTCATGTGTGTATACCATACATAGTCCGGTATTAAACAGCTGAAATCACTGAGATCATATTTTCTCATCCAGTTAATTTGAATATTATCTGAAACTGCCCCATGTATCTGTATAATTGTATGCATTGTTCCTCGTGTTCGACTGGGTAGATGATTACATGATTGGATAGGTGTACAGATTCTGCTAATAAAGTGTTCATCTAAAAGGTTATTAGACTGATACTGCGTCCAAGCATAGAAAATCTTTGATTTTATTACTGTTATTAATGATACAGGTGGGGAGGCTCGGTGGCATAGTGATTAGCACTCTCACCTCACAGTAAGGAGCAGTAAGCGAATTACTTTGCCGTTAATTGACATGAAGCAATATCATCCGGTGAGGGAGATCAGTTGCTTCACTGCTGAGCTTGTTGTCTATTTCCTTCGGATGTTTCCCACTTAAAAAGTTTTGAGTGAAACTTATATTATTACTTTTATTTTAGCTATTATTATTATTATTATCATAAATATCTTATTATTATCATTATTACACAGCAATTACACAATGTACGAGAAAGTATATTATGAACTGTAAAGAGTTAAACATTTTATATACTGTATATATAATGTGTATGTGTGTGTGTGTGTGTGTATGAAATTCAAATGGTTTATAAATGTTTACGCATGCATGGTGTCTATAGTCATGATCCTTGTATGTTTTGTATGCGGTCATAAAGCACTGGGTTGATGTGAAAAGAACAATTTAAATTTTTGTTTATTATTCGGAAATTTGTGTTTAGTGGCATCAGGCAATCAATGGTATCTTTTAAAGTGTACCTATGGTGAATTTGTATTACTAGCTCTTTAAAACAATCATGTATAACATCTGTGGTTTCATCAGGAAACATTAGTCTGTGCCCCTTGTCAAGTACATGCTAGTGCTGCTGTACGGCTATTACTGCTAGGCATGCACAGCGGATTGGTACGTGTGTAATTGACTGTTCCATGTAGTGACGCAGATTTGTTTTGTCTTATTGTCTGGACTGCATGCAGCAGACAACAGTCGAAGATAATATTGGCCAGTGCTGAGCTGTGTGGGCAGGAAAATAGCAAAATGCAGGGCATACAGTTACACAAACAATAAGCACAGACGTAGCGCAAAACAACCTAACCTCGGCACGGGCCATACTGTGAAAACGATTCCTTTTGAACTTAATTCAGTAGTCTGCGAAGACCCCTTGAAGCCGCAGCTTCATTTAGGGTTGTGAGGAGGCTGAAGCCTATCTCTGCCAAGACTGGGCAAAGGCATGGCTCATCCCAAACAGCTCACTAGGCCAATACACACACACACACACACACACACACACACACACCTCCACCTCCACATCTGGGGCAATTAGAAACAGCAGATTAGTTTTTGCTGCTTGCTGAGTACTGCCATTAGGCATGCAGAGTAATATTTTTCCTTCTTCAGTGGCTATTCCATCTCTGGTTGTGACATAAATTTGTTGTTTTGGACTACTGGCTGGACTGCACACAGCAGACAATACATTATCAGTCAGTGCTGAGCTGCGTCGCCAGGAAAACAGTGGAGTTCAAATCATACGACTGCACACACAACAAACTCAAAAATTGCAGAAAACAATATCAGCACAGGGTGTCCTCTAGAAACGTTTCCTTTCAGATGCAAGTCAATAGTCTGTGAAGAACCTGTTCTGTTATCTGCTTGACCTCCAGACACAACTACTTGGCATGAAGCCCTAAAACCAGATGCTGTTCAAACAGAATTTCTTCATAAAAAGTGAAATGATAATGGACGGGATCAGCACCTCACCAAAAGGAACCCGTAGAAGGAAAGAACCTTTATTATGTGTGGAGTTTATCACCTAAAATGTCGCTCGCTGCTTGTTTACTTGTACTGGACAATCCGGCCTAATGAGTTCACGCCACTTAGGGGGAAATTGGTTGTTCCTCATTGGTTCAGCCCCTGCTAGCAACTCACGGGATAAAATAAACCAGTTTAGTGCTTTATATGGTCTTTTATTAAAAAAAAGTTCTATCACCTGAATGTATTGCATTACGCACAATTATACTGTAAGGATGATCAATTTGACAATGGTAAGCCCACGTTATTCGCCGGGGTTGCGTTCCGCCCCCACCCGCAGATCCTGAAAATCTGCAAGTTATTGATGTGGTGTTAAACCCTATGTATGATATCACATGTGCTAAAATAGGCTTGTTAAACACATTCTATAGCCAGTTTTACTCATTAATACAGTAATAACCCTGTAAAATGTAGTAATTATGAAGTAAAAACTTCTTAATTTTGCATTGTGATAATATTTGTGAATAAGTAAAGAGCTTAGGCTCCTTACCAGAAGCTAGAGAAGGTGCAGGGCGTTTGAGTGACATCATAGGACTTAAATAATCATTAAAAACACACAAAAAACATGAATTCACAATTCAAGCAATCATGTTGATGACGTGTGCGCAATGAATGATTTCTGTCCCTTGCTAAATGGTTGTGTCAGGAAGGGCATCTGACGTAAAAACCTATGCCAAATCAAATGTGCGAATCATTCGCTGTGGCGACCCCTCATAAAGGGAAAAAGCCGAAAGGAAATCTCAAGTTGCTGACATGTGCGCGAAGGAGAACAAAAGGGGGTGTACACATCATCTGCAACGAATCAGCAGGAGGGAGAAACAAAAGCTCTCAGGTACTGGCTAAATTTGAATCATGTGCAAGTAATTTACGGGGCTGCCGCTAATCCGCAAGCATGTGGGGGTGCGACTGGTGAACCACGAATGGTCAAGGGCCTACTGTACTTTTTAACCACTGATCACTCACATCACGTCCCCGGAGGGTCAATTTCGTCTCTTGTTGAGTCATCGTTACCTTTGCATGGTTGCTTGTCGCCCATCGCTTCCAGTGTGAATGAGGCTTAAAAGGGTCCTGGTTTGAATCCTGTTTCTGTGTGAAATTAGCATGTTCTGTTTTGTAGCTTTCTTTTGACCTTAAACAGGATAAACAGGACAAATAATGAATGAATGATAAGTGAATAACAGGCTGAAATATAGAAATTATACCAACACACACTCTTTAATTTGTATCATGTATTTGTCACTGGTGGGGAGTTGAGAGTATCGGTTTTGCAAGTTTGAAACAAGTGGCACTGGTGTGTATTCTCACGTATTAAATGCTGTTGCAATTTTACCAGTGTTTGCTTTTCAGCCACACAGAGTTAACTGCAGTACTGCTTTCCACGGCAGTTTGACATGATTCAGAAATGTTATTGTGCGCCAAATCTCGTGTGTCAAAAAGACACAGAGATGGTTTGGTTCTGCATGTTCTTCATAAAGAACAGGAACAGAACAGCCAGGTCTTGTCTTGTGTTCACTAGAGTGTAATGACTGCTCGGATTTACAGTGCAAACCGGACAGAGAATTGCCAGGAGAAATTAATACAAATCCAAGA
Source organism: Plotosus lineatus (assembly GCA_024760905.1). Lineage (NCBI taxonomy): Eukaryota > Metazoa > Chordata > Actinopteri > Siluriformes > Plotosidae > Plotosus > Plotosus lineatus. Next base: position 10,718,258 of record CM045742.1, read on the forward strand.
CAAACAAGTACAAAAGTTTGATTCTGACATGAACTAAATGTTTTGACTGACCGTCTGGATATTTTCTATGTGAGTCGGGTGTATGCTGGTTTTGTTCCTGCACGTCATTTTCATACCAGTGCCGACGTTTGTGCCTTGAGCTCTTAACAGTCCATTAGACAGATAAGGCAAGGACATTCTGAAAAGCATCGGTCCTCTGGAGATTGTGTACCTTATTTCTTTCCCCAACTGACACACTCTCCCCCTCAGTCATCCTTCTGAGCACTGGGATTCAGTCTTTCTCCCTCGTTTTGTCATATATTGATGAAGCTGTGATATTTTTGGCTGCATTCACATAAAAGGTCCTTAAATCCCTCTGCTCCTACCAGCAGTCTATAACATGGTTGCCTTTTGTGGACAACCGATTCTAATTTGGTCCCACTGGCAAATAATAGCTCTAAAAATATTTATGTAAAAGTTTACAATTTACTGAAGAAGTACAATTTTAAAAAAAAGGAAATTATTTTTGAATATGTCATTTTAGTTCTGTTTACGGTTAATAACCTCTACTCTTCCAGAAAGGAATGCCACTAGATTTTTGGATGTGACTGAGGGGATTTGTGTGTATTCAGATGCAAGTACAGTGTTACCTCACCTTACGAAAGACCCAACAAATGTAAAATCTAAGTTACGAAACGCATTTGCCTAAAATTACTGCCTCAGGATATGAAAAAAAATTCACATTAAGAAACGCGCCATCTCAAAATTCAAACAGTGCGTGAATTGCTCTCCCATTGGCTATCTCCCAACACCCCGCCCCACTGGCATCCAATTGGCTAGGAGGGAGCTGTGTCTCCTTAATACCCATGATGCTGTTCGTGTGCCTTCAACCCATTGTTCGTCAAGGAGATGCAATTCCCTCCTATTGGCTATTATGGAGCTGCATCTCCATAATTCCCATGATGCTTTTCGTGTGCCTTCGACCCATTGTTCGTCATAGTTCTAACACGCATAAAAGACAGAGTTACTTTTGTTTTGAGTTTTTCGAGTATGCTCATTGGAACTTTATTTTTTGGCTCAGGCTTTTAACCTTGCATAAGCATTTGTAAGATAATAACTCTGCCAAGAAGACATGGTCAACACACGTGTGCAAACACACACACACACACACACACACACACACACACACACACACACACACACACAGACAGACACATGCGCATGTGATTCCCAGTGAAAATGATTCCCGGTGCGAGTGAAAAGAAGAAACGGGCTCGTGGCATGCCATTGAGTGATACTGCAAAGAAATATGGCCGAAACTCGTCTACCATCGATTCGATATTGAAGCAAAAGGAGGCCTTAAAAGGTATACAGTAGGCCCTCAATATTCGCAGGGGTTCGGTTCCAGCCCCTCCCACGAATGAAGATAATCCGTGAGTTCTGTACCCGGAAGTAAAACCCCATGTGTCATATTACGTGCGCGAATGAGCAACCGGAAGTAAAATAATATGTATCTATTACATGCGCTAAAATATGCTTCTTAAACACATTCTATAGACAGTCTTACTTATTAATACAGTATTAATGTAGTAAAATGTAGTAATGATTAAGAGAAACTGGTTATAGACGAGCATAGTGCAAAACATGAACAAACAAAACAACAAATAAAACAAATTAAAACGAACAAAGGAAATCCACGACATCGCCCTCTAAGCAGCGCCATCTTGGAGATGTCATGTTCAATGCAAAAGGACATGAAGTGTAATAAAGTTTATACTTTTGGTATCGTTTGTTAAACATGCTACAGAACATAAAATCTCATGCACAAACATTCTAAACATTAACTTAGATACTGCACTGGAATAATAATTGAAAAAGACTTTAATACAAGAGTTCAGAGGAAACTGTTGTTTCTTCAGAAGAAAGTCTTATTTATATATATCCAGCATTTGAGTGGAATCATAGGGCTTAACTGGTACTTAAAACACACTAAACAAAGAGGCTCATTGACAACTTGTGCGCGAATGAGGAAAAAGGGGTGTGACATCATCCAATCAGCAGGAAGGAGGACAGCCATTGGCTGAATTTGAGTGACGTGTCGGTTGCTTGGCAGTCCTCGAATACTCAAACCGTGAGTGCAAAACCACGAATAGTCAAGGGCCTACTGTACTTTTATAATTTTTAAAGGGTTTATGGCAGCGGTTCTCAAATTGTAGGGCGTGCCTGGTGCGATGCCGGGGGGGGTGACCCCAGGGAACATGCCTTTTTTTTTTTTGGCCATATTAGGATAAAGTGTAATTCTACATCCATTACAGCAGGTGGCAGTGGCTTCCTCACTGTCAGAGTGTGCCCAGAGGTAAAATAAGTGAAGTTAATAAACCCACCATGGAAATTTTAACAGGAACAGAAAGAGAGGTGGAGAGAGATGGAGACAGTAAGAAGAACGAAAGTCTCCCAGAAGTTAAGTCGAGGCGAGTATGATGAAGCGGATGTAGCACTCGGCTTCACTGTGCTGCGGTGAGAAACGAGGAAAGACCGCTGTGTTTACTGTGTCTGAAAATATTGGCAGCGGACAGTAGGAACCCAAATAAATTCAGGCGTCACTTAAAGGCATCACACACCGATTACGTGATGAGCCGCGTGAGTTTTTTCAGCGAAAACGTGCCGAGTATTGCCAACAACCATCCCGCTTTGTGAATGCTCGTCCAGGAAACCAGTGAGCTCTATTAGCATCAGATAAGGTGGAGTACCAAACTGCTCAGTGTAGAAAACCCCACAGCAGAGCAGAGGAACTGATCCTATCTGCAGCAGACGCGGCTCTGTTATGCTGGATGACATCACAGCTTAGGAAATAAATCCAGGTCCCACTTCAGCATTGAGCAGGAACTGAGAGTTCAGTATTGTGCTTTAAACCCGGCTTCGAAAGGCTGTGCATTGCGAAATGTGCTTATTATAGCAATTAATCTGGACTTAATAATTTTGACAATAATAATAATACTACAAATTGTTTTATTCATTTTTGTTTTGTAGGTTAAAGTGTTTTATATATTGTGCTCCTGAGTTAATATTGCTGATCAATTTGAATTTATTATTATTTATTGATTTTATTTAATTTTATTTTTCAGTATAAAATTATTCAAGTTGTTGATCAAAAATGTTGACAGTTTAAATAAAGATACTTTTTTTATTTCAGGCAAATTGATGCACTTAAAATCTTTTTGTTTAAAGATTAAAAAATTGTGAATAAATTTATTCTTTGCTGGAAGTTGATCTATATTTCTTCATTTTTTGTATTCATAATGTTTTTGGGAAAAAAAAAAAAAGCGAAAAAACGTAAAACGGGTGAACGTAAGTTGGGGAGCATCTGTATGCTGTTTTCCAGCATAAACACCTAAATAATGTAAAATGAGAGAAATTATATCCTTTACCCAATTTTACTACCTACTTAATAATTTTTAATATAATTTTTTTTGATGCTTCACAACAGTCACTGGTAGCACTTGGATGTCCCAGTTGGTCCCATTAGTTAGTTAGCATTAGTTAGGCAGGTCATTCTTTTTTTAATTGCTTGTGTGTGGATCCACTGGTGTTAATATTTCAAAAAATAAAAAAAGGAAAAACAATTCCTTTCTTTAAAATTCCTGCAGGCCATAACTTGCCGACTGTGTGCAATTGATTTTAAAACCAGCACTTTTTTATTTTGCGACAAGGCGGTTTTTTGTCACCCTCTCACGGCAGCTTTGTAACTACATCCTGAATATCTCCTCATGCACGCTTACTTTTCGGAAGTGTCACCTTGAACCCTGTGGTAGTCTACACAGTGCATGCACATAAACGTCTGGCGCCCAAGACTGTCAAGTGTTGATTTCGTGTGTGACAGAACTGGTGAGTACATGCATTTGTTTTATTTGTTTTCATTTTTGATAGAAAAAAACGTCAGTTTTATTCTGCATGCAATCATACTTCACCTTGAGCTGATGGCAGGAGCATCAAAAGCTACCTGGAGTGCAATCACTTTTAATCAGGTGCTCAAAGGCAAGAGGAAAGGGGAGGTGTATGGAAGTATTTTTAGGGAAACCTCCTTTTTGAATGTTTTGGAAATATTGTGTGTCACTGATGTGTTTAAACCAGTAGTTTCAACAGAAAATACACAGTATGAAAAAGTACTACATGTACTCCATCAGCTCAGGACCAGTCACATGCATTCAGGAGAGGCAGGTGAGGCAGAGCTTCCCTGGTCAATCTTGAAAAGAAAAAAAGAAAAGTTAATCATAAAATAGAATAAATGTTAATATTTGTCAACTGGTATGTATTACAAACCCTTTTACCATTCAAATCCAATATGAAAATAATTTTGTCAATAAAGAATAGCAGAATTTCCATGTGTCCCGTTCAGATAAGATAAGATAAGATAAGATACAGTTTTATTAATCTCACAATGGATAAATTCAGGGAGCAGCTATGCAGTGAGGCGGTATTTTGCTGTGCCGCCCAGTGGATTGTGCCCCTCACAAATTGCACTGGTATGTGATGCAAATAGTGTGTCGCTGTCTCTCTATGTATCACAAATGAACTGCTCTCAGGCACTCAGATTATATACTCAGCTTTTCCATAAACTGAATGATGTATAAAATGTATTTCTCCAGGCTGCAGATTAATCATTAATCCCAATAGAAAGGTTCCTTGGCTAACAGTGCTCCTGACTCATGGCAGTGGGCGCTTGTGAACCCACAGATTCTTGCACGACCTACAATCTTCCTCGTTTGTAGTTTATATTTCCATTACAATTCACCTTATTCAAATAAAAGATTACATTTCCGAGCTGAGAAAATTCACAAATCTGGATTTACAGTGAAAACACGAGGTAATAACTAAAGTAAGACCAATGTGGTTGGTCACCTAAAATTAAATTATTTCATTTACTGCGCTTTATACAGTTTTAACATAGAGATATTTAATGTCGTTATTTTTATGTGAATATGAAGCATCTTTATTCTGCATCATTCCTCTCTGTGTGTTCTGAGAACTTTTGCACAGTACTGTATTTCAGAACAGCAGTTACAAGTCTACATTTCATGCTGTAATGATTTTTATTAAATCTTTTGACAGCATTGTTCTTGTCACAAAGGAACAGGAATTTTTCCTCCAAGTCTTTCAGCTTGGAAGGTATTGCTCCCTGTTTTTTTATGAACAGGCTAATACTGACATATGTGAGGCGCTCCACCGAATGTGGGCGCTTGTCGCACAGACTACTTTCGAGAAAATGGCCAAAAAAGTAAACGTGGTCATTTTCTTATCGAAATTCGGATTTTTGCATAAACCATTAAAACAAGTATTCAACTATCACTTGCTGAAGTGAAATCGACTAAAACTCACTAAAAATGTCTATTTCCAGTTTTCTAATGAGTACCCTCATGAAACTAGATAAAAACAGTAGCAAACTTACTGGTTTTCTTTGCAATTATTCACCGAGTTCAGTACAAGACACACTATAATCCATACACCAGAAGTCGTGAAGTCATCTCTCCATTTTGGATACTGTTTTAATATTAACATGTCGTTTCAGTTAATAAAATAAAGGTTATAAAAACGATATTAGCGTAAACAATGCAGGCTGGTTTCTAAGGAAAGATCTGAAACGAGCACCCTGATTGGTGAACTCGGTCACATGCTCACATTGCACATGCGCAGTGCCCGGCACACATTAACTTCCTGTTTACTTCCTGACTCTAGTTTACCGCATGTGGAACTTATCTCTGACTTTCTCTTCAATAACAGTAAGTAAGTTCATTTATAGGATTGTGCATACACATTATTTCTGGAAAAGGAGAGTGAAATGTCATCTGTGATGTCTAGCAGCATTAGTATAGATGTTAAATTCCACTCTGGAATTCGGCTTTGAAGAAGATTATCTCTCTCTCTCTCTCTCTCTCTCTCTCTCTCACACACACACACACACACACACACAGTGTGCTAACGGTTAAATTAGCAGCATCCAGATGAACTAGTGCAATTTGAATGGAAGAAAATTCAGTATATGAAGGGACCCAGTGCTTACAGTCTGTGTGTGTGTGTGTGTGTTAGTGAGAGAGAATGCCTCAGGTCTGCTGGAATATTAAGAAAGACATGATTCTATTGCAATTCAGTCAAAGAAAATCCCATATGCTCAGTATTATGTACTTTAGAAACTTAATATGAGTATTGTATGAGTATTGGTATTTTTCTCTGCATGCAAAATTCGATGATGGAATTTTTTTGATCATTTGATTTGTGTGTAAGCTTGTCTGGACTGGACATGCTGGATCGTGGGTTGTTTAGTTTTGTATGAAAATTGGTCAAGACCTGAAAAATACTTAAATGTTTCATACCTTTTACATATAAACAAACTGATGATGATGATGATGCCAACTGTGTTGATGGAGATTTTGATGTTGATGAAGAAGAGGCATCTGTTAATAAAAGTGTGATGATTGGTGTTTGTGAGGAAGATGTGATTTTATCTGCTGAGCAGGATATAGATGAAGATGATGATTCTGAGGGCAGAGTTGATGAAGATTACTTGTATAAAGAGATCAGAGAGTTTTGTTATATGGTTTTCTTAATTTCAGTGTGATTGTTTGAACCCGACAGTGTTTTTTTTTTTCAATCAATATCATGGACTATGATGTTTGCAGATGACATTGTGATCTGTAGTGAGAGCAGAGAACAAGTGCAGGAAAATCTAGAGAGGTGGCGGTATGCCCTGGAAAGGAGGGGAATGAAGATTAGCCTCAGTAAGACAGAATACATGTGCATGAATGACAAGGACCCAAGAGCAACGGTGAGGTTACAGGGAGCAGAGATAAGGAAGGTGGAGGATTTTAAGTACTTCGGCTCAACAATCCAGAGCAATGGAGAATGTGGGAAAGAGGTGAAGAAGTGTGTGCAGGCAGGTTGGAATGGTTGGAGAAAAGTGTCCGGTGTGATGTGTGATAGGAGGGTGTCGGCAAAAATGAAAGGAAAAGTGTACAAGACGGTGTTGAGGCCAATGATGTTGTATGGTTTAGAAACAGTGGCGCTGAGGAAAAGACAGGAGGCAGAGCTGGAGGTAGCAGAGATGAAAATGTTGAGGTTCTCTTTGGGAGTAACGAGGATGGATAGGATTAGGAATGAGTACATCAGAGGGACAGCACATGTGAGATGTTTTGGAGACAAAGCCAGAGAGGCTAGATTGAGATGGTTTGGACATGTACAGAGGAGGGATAGTGAGTATATTGGTCGTAGGATGCTGAGGCTGGAACTACCAGGCAAAAGGCCTAGAGGAAGACCAAAGAGACGATTCATGGATGTGGTGAAGGAGGACATGAAGGTCGTTGGTGTAAGAGAAGAAGATGCAAAGGATAGGGTGAGATGGAGGCAGATGATTTGCTGTGGCGACCCCTGAAGGGAAAAGCTGAAAGGAAAAGAAGAAGAGTATCATTTTAAGACATTTGAACCTTTATATAATGGTCAAAAAGATACATACTGATCTTATTGGAATAAACAGAAATGAAAAAAAGTCATTTTTTTTTGTTAATTTTGAGGGCTTACCACAGTGACTGATGGGTTTAAAAAGGGCGTGTCAGATTAAAATGAGGATGATTTCTCTTATCATCTCTTCATAAAACTCTTCCTAGGCATATTTTCTAAAAGTTTATATGGCTGAAGTGCATAAAAATGTTTGGTTGCTAAGGACTAATGATCTTGGAAGAAGTGCAATCTTTGTGCTCATTTTTCTCTAAAACGTCTTGAAATTTTTAGTTGAATGCTGACACAAGAAATGGCATAGCTCGCTCAGTTTTCAAGGTATTGACAAACTTTTTGCTGTATTTTGCAGCTTTGGGCCTATCTGAGCGTGTAAAAATCTAATTTTTCATTTTTGGACCCAAGAACCTACTTTCAGTGGAGTGGCTCACATATTTGTTCATCCTGACTAGTGCTTCTCAATTATTTTCTGTCGCCCCCACCCTCCCCCCAGGAAGAAAACATTTCATGCCCCCACCCCCAATATAAATAGTGTTACTTGTCTAAAAATTGTTATAAATAATCCTCTGCATAACAGTGTGTCCTTATTAACATTATGAATACAAAAAAAGAACTATAGATCGACCTCCAACAAAGAGTAACTTTATTAACACTTTTTTAGTCTTTTGGTTTAAAAAGCACATCAATTTGCCTGAAATAAAAAAGTATCCTTAAAAATAAAATAAAATAAAAAAACAATAATAATAAATTCAAACTGATCAGCAATATTAACTCAAGAGCACAATATATAAAACACTTTAACCTACAAAACAAAGATGAATAAAACAATTTGTTTTATTATTATTATTTATTTTTGTCAAAATGAGTAAGTCCAGATTATTATTGAGAACCACAGATCCAGACCATGCTGTGGCACATGGTTCTGAAAGCGTAACTATCAGTTGGTGATACCGATATTCTTGTAAAAGCAGCGAGCATTCTGCAACGGTTGCTAGCCAGTGATCTCAAAAACTATTACCCACATTTCACTGGAGCACAGCATACAATGATCGTGGCGGAAAGGCGCGGAATGCAGTCTATGGAAGAGCTTCGGCATTTTTACACGGAAAACGGGTGCAAATCCTACGTAAAAGTGGAAATTCTTACATCCCAATTTGACTGGATTACAGCATGCAAGGATCATATAGCACAGGGGTGTCAAACTCGTGTCTGAAAGGGCCATGTGGCCGCAGGTTTTTGTTTCAACCAAGCAGCAGCACACCTGACTTTGTTCATTTAATCAACTGAATTGAGTGTTCAGGCAGTTGATTGGTCAGTCTCTGTATAGAGCACACAGATTGACCAATCAGCGGCCTGAAGACTCAGATGAGTTGATTAAATGAGCAAAGTCAGGTGTGCTGCTCCCCTCCTCGAATCGCCACCTTATCGTGGTGGAGGGGTTTGCGTGACCTAATGATCCTAGGAGCTATGTTGTCGGGGGCAAATGCCCCTGGTAGGGTCACCCAAGGCAAACAGGTCCGGGGTGAAGGTCCAGACAAAGTGCGATTCAAAACAGACCCCTAAGACATGAGAAAACAACAGAGGAATCAGTCTCCCTTGCCCGGACGCGGGTCACCGGGGTTCCCTCCTGGAGCCAGGCCCAGGAGGGGCTCAAGGCGAAGCGCCTGGTGGTCGGGCTTATGCCCATGGAGCCTGGCCGGGCCCAGCCCGAAAAGGAGACATGGGTCCGCCCTCCCATGGACCCACCACCCGTGGGAGGAGTTTTAGGGTCGGGTGCAGTGTGAGTTGGGTGGCAGCCGAAGGCATGGGTTCTGTCGGACTGATCCTCGGCTGCTTACTCTGACCTTCGGGACATGGAATGTCACCTCTCTGGCGGAAAGGAGCCCGATTTGGTGCGTGAGGTGGAGAGATACCGACTAGATATAGTCGGGCTCACCTCAACGCATAGCTTGGGCTCTGGAACCATCCATCTCGAAAGAGGCTGGACCTTCTTCTATTCTGGAGTTGCTCATGGGGAGAGGCGGCGAGCCGGTGTGGGTATTCTTGTTGCCCCCGTCTCGGTGCCCAAATGTTGGGGTTCTCCCGGTTGACGAAAGGGTAGCTTCCCTCCGTCTTCGGGTGGGGGACGGGTCCTGACTGTTATTTGTGCTTATGCACCAAATGACAGTTCAGAGTACCCACCCTTTTGGAGTCTTTGGGGGTGTTGGAGAACGCTCCCTCGGAGACTCGCTCGTTGTCTTGGGAGACTTCAATGCCCATGTGGGCAACGATAGTGTGACCTGGAAGGGTGTGATCGGTAGGTACGGCCTCTCCAGTCTGAATCCGAATGGTGTGTCGTTGTTGGACTTCTGTGCTCGTCATAGTTTGTCTATCACGAACACCATGTTCGAACATAAGGGTGTCCATAAGTGCACTTGGCACCAGGACACCCTAGGTCGCAGTTCGATGATTGACTTTGTAGTCGTGTCATCGGACTTGCGACCATATGTTCTGGACACTCGGGTGAAGAGAGGAGCTGAGCTGTCTACCGATCACTACCTGGTGGTGAGTTGGCTTCGGTGGTGTGGGAGGTTGCCTTCCAGACCTGGCAGGCCCAAGCGTGTAATCAGGGTCTGCTGGGAACGCTTGGCTGACTCCCCTGTCCGAGAGGGCTTTAACTCCCACCTCCGGCAGAGCTACAACCACGTTCCGGAGGAGGCGGGGGACATGGAATCTGAATGGGCCATGTTTCGTGCCTCCATTGCTGAGGCGGCAGCCCATAGCTGTGGCCGTAAGGTCGCCGGTGCTTGTCGTGGCGGTAATCCCCGAACCCGGTGGTGGACACCTGCGGTGAAGGGGGCCGTCCAGCTGAAGAAGGAGGCCTATCGGGTTTTATTAGCCTGTGGGACTCCTGAGGCAGCAAACGGGTACCGGCAGGCCAAACGTGCTGCAGCCGAGGCTGTCGCAGATGCAAAATCTCGGGCGTGGGAGGAGTTCGGTGAGGGCCTGGAGAGTGATTATCGGTTGGCCTCAAAAGGTTCTGGGCCACCATCCGACGCCTCAGGAGGGGGAAGCAGTTCTTCACAAACACTGTTTACGGTAGAGGTGTGGAGCTGCTTACCTTGACTTAGGGATGTTGTTGAGAGGTGGAGGGAATACTTTGAGGACCTTCTCAATCTCACCAACACGCCCTCCGTGGAGGAGGAAGACCCTGGGGGTTCAGGTGAGGGTCCGCCCATCACCGGAGTGGAGGTCACTGAGGTTGTCAAAAGCTCCTCGGTGGTCGAGCTCCGGGGTTGGACGAGATCCGCCCGGAATACCTCAGGACTCTGGATGTTGTAGGACTGTCTTGGTTGACACGTCTCTGCAACATCGCTGTGGTCATCGGGGCTGTACCTCTGGATTGGCAAACTGGGGTGGTGGTCCCAATTTTTAAGAAGGGGACCGGAGGGTGTGTTCCAATTATCGGGAATTACACTCCTCAGCCTACCTGGTAAAGTCTATGCAGGGGTACTAGAGAGGAGGATCCGACCGATAGTCGAACCTCGGATTCAGGAGGAACAATGTGGTTTTCGCCCTGGCCGCAGCACTCTTGACCAACTCTATACGCTCCACAGGATTCTGGAGGGCATGGGAGTTTGCCCAATCTGTCCACATGTGCTTTGTGGATTTGGAGAAGGCTTTCGACCGTGTCCCTCGAAAGATCTTGTGGGGCGTGCTCGAGAGTACGGCGTTCGGATCCGTTGCTCACGAGCTATTCGGTCGCTGTATCACCGAGCCAGAGTTTGGTCCGTATTGGTAACAGCAGCTCGGATTCGCTTTCGGTGGGAGTTGGAGTCCCCCAAGGCTGTCCTTTGTCACCGATTCTGTTCATAATTTTTATGGACAGAATTTCTAGGCGCAGTCGAGGCGATGAGGGGTTCTGGTTCGGTGGCCATCGGATATCATCTCTGCTTTTTGCGGATGATGTTGTCCTTTGGCTTCATCAAGTCGGGCCCTCCAGCTCTCATTAGAGCGATTCGCAGCTGAGTGCGAAGCAGCCGGGATGAAGATCAGTACCTCCAAGTCCGAGGCCATGGTTCTCAGTCGGACAATGGTGGAATGCACCCTCTGGGTCGGGATGAGGTCCTGCCCCAAGTGGAGGAGTTTAAGTATCTTGGGGTCTTGTTTACGAGTGAGGGAAGGATGGAGCGAGAGATCGACAGACGGATCGCTGCAGCCTCTGCTGTTAAGCGGTGCCTGTACCGGTCCGTCGTGGTGAAAAAGGAGCTGAGCCGCAAGGCGAAGCTCTCAATTTACCAGTCGATCTACGTTCCAACCCTCACCTATGGTCACGAGCTTTGGGTAATGACCGAAAGAACAAGATCACGGATACAAGCGGCTGAAATGAGCTTCCTTCGCCGGGTGGCGGGTTCTCCCTTAGAGATAGGGTGAGAAGCTCCGCCATCCGGGAGAGCTCGGAGTAGATCCGCTGCTCCTCCGCATTGAGAGGGGCCAGTTGAGGTGGCTCGGGCATCTGGTTAGAATGCCCCCTGGACGCCTCCCTGGTGTGGTGTTTCGGGCATGTCCAACCGGGAAGAGACCCCGGGGTCGACCTAGAACACGCTGGAGGGACTATGTCTCTCGGCTTGTCTGGGACCGCCTCGGTGTCCCCCCGGGAGAGTTGGAGGAAGTGGCTCGGGAGAGGGATGTCTGGACCTCTTTGCTAAGGTTGCTGCCCCCGCGACCCGACCCCGGACTAAGCGGAAGAAGATGAGATGAGATGAGGTGTGCTGCTGCTTGGTTGAAACAAAAACCTGCAGCCACATGGCCCTTTCTGGCACGAGTTTGACACCCCTGATGTAGCGGAAAGGCGTGGAACGCAGTCTACAGAAGAGCTTCAGCATTTTTACACGGAAAATGGGTGAAGATCCAACGGAAAAGTGGAAATTCTTACACTCTCAGAACGTTCACAGAATGTGTGGAACAGGTAAGCCAAAGTGACCCCACATCATTTTTTCTGAGAACATGCTTTTGAACATGTTCAAAAGGACGTTCACAGAATATTTTGGCCTGCCGGAAGCATACGGAAGTGGGGGAAGACTTGAGGAACCACACGGAATGACACGGAAGATGAGGGAATAATTGCGGAATGTTTGCGGGTGACAACATTTTTGCTTCTGTAAGTCTGGCATGCTCCAGTGAAATGGGGGTCTATGACTTGGTTCTGGACAAGGTTAGATCCTGTTCTGGATACCAGTTCACAGTCTGTGCACCAGTGTGGGATCTGAAGAAGTCAGTGGTCTATTTTTCCCCCATCCCTTTACTTGATGTGATGTTTCAACTTACATGAATAAAGAAAGAAATCAGCATGGCAAACATGTGCTGTGTTTACAGAGGTGTCAAAAACATCCACTAAGCTGACTTGGGATCTTCCAACACTCCATGAAAATGATTTTATTGCTTTGAAGAAATTTGTATTCCAGAAGAATGACAGGTCTTGAACAACTGGTGTGGATACTGGACATGTTTGCTCACAAACAAAGACCTTATGAGGCAATACTTCCAACACATGCAGCTCTACATCAGCATGATAAGTGTGCTACATACCAAGCAGCCTGCATCTGGAGCAAGGCAGCACAGTGTTATATGTGACCCCACTGACTGCGGATGGACAAAAGACGGTACAAAAGTCTTCGGGACATTAAGAATATCGATCAGCTAATAAATCAAAAGACAAGGCCCTTCTACATGCACCAAATGTATTCTCAGTCAAAATTACTTTTACCTGCTAACACCCATGATAGAATAAGACAAATCATAAAAAATAGCTTCCTTTAACCCATGCAGTAAAACTATAAATATGTCAATCTTTGTGGTTAGTGAACATCCTATACAATACTAATTGGAACAAATGATGAATATTAATGATATTCAACCATACTGTATATTTTATGTGTTTTTACCAAAATATTTGTTATATATATGACCAAAATAATTTTTAAACATATAAACACCATGCAGATTAACTATAGCCAAGAGTTTTGGGCAAATATTTATTAAGTCAAAATGGTGGCCATATTGAAAATTGTGTGCAATTTACACATTGCTGGACTAAATGTATATGATGTATACACTGAGCTCTTATTAGTGGGTAGAGCCTCACTGGGTTCAAAGTAGCACATTAGCACAAAGTAGCACAAACTGCTGTTCTCCAGGAGATTGCGAGTTTGAATCGAGGTTGATGCATGTTGTCCTACAGCTGAATGGTTGGGCAGATATCGCGTTCCATTCGTGTGTGTTAGTCTGCCCCAAAAGGTGTGCACACAGTAGTTGTAAAGTTTTGGCGAGCAGCATCACATGTGCTTACTCTCGACCCTCTCTGGTCAAGTGATAGGGAGGCAATACTTTACCAGAGGGAACTGGCTAAGACTCACTTGGGTGGTGGTGGTGGTGGTTGGGTGGGGGGTTCCTGCTGCTCCTGACCTTACACCTCCACTGAGAGTTCATATTAGAGTGCTGTAAGAAATAATATAAAGGATTGTTTTTTCCAGTGGTCGTGCTTTTTCTAATACAGTCGGCCGTCTATTTATGAAATTAATCTGTTCCAGAGCATTTTTCGTATCCTGGAGTTTTCGTAAGTATAGACGCATTTTACATGTAAAACGCGTGATTCGTTCTGAGGCTCCCAAGACTACCCCATAAACCCTTTAAAAATTATAAAGGTACACCAATTTTGTATGAAATATGTATGAAATATGTGTTAAAAGTAAAAGAAAATTATTGATTAAACCATTTAAACATTTTATTAACATATTAAACCATTTTATTAACATATTTATTAATTAAAACATTATTAAACATTGTTATTAACGCACATACACACACACACACACACACACAGACACACACACATTGTCTCCCTCTATGTCTCTTTCTCTCTCCGTCTCGCTCTCTGTCTCACACACACACACACACACACAAACAAAAATACTGTTTCTCTCTATCTTGCTTGCTCTCTCTCTCTCTCACACACACACACACACACACACACACAAACAACGCACATTTGTGGCGCGCGCAGTCGAATGCGGGCTCCGCCCACACACAGCGCGCTGCCGACGCCGGAGCTTTTGAGACGGGGTATTCAAAGCGCACTTCCCTGCTTGACAGATCGGAGGTCCGGACTCAACATTGACTTGTTTCCTTGAGGGATCGGAGGTCCGGATGAGCCTCGTTTTGCCCACATTCGGTGGAGCGTGCCACATTTATTAAACATTTACTGAATTAAACAACTTTAAAAAAGAAAAATAAGCTGCAATGAGCACTCTCAAAACTCACGAACCAACAGTACATCTCTCCTTTACGGGTGTGACAAACAGGCTTTATGTGTGCAGTACTATGGAGATTCAGCTCCCTCCTGGCCAATGGGAGGCCAGCGGGGCGGGGATGTTGGGAGACAGCCAATGAGGGAGAAACTTGCGCATTATTTGAATGTTTGAATGGCGTGTTTGAATTTTTGAATGATGTGTTTGGCGCTTTTCGTTAGAAGTTGTTTCGTATACAGAGGTCGAAAATTTAGGAAACTGTTTTTCGTAACCTGGATTTTTCGTATTCAAAGGTTTTCGTAAGTCGAGGGCCGACTGTACGCATTTCTCACTGATGAGACTTTCTCAAGGTAAGGCTATATACCTGAAAAATGGAATGTGTTCTCGCGTTGGCCACCTTCTGCAATCATAGATGAGGTGAAGATTCACAGTCTTTTATATTGTGGAAAAAAACGTATCACTGTGAGCACCATATGGTTGCCACTTAGCAATACAGTGGTTGTCGTTGTTCAAGGTGATCATATGATGCCGGTAGTGGTGTCACGTTGTGATGCGAAAATGATATGTTTTTGGCCTTTCCGTTTAAATGTGGCAGAAAAAAATCAAACATTAGAATTTATGCAGGCAGCTACAGAAGGCTGTGGTGTTGACTGACGGTTTTCTGCAACAACTTCCAATACACACGATGAAAATCACACATTCTGTGGAAGCATTTCTGCAGCCTTTCTCGGGTCAGAATGTGTCGGTGTGAAAGGGGTAAAAGCAACTACACTAAACATACTGTAGGTTTAAGTAACATTTTTTTTATAATGTACTCAGTTGTTGTGGTTCCATACTGTATGGACTGATGTTCTTGTGAGTGTGTTGACATTGAAATCTGTTAGAGCACCATCTGTTCCATTGGCAGTTAAAACCCTATATATTCAATATGCTTGGCCAGCTCCGCTTCTGGAAGACGAGAAGGTACAGAAATCTCTGGCTGACGAGATTGTTTGTAACACCTGTGGTCCTCAATGACCACTAATTATAATTAATAAGCTCAGACGAAATGCAAGAAACCCAGCATCACATCATGCTCCAGTCACCATGAATCATTCATGGAAGCTGGGACAGTCGGTCTCAAAGTCGATTTAAGATAAGATAAGATAAGATACAGCTTTATTAATCTCACAATGGAGAAATTCACTGTTACAGGCTCTTGAGGTACTATCAGTAGGGGGTGCAAAAATAGATACAAGTACGAACATACACACATACATATATATTATATAAGTAAATAAATAAATAAATAGATACATAAATAGTATAAATTACTAAACAATAAAAGAAAAGAAAAGAATGGAGCAACTTTATAGACTGGCCTATATTAAAGTGTAATGTATCTGAGTGCAGAGTAGATGGGTTGATATGGTTCACAGTCAGTGGGGTAGATGTGGTTGATTAAAGTGCACGGGGTTTTTATTGCACATAACCGGTATTTTCACAGACAGTTACAAAGTGGCGTTGTACATTTAGGAATCTATTCAGTTTTTTTTTACACTTCTATTTGTTTTGCTTCTTATCAAGCCTACATTTCACTGCTTTTTTTTTTTTTTAATTTAGAGCAGAGTTAAAGCAGAATCCATTGAGAACATTGTGTCTCTTCAGTAAGATCGTGTCTGACTTGTGTCAAACTACAGGTTTAAAACTAATTCTGATGCTCCCGAGTGGCACATCGACAAGGTGTGTGCCTAGTAATCCGGGGATCGCAAGTTCGAATCTGGTTTAATGTCACAGCCGTCCATGGCCAGGAGTCTATGGGAGCTAATCAGCCGAGCTCTCATGGGAGAAAGGGAGGGACGGCATACGTACACTTTCCTGTCACTTACAGCGATCGTCAGCCAATCATGGGCATTTGTGAGCTCATTCATATGAGGGGTCGGACAGTGCTTTCCATCCGAGTGTGTGTTTGACTACCTCCCATTCATGGCAATTTTCCACGGATCTGCGGAATTCCATGGTTTTTGTCTCAAATTGGTCATTTCTGTGAATCGTCTAAATCTAGTGAAGGCTGAGTACTAAACAAATATTCAACGGCACCCTTGCTCACTTGAAAGACTGGAAGTCCGGATAGGCCGCGCTCTGTCTCAAGCACAAGCAAGTGAGCTTGCTTCAAGTGCCTACTTAAGGTGGAGTGCCTCACATATTGTAAGCCGCTCGTTGATTGGCTGTTTTAAGCTTAATGTAAAGTGACTCGGCTCAGCTTCATGTAAAGTGACTCGGATCAATGCAAATTTGCAGCATGTTGTGTTTAAAATGGTACGAACTTTAATGGAAGAAGATGAATCCCGCGTGTCAGAAATAGATAAGGATGTTAATAATAAGTTTAAGTGGGAATGGCTAGAAAATATTGGCGAGTTTCATAAAGAAATCTGACGTCGCCGGCAAGGTCTTATGTATTTATTGCAGTGATATGATCAATTATGGATCTGGCGGATGTATTGCACATATGGCCGACAGACAAGCCACTCAGAGGTAATTACTAAATATTTATTTCGTTTAGATTACGTGAAATCCCATTGAAATGTAACTTAATAAAAGTAATCTGTGTGATAAACTTACTCGCATTGTTGATAATAACAGTTTAATATGTATTAGAATTTTATTCTCATTTTATTAATTTTTAGGTCATTTGTGTTGAATTTGAAAATATTCAATACATTGGTGACGGTTGTCATATAAATTAATACACTGTCATTGTTTACCTGAGTAGTATCTCAACATTAACCAGTAAGAGCAGGCTGGGACAGTTAGGTGAAAATATTTCATAAATTTATAAAGTGGTTTACAGGAAATATTTGTGTATATTTTTCATCTTTCATTTATACAACACAAAACAGAGCCATGGTTGACCTATTTCTCAATTCTGTGCATATATTATATTGCAAATACATATATGTTTACAAATAATTGTACATATTCCAATTAGTCTATGCTAGATGATATGATGACCAACTGTAGATCACAAACAGGTTCCGCCCCGGAACCCCCCACCTCCCCCCCGCGCTAAAGTTCCGCTGAAAGTATATTTTGCTTTCGCCATGTATGGCCTCCAAATATGCATGCTATGCAGTTCAAAAAGAGGCGGGAGGCAAGCATTGCATGTCACAGAGGGGGCGTGTGCATACTTTAAGCCCTCCCTGATTGATGGCGGTCGTGTAATAGGGAAGGCAATGCTTGATGGGTGGGAATTGGATACGACCAAATTAGGGAAAATCCCAAAAAAATAATTCTGTTGGCTAAAGAGAACCTTACATCACTTCACTGTGCTTGTTCTTAACCTTTTCTGCTTTATTTTTTTTCTCATCAGTGCTTACAACGCTGCCAGCATTGACCGTTATCCCTCAGCAGCCCATGTTACAGAATAAATCTCCCACTGCGCCTGGAGTGACCAATGGCCTGGAGATGAGCGAGCAGCGCACCTGGCTGTATCTAGAGGAAACAGCCAACACGCTACTCCACACTGTCCAGCAGCTCAAAGCTTACATCGCCCAGGCTAAACAGGCCAACCAGGAAAGCAACAGCCTGGAGAAAAGCAGCTGCAGCAGGAAAGATGTGAGTGCAGCACATGTCTGATTGGTTTTTATATGCAAGAGTGTTGTGTATGAAAGAAAAACTAGTCCTAGACCGCATCCACGTTAATTACCCTCTTCAAAGCAATAGGAAAGTCATAGCGATGAACCTGAGTATTTTTGCAACTAGCCGCGTCTTTAAGACATTGTCTGCTTAGTGCATATTTAAACAAGGGCTTTAATTCCACCCTAAAAATAACTCGTTCTCTCTTTGCAAAGCAAATATAGCGGTAGAAATGAGACACCTCCTGCCCACACGGCACAGGGTAAGTGGCTGTCTCTTATTACTAGAACTGTGTTTTACCTTCGCAAGAGTCACAAAGTGTTCACGAATTTAGTCCACACTCTGGCTCGTGCTCATTTGCAGCACCGTTTAATCCTATTAGAGTTACAGGGAGGCTGGTCCCAACACTGTGCTAAAAACAAGGTACACCCTTAACAGCTTGCCAGACCATCGCAGGGCAACACATACACAACCATTCATGCACGCACTCGCACGTAGAGTCAGTTTGTAATAGCCACTTTGTCTAATGTGCATGTCTTTGGACTGTGGAAGGAGACCAGAGGACCCGCATACAGGGGGAGACCAGCATATACTTCACACAGAGATCCCAGAATCCGGGAATCGAATCTGGGACGTTTTGCATATTTTTAAATTGGACACTTAATTGTGTTTGTCTTTATTGCAGTTGTACCTTCATTAAAATTATGAGCTTGGTTTTGTGTGTGTGTGTGTGTGTGTGTGTGTGTGTGTGTGCTTCTAATATGATAACTTGAAAATGAATTGACAGATTTCCACAACATAAACCAAATCTGAGTCTTGGACCAATGAAGAAAGGGTTAAATTTTGAGTGCACTTCAGATCCAGGAGGGTTTTCAATTATTTCTTTGAACATTGTGGGATAGAACACTCTCTGAATACATTTCTATTATCTCCCTCATTCCATAGCCAAACCACTTAATCCTATCAGGTTCAGGGAGAGGCTGGAACCTATCTCAACCGACACAGTGCAAGGGCGGGACACCATAGGTCACCAGAAAATCACAGGGCAACACACAGACACAAAACTACAGTATTCACACTTATACAGAGAGGCACTAAACAAGTGCATCTGCTTTGCTCCACAGACTTGTGGATTGGCGAGAAACCCAGAAGTAACTGGTACATGATTCAAATTTAGCCAATGGCTAAGAGCTTTTGTTTCTCCTTCCTGATGATTGGTTGCAGATGATGTGTACACCTGTTTTTTTCTCCTTCGCACACATGTCATCAATGTGATTGCTTGAATTGTGAATTCATGGTTTTTTGTGTTTAAGAAGCATATTTTAGTGCATGTAATATCAAACATAGGGTTTTAAAACCGCGTCAATAACTCGCGGATTTTCTTGATTCGTGGGAAGGGCCGGAACCGAACCATCGCAAAAACCGGGTGCCTACTGTATATGTATCAGTGCTGCACGGGACAGTGGGTTCTGTCAATCAGAGTTCTGAGGCACAACTAAATAGCATTATTTTTAAATTCCAGATAAAAAGAAATGATCTCGTACAGATTTTTGGTTGTGTAAGTTGTACAGCAGGGTTTTCGGTTTTGATATGTAGTGCTGGACATTGCCAAAGGTGCCCAAAGTTCCGTGAACCTCACAACCTGGAGACCTGCGAATGAGTGCAATCATCTCATAATGGAATTTGTCCATTAGTACTGAGTCGGCTAATCATAAGTGCTCTCCTTCAGTCTTTTCCCAGCCAACTGTCGCTTACTGATGACACAGAGGGGAAGATTACTGAAATTATCATCAAGGCAAGTGCATTCTCTGTCGCTCTAACCCCTACCTCCTCTCTCTCTCTCTCTCTCTCTCTCTCTCTCTTATACACACACACACACACACACGCACACACCTAAATCTCTTATGCTCTCGCTTTCATTTGCTCCATCTCTCGCTCTCTCTCTCTCTCTCTCTCTCTCTCTCTCTCTCTCTCTCTGTCTCTCTCTCTCTCAATCTCAATGCAATTTCTTGCTAACTTAATTCAGAAACCAAGAATAAAGTGATTAGTGTATATCTATGTAGTTTATGTGGGAGAGCAGACAAATGTACCAACGCTTCCTCTGAACTAAAGCCAGCTTTAGAAATAAGATATATTCATATAAACATTTATCAGACATGAAAACTCGTGTTTTTTTAACACCAGAAGGAAGTGTATTTGACACGCCACCAGTTTCTGGAAGGGGAATTTTGAATTGTTCCAACCGACTGCCTGTGCTGGATTCAAATTCTAAGAAATTTGTCTTTACAGAAGTATGTTGTTGCTTTGGTGATGATTCAGAATATGGATTGTTCTGATCCGGTTCCTAAGTTCCATTTGTGCCAAATCATAACCAAATTAAAAAGTTATTTATTTCAACTTTTAAGTAGGTACTGGCACCGAAAAAAATTAACGTCATCATAAATGAATGGTTTTAGGTTCTGTTTGTTGGGTTAACCATTACAAATCACCAGTCCAAATTTCATGCAATTATCTTGAATGTTTTCCGAGATAGAGCCGGTTCCATTAACCCCGCTTCAGGCCCCTGGCTCGGACATCATTTGGAACACATTTGGGGAGAATATGAAACAAGAATTATTACTTTCCACAGACTTAATGCCATTTCTCAGTCATTTCTAAAATCTAGTTCTGCATTATGGAGTTTCAGGTCGCTCAGGTAATAGATTTTGTAGTAAAAGCCATTTCAAAATGCATTTATTTTTTTCAAATTATGGTAGCACCAAATTGGCAAAAATGGCATTTTTAGACGCCCCTATTTTCAAAATAAGACATCCACAAAGTTCAATTATGCTATTTTCCAAGATAATCGGATAGACTAAACCACACTAATTTTTATGGAGGGCAGTTCTCACTTTTGAAGTTATTGTCCCTAAAAATTCGCCTCAAAGGGCAATTTACTCTGTGAAAAAAAATGACCGAAAATGACCAAATTTTGAAAATTCATTCAAATTTAACCAACCCTGTCAATACCTTAATACTTTTGTTTCCAAGGGGAAAATACCTGTTAAATCCATTGGAAGCATCAGTTTTAAGCTATCTACCATGGTTTGGGGTTTGAAGGGGGGGATCAGACAAGTGAAATTTGACAAAAATGCCGAAAATAGTCAAATTTTGAAAATCCATTGAAAGCCTGCAACTTTTGTTTCTAAAGTAAAATGACCTGCTTAATCCATTGGAAGCATCAGCTGTAGGCTATCGACCGTGGTTTTGGCTGTGAAAGAATTCAAAACATGTTAAATGGCAAAATGTTGGAAAAGTCTAATACATTAATCATTTTGGAAAAGTCAGACTATTGTAATAAGTAATACAGGGATTCTTCACTTCCCATGGTTATTTGGGACCGAGTACCCCCCCCTCCCCACGGGCGACGATTTCCACAAAGTAGGATCGATCCCCCCTGACTGTATATGTGTATATAATATCAATAAATACATATTCAATTCTATAAATGCTTATAATAACAATTAAACATTCAAAAATAATGCATAAGATGTAAATAAAATATAAATCCGCACACATACAGATGCTCGTACACACATTCAGATGCGCACCGCACATATAAATGTAAGTAGTTTTGTTGGGTTGTTTTTTGTTTTCGTTTGTTTGTTTTGGCATAATTGGCCTTGTTTTGCTGCATTTTCCTTAACTTTTTCTCCCTATTTTTCCTTAATTTCCTGATTTTAAAAAATTTTTTATGAATATTTTTGAAAAATCTGCCATGCAGCGAGAGATCACTGTACAGACGCTCCCCGACTTACGTTCATCCGTTTTACGTTTTTTCGAGTTTACGTTTTTTCCCCCAAAAAAGTCAAATTTTGAGTTTAGACGTACCTACGTAGTACACTGACATAATGACGTAATGACGCTGCATCCATTGTTTACAAACGACAGACTGAACGTGCCCCTCCTTCATCCCAGTTCAGTTTTATATATATAGTGTGTTACCCTTGTGTTAAGACGTCATCTCTGTGATCTTTGTGTTTACACTGTTTTGTGGACTTTTGTAACCCTAAGCAAATATGGTTGGTCAGAAGCGTAAGCCTACTAGCATGGGTGCAAGTCTCATACATACGCAGTTAAACAAAGAGAGTTGTAAAATGAATGAAAACCCGAATCCAGAAAAGAAAGAATTCTCTGCTCTGCTGGTGATTCACATCAGTGCCGGCTGAGTTCTAAACGAGTTCAGCGGCGCCCTTGTTCACTTGAAAGACCGGAAGATCGTATAACCCACATCAAGTACACTACTTTCGGTTTTGAGCACCTCACATATTGTAAGTGTTGATTGGCTGTTTGAAGCTTCATGTAAAGTGACTCGGTATAAATAAGTGACTTATTTGAAATTAATGTTGATATTATTTGATATATTTGATATTATTTTACAATGTTATGTGTATAATAATTGATTTAGGGGTGTTTTATGAGATACGGTAATGGTATTTATGGATATATTGTACAGTATGAGCGTCATACGTCACATGTCATACGTCACTGTAACAATTTACATTCACTTTCAACTTATGGTCGGCTGTCCAGAACCAATTAAAAACGTAAGTTGGGGAGCCTCTGTAATTGCAATCTTTTTCAGAGTTTCAGAGCTCCCCGACTTGCATTTTATTTTGGTTCCGGACGGCCGAACGCAAGGTGAAAAAAAACAAAAACAAAAAAAAAAACGCAAGTTGTTACTGTATGTTCCAGTGACGTATGATGCTCATACTGCACTATGCATCCATAAATATCATTACCGTATCTCATAAAACACCCCTAAATCAATTATTATAAACATAACATTGTAAAATAATATCAAACATATATCAAATAATAGCAACATTAATTTCAAATATATTAAATTCAAGCAAAATAATTTCAAATAGATACATTTTAATCAAATTCACTCATCAAATATCAAATACTGTATCAAATATAACCTTTAATATTCTCTATGATGAGAACGGAGCCATTTGGAAGAAACGTGCAACATTCACATGTTTTTCACCAGCATCGATTTTCTTGATAATAGCCATCGAGATGGCTTGCTGCTTTTTTGATTACCACTATCACGAGTAGGCTTATGCTTCTGACCAACCATATTTGCTTAGGGTTAGAAAGTGACAATTCCGTTCATGTTTAACCAGCGAGCCGAGTGACCCAATCAATTCAGAGTCAAAGTATTTTCTGCAAGATTTCAACAAAACAGCCACACTAGAAAATTCTATACACAATAAAGGTTATATTTCAATCGTAGAAATATTTATTACTCACCCAGGTATGGAATAATTATATCAGAAATGACGGTGTCCTGCTCACACATGTCCATCATGGTGGCGGCCATCCTGGCGTATGATAGTCAATACCACTTTTTTTGAGGTGGACCCACAATTAGATTGCCTTGTGCGCCGCGCTAGTTAATTCTTCGATTCAAATTTAACTTTAAACTAGATAAAAATCTCTAAATTTTGGTACCTACTATATTGGGGTTATATTCGCCCGATTTTTAAAGAACCAGATATCTTCTTAGGGATATTTATAAATATGAAGTTTTTTTTAAAAAGGCGAACTATACCCCTGACACACCGGGTATGGCTGCAAAGCTGAAGATTCACTGTTGAATATGGTAAGGATTTAGACTGCGTGCGTATATCAGCTGATTTCATGGACGATGCCTTGCAACCGGGGCGCAATGCACCCGAGATCTCATCACAACAAAGGCGCTGTAATCAAGGTTGGTGAAAAATCAACACAAACTCAGTCTAAAATTGAAATGTTCTTTTTCTATGAACATGTCTGAGTTTGGTACCGCTGGAACAGGAATGAAATAAACTTTGAAAACAATTAAATTTATTCAGCATGGTTTGATTACAAGGGCTGCATTTACAGGTTGAAGTTTGACTATTTTCAGCCGTTCGGCTTAGCTGTGCCACAATTCCTGAGTGAATCACGCGTCAGTGCCGGTACCTACTTTAAGCTGTGCATTTTGTAGCTGTGGAAACTAAATCACGTAATGGAGTGTTAGTCACATATCTGTGTGTGCTGCTGGCATGATGTGGTTTTATCAGGAGTAACAGCTGTGTGAGCTTAGGCAGTTCGTTTAGTGTGTGTGTGTGTGTGTGTGTGTGTGTTTGTTTGTCTGTGTGTAAAGGGTCAGTATAGGATCAGGGTATACTGAACAAGTGTGAGGGCTTATAAAGATGAAATGCACATAAACTCAGTAGGTTGTTGTGTTGTGGCTGCACCTGGAACAGGACGTAGTCTTTTTCAGGCTCTATGTATGCAAGCCACACAGTGTGGAGGAAAAAAAAACATTGATACCTTAATGTCTGTCCTTTCTCAATAGTAACTAGCAACAGACTATAATGAGTGATGTACATATTCTGCCATCGGGTCAGCAAACTGTACAATTATAAATGTGTGTGTGTGTGTGTCTATATATATATATATAAAAAATAGATACTCATCTCCATAATTATTGGCACCCCTGGTTAAGATTTTTTTTTCCGAATCTAATCAGTTTTTCAAAAACAATGTCAATGGGGAAAAAAAGAGGAAAATCCAACTTTTAATTCAAGTGCATTTATTCAATCGGTAAAAATTAAGAAATAGTTTTTACATTAAGAAATAATTATTTTACATCTAATCATGTGTACCACAGTTATTAGCACCCCTGATGCTTATAGTTTGTACAGCAAAACAACATCTAATCTTCTGCTATAATGATTCACAAGTTGGGAGAATACAGAGAGATCTTGGACCATTTCTCTCTGCACAATCTCTCTAAATCATCCAGCAACCTGGTCCTCTTCTCTGAACTCTCTTCTTCAGCTCACTCCACAGGTTTTCAATAGGGTTGAGGTATGGGGACTGAGATGGCCAAGGGAGGAGCTTAATTCTGTGCCTGTTGAACCATTTCTGTGTAAATTTGGCCACATGTTGAGGGTCATTATCTTGCTGAAAGACCCAGTGATGACCCATCGTCAGCTTTCGGACAGAGGCCACCAAATTTTGATTTAAAAAGTCCTGGAATTTCAAAGCATTAATGATGCCATGCACCCTGACAAGGTTCCCAGGGCCTCTGGAAGAGAATCAGGCCACAGAATCACTACACCCCCCCCCCCCCCCCCACACACACACACACACACACACAATACTTCACTCTGGGCATGAGGTGCTTTTCTGCAGACTCATCCTTTGTGTTCCGCCAGACCCACTTTTGTTTGTTGTCAAAAAGCTTTATCTTTGTCTCATCTGACCAAAGCATACAGTCCCAGTTGACGTCCCAGTACTGCTTAGGGAACACAAGATGTTTGTGTTTATGGTGTAAGAGAAGAAAGTTTTTTTGTGCACATGCAGTGGTACCTCAGTACTTGAACGCTTTAGAGGTGAAACAAATTGGAATACGACCAAAAAAATCCAGGTTTTTTTGTCCCGGAAGTCGACCAAGATCCAAAAGTCGAAGGCTAAAAAAGCGAGAGAAAAAACGAGACCGAGAGGGAGGGGAAATGTGTGCTTTCCGGAAGTCCGTAAGTTGTTGATACTATTTATCACCCTGATAAGGCTAGCGCTGTTCTGGGGAAGTCCGGAAGTTGTTGATACTATGTATCGCTGTGAAAACCTTTAACAATGAGGTCATGAACCACTTTTGTAAGGTTTTGAAAAGAAGGCAGAAACAAGCCATGTTAGAAATGTTCTTCAAGAAAAGAAAGGGACATCCTGAAGAAGAGTCATCCATGCCAAAGCGAGTAGCAAGAAAAAAAAACACCTTTGGCTAATTCACCTGAAGCTGTTATGGAAGGGGATCCTCTGCCTCTCTCCCTCTCTGTTATGGAAGGGGATCGCTTCCTCTCTCCCTCTCTGTTATGGAAGGGGATCGATCCACTTCCTCTCTCACTCGCCAACATTTACATATGCCAACTGCTTACCACCACAAAGGTAAAAATACTCATTGTTATGCTTTAACTGTACTGTGGTTTTATTTTAGTGTGCTATGGTCTTTTTTGTGAGAGATTCTGGTTTTGGCTGCTCTAACTCTCTCTGTGCATGCAGCGCAGAAGAGGGGCATGGCTGTCACACGTGAGTGGAGTGCTAAGCACACACACCTGATTCCACTTAGCAATCATAGGGCTTCTCTGACAGTGACTACGATTTCCTCGTGCTCTAGTGCCTTCCCTGTGAATAAAAAAGCTTCTCCATCAAACTGTCT
Source organism: Plotosus lineatus (assembly GCA_024760905.1). Classification (NCBI taxonomy): domain Eukaryota; kingdom Metazoa; phylum Chordata; class Actinopteri; order Siluriformes; family Plotosidae; genus Plotosus; species Plotosus lineatus. Next base: position 10,744,874 of record CM045742.1, read on the forward strand.
CCTGCATTTTGGGTTTGACTGAATGTTTCTGGCGTCACAGAATCTTTTAGCCCTTCTGTGACACCAGGAATATTCAGCCGGACCCAAAAATGCAGGAAACAGGGTGTGATGAAAACGGATGAACTTTATTGTTGACAGGGAAGGCACTAGAGCACGGAGAAATCGTAGTCACTGTTAGAGAAGCCCGGTGATTGCTAAGTGGAATCAGGTGTGCCTGCTTAGGACTCCACCTGCGTGTGACAGCCACGCCCCTCTCCAGCATGCATAGAGTTAGAGCCACCAAAACCAGTCTCTCACAACACAAACCTAGGGTACCGTATTCAATAATTTTTCAATTAATTTGAGGACCTATGGTATGAGTTACGGTACCGTTAACTTCTTTTCAAAAGACGACGGAACGGATTAAGACCTTTTATATTATTTGTAATGGGAAAAGCGGATTCGGAATTCGACCACATCGGAATTCGACCAGTCGTCGGGAACGAATTATGGTCGAGTAGCGAGGCACCACTGTACCTTTCAAACAGCTTGCTGGCATGTAGATGGAATCTGATGGTTGTTTTGGAGACTTTGTGACCCCAAAATGCTGCCATTTGTTGCGATTCTTTGTGATTCTTTAACAGTGAGCTTTGGGAAACTTCTTCTCTTGCCGTCCTCCTCACTCTGTGTGGTGGCACAATAACCTTGAGTCCTTGTGCAGGCTTGTTTACCACTGTTCCAGTTGTTTTAAAAATCTTAATGATTCCACTAACAGTAGGGGGCAGGTGCAGGTGGGGGGTGATTTTTTTATTTATTTCATTAAAATTTTTTAAGCCAATGCGTGACTTCTGAAGGTCGACACACATCTGCCTTACTTGAATGGTGTGTTACTTAGACTTTCCCAGGTTTAAGAGTGGAGTAGAGAAATGTCCTGTGTTACATCATATTTATACTCCAGAGAAACAGGAAGTGATGAATTACTCATTAAATGTTTCTAGATACTCTGATCAACTTTGTAAACTGCTGTAGAAATGACAGAAATACTTCAATTGCATTTATTTACTAGGAATTAATAATTATTTCTTAGTCTGTGAACCCCTCTCCAAAAAAATTCAGTTGAGTTGAAGGTTACGGGGTTTTTTTTTTTGTTTTTTTTTACAATTTTCAGTTTCAGAGGAGCTTCTGAAATAAAAAAAAAAATTTGAATCAATTTAATAACATCTTAAAGGGGGTGCTAGTAATTATGCTAGTAATTATGACAGACTCTGTATGTGTGCGTGTGTGTGTTCGTACAGTAAAGCTGGTTAACACGAAACTAGTTGGTTATATGAGGGCCTGTTGCTTTAGCAGTTCAATAAAGTTGTGTGTGTGTGTGTGTGTGTGTGTGTGTGTGTGTGTATGTATTCTTAGTACAAAATACTTTCATGGAGGTCCAGTTTGCATGGAGCCAGCTGGTTAGCTGAAGGCTTTAATTTGTTAAAATCATGTTTGGTGATAAAAAGAAACATATCTGATTCTTTAAAAATTCCAAAAAGAAATATGTTTTTATCATCAACTAATTTAATTCTATATTTTGTTGAATTTTGTGGAATTAGTCTACACTGAAAAGCCAGTGTTAGCAGCTCCTCATGTTTGCTAGTGAAAGCTAGCCTTACCAGCACTTTCTGTTTCTAAAAAATAAGCATTCATTAGCGTTTAGTAACCCTGGCTCATTCTCAAGGTTTTTTTTTTTTTTTAATCGTGAAATGCATTAGCTTAAAATAATTCACGATAATTTCAGTTTTATAGCTCCCATCATCTCTAAAGGTGATAAGTTCTGTGTAATAAGTTCGATGAATGCATCCCATCAAGAATGTCTCGGTTTGGATTATATAATGGTGACCTTGACCTTGTTTCAAACAGCCATCAACTAAGTGACTTTTTTCTATATTGAATTTATCAAGGCTTGTTACTGCAATGACACCGATTGGAATTGGTGTAGAATCACCAGATTTGGTGGATGGGTGCTTTTCACAGTCTTGGCTGGAATTGGATAAAGGGTGCAGTCAGTCACAACAGTCGTTAGTGAATTTTTCTGGATTGAACTTGTCAAGGCTTGCAATGTGATAACTTTAATAGAAAATTACTGAAGATTACTGAATTTGTTGATTACAATATGTAATTACCATGATGATGTTTCGACAGGATTCACCAACATCACAACCTTTACTTCCGTCCATTCTTGAGTTCCTTTTTCTCCGACATTTTGAATCGATGACTCCATAAAATCTTCTTCAGTGCATTTCAGATACTTGCCCCAAATTTATATCTGTGCGATCATAGAAGAAAATAGTCCATTGATGGGAGAACCTGCTCATTCAATACATTTAGTCGACTTCATTTTATTCCTACGTAATGCTGCTGAGCCTCAACCCAACTGAAACAGCGTTTTCATGACAATTACATGCTGTGATCAAAGCTAAGAACACTCCCAACAAAATATTTGCATTTGAGACATTTTTGGCCAAGCAGTGAGTGAATATCCACTTGAATATCTTTCAAACTTCACGTACACTCATGACTCGGTTTAACGGACTAATGGGGGGGAACACTGGTCTGAAGTACCCAATTGTCCGAAGTTTCCGATTCCATATATTTCAACGATTATGTTATGAAAAATCTTTCCTTAAGCACGCTATGTAATCTGCAAATGGAAATACTGTACCTTCTTCTTTTCCTTTCGGCTGTTCCCTTCAAGGTTCACCACAGCAAATTATCCGCGTCCATCTCACCCTGTCCTCTGCATCTTCTTCTCTTACTCCAATGACCTTCATGTCTTCCTTCACCACATCCATAAATCTCTTCTTTGGTCTTCCTCGAGGCCTTCTGCCTGGTAGTTCCAACCTCAGCATCCTACTGCCAATATACTCACTATCCCTCCTTTGCACATGTCCAAACCATCTCAATCTAGCCTCTTTGACTTTGTCTCCAAAACATCTTACATGAGCTGTCCCTCTGATGTACTCATTTCTGACCCTATCCATCCTCGTTACTCCCAGAGAGAACCTCAACATTTTCATCTCTGATACCTCCAGCTCTGCCTCCTGCCTTTTCCTCAGCGCCACTGTTTCTAAGCCATACAACATCGCTGGCCTCACCACCGTCTTGTACACTTTTCCTTTCATTCTCGCTGATACTCTCCTATTGCACATCATACCGGACACTTTTCTCCAACCATTCCAGCCTGCCTGCACACGCTTCTTCACCTCTTTTCCACACTCTCCATTTTCAGTTTTTTTTTTCAATGACACGTCACTGTGGCGCGCAGCGGAGAGCCAATCCTTTCTGTACTCCAGTATACGGGCAGGTCCGATACCTTGAAACTCTTAATTTTATTGGATTATAACAGCCACAGACTGCGCATGTTGTTTTTGAGTAAGATAAATTTCCCTTGTTTTGATCGGCTCATTTCCACGAAGCCAAGCACAGCTGGCAAGCAAACACAAATGGACAGAAATGGAAAAACTTCAACCCGCAGACCAGCTGATTGACAAAACTTTGGCCGCGCTTCCCGTCACATAAAACACTGCAGCGTGTGAGTCCAATAAAATTAGAGTTTCAAGGTATCGGACCCGCCCGCATAGAGAAAGGATTGGCTCACTGCTTCGCGCCACAATGACATAGCATTGAAAATAGATGAATAGATTTAAATGTGTGAGATTTCTTCAAGCCAGTCTGGTCATCTGGCGGTCACTTTCGGAAACAACGGCCTGTGTCCGGACCATCCAGATTAGTCGGAAGCCACAGATTTTGTCCGTTGCATCCGAAATCCGTTAAGGCGAAGTCTGTAAAACCGAGGCATGAGTGTACTGTAATTTAATATCAGTGTTTTTTTTTACCATGTCCTTCTGCAGTGTTGTGATTTCATTAAGTCGGTATTTTTCAACCATTAGTGCTGTGAGATATTGTCCTAGCATCCCGTGGAAAATTATCCAATTTCACCTAATTGGGCTAAAAAAACAATTTTGAAAACAGTTGAATTATTCTCTGTAATTAATGTGCCATTGTCAAGTGTCTGTGCTGCATAGTGACCGGTGGACTGATCACGTAGATGAGATTTCCTTTCGGCTTTTTCCCTTTTTCAGGGGTCGCCACAGTGAATGATTTGCACGTTTGATTTGGCCTAGGTTTTTAACGTCAGATGCCCTTCCTGACACAACCCTTTTAGTAAGGGACAGAAACATGCTCACGGCTTTGCAGCTACTCTTTACGAAAGTCAGCAATGGTTCTTTTACATGCCTCTCACCATAGACAGTAAGAGACATGGCCGGTCTTTGATAACCCAGTTAGCTGCACTGGGCGGGACAGTGACAACCTTGTGGGGACTCGAACCCCCAACCTTAGGATCAGCAATCCAGCACTCTATACCACCACTGCGCTCCTATATCAATAGGTGGCAGCACTTTGAGACAAGAGAATTAGTGAATTAGTGATGCATGGACACAACAGGTGGTGGTGACGTTGGAATTGTGGCGAGCGAGACTTTTCGGTGACAGTTATGGAGAAGTTTTTGCAAAGGAAAAATTCTAACTCTGAACTGGACCCGGGACAAAATTGGGACCCGGATGAATGCCCTAGTGTGAGTGGAGGTCAAAAGAAAGCAAAGTGCTCAAGCAAAGTCTCTGGCGCGAGGCAATAGAGCGAAAGCTATGTTTCATCTGGATTTACTATCACTTGGGATGCAGGGACACAGACTCTGTTGTGCTTGGTGTCTGTGAAAAGATCTCCAACAGTGCTACGGTCCCAAGTAAAGTGTAAACGCCATCTCCAAACTAAACACCCTTCAGTTCAAAACAATTTTTTTTCCTTCATGTTCATTTGATTTCTATTCAAGACACTTTGACGGGATCGACTTTATATTATTAATGTAGAATTTTATAGACTTCAGAGTTTAATTTAACGTTTTCCGATGGTGGTGTGCCCCGTTATTTTTTTTCCAATGAAAAAAATGTTCCTTGGCTCAAAAAGGGTTGAAAGATGGTGCATTAGGTAAAGAGGTCTCAGGTTTACATGCTCTGTTGTTTCTCTTGTTAATTGCAGCATAACTGTGAGAACTGTGGGCGTGAAGCGTCCAGTGAATGTGCAGGCTGCCACAAAGTCTACTACTGTTCAAACTTCTGCCAAAAAAAGGTATGATGCCCTTTCGTTCCTATTTAATTGATCAAATGTTCAAAGCCACACACCCTGAATTTTAATAAGATTTTACATTCCATGTAAAATTGATTTTAAAATGAAAGAATCTACCTGACTACTTCGGGGATGGATGAATTAACTTAAAAACATTGAGTTATTGCCCTTTGATGATCATGTGACTTCACCATCTTTGGATTCACCACATTTTGACACTCTAGAAGTTTGTGTTGATAGTTTTGAGTTTTGATTCTGAACACTGCAGGTAGGGAAGGTTTCGCACAACCAGAAAAGACATTCACTTGATTATTTAAATTAATTAAATGCACAAAATTTTTATTTTGTCTCTGAAATATAACTTTTTGTTTGTAAAGGATAAATGTATAGATAGGGAACTGATTTGTTAGAAAAACTGTTGTGAAGTACGTATTGAGGGAAGTTGGACTCGACTCCAGTGCGTTCTCATGTTCACATTCCTGTTCCCACCGTGTTCCAGTAGATAATCTCTTAATGTCGCATCAGTTACCCACAAAGAGGAGTGTTTAAATAAATTGTAGTTAATGCAGTGTATTGATTGTCATGATGTACTATTTGACTATTTGGGGACGTTTTCTGTCCCATCAGTTCCCGTTTTAGTTCTTCACTTATGAACATGATCTAGTCACTTTTTAGTTGAAATGATTGTTCACAATTTATGTCGTGTATATAATTTCATGTTTGTTTTTAAAATTCAAAATAATTTATATACCATATTATATATTCAATTATATTGAACAAAAATAAATGATATACAGTGATACCTCGACTTACGAGTGTCCCCAATAATGAATTTTCCATGATACGAGTTTCGATCCCACCAAAAATCCGCACATTAAACTAGCAACTTTCGACTTACGAGCTCTGCTGGGGAAATGGGTTTAGGGGTTAATTGGCCTTGTATTCTTCCACGTGTATTCCTCTGCGCTCCGAGAATGTCTTGTGCAGTGCATCTCAATTATTTTCTGTGATGCCCCCTATAGGAAGAAAAAAAAGTTTTTACCCTCCTCCCCAGCACTCCACGTGCAACTATAAGTTGTGTTTACTGCACTTCATATCGTTTGCTCGGTGCTTTTTCCCTACACCATAGAAAACACAGAGAGCGCCACTGCCACGTAGTGTAGAGGATGTGCAATCACACTTATAAAGCTGGTCCACCAGTATGTAAAAAGAGCATGTTAGTAGCGGCATTAGTAGCGTGCATGCGCACAAAAGTTTTTCTTTTCTGTGGTTCAGATTTTGAAGATTTGTAAGATGAGTCGTAAGAAGGTGGCTGATGTATTCAAGAGGAGAAAATTGATTACTCTTGAAACGAAGCTTTAAATCGTAGATAAACGTGAAAAAGGAGTCGGCGTGATCTGTGTAAGGAGTTTGGGGAAGAATGCATCGAGCATCTGTACAATTCTCAAACAGAAGGCCATGTTGAAGAGAGTTAAATCAGCAAAGGGGGTCAGTGTTTTATCTGAGGAAAGATCAGAACTCAGTGATGAGATGGAGAGGCTTCTCCTATTGTGGATCAAGTCGAAAGAGATCAACGGCGGTGGGAGTGTGGCCAAGCAGCAGAAGACAAGCGATCAAAATTAGTGAAGTGAAATAAAACAGTTAAAATACAAAAAATAATTAAATAAATAAATAAATAAATATAAAGTTTTTAAAAAATTAGTAGTGTAAGTTAATGTTAAGTGCTATTCTTAAGTTCAGATGCACTTACTGTATTGTTTATTCTTGTTTTATTATTTACAGTATTATTAATGCTACTGTACATGTGTTATTATTGTGAATTGTTTATTGTTACGTATTTATCTTTAATATGTTTCGTCAAAAATACGTGTTTGTGCAAGTTATGAGTTTCGGAGGGGGTTGGAACAGATTAATTGGTTTTCTATTGTTTCCGATGGGAATTTTTGTTTCATCGAACGGATGTTTACACTTACGATCTCGCCCTCGGAACGGGTTCAGTCCGTAAGTCGAGGTACCACTGTATATATATTTTTTTAAATGGAGTAGTCATGTCCAGATATCCTATCAGTTACCATGGACTGTGCCACCATCAGTGCTCCTCAGAAACAGGATATTAGTTCATGTCTCGCTTCTTTTTTTCAGGACTGGAAGGATCACCAGCATATTTGCTCTCAGCACACTGTAACTGTAGGAGTTCATGACGAGGCTCACATAGCCAGCATGGAGATAGAGAAAGTCAAGGTCTAGTCTTGACGATAGAGACCTACAGCAGTTCTGGAATAAATCTCCAATAACTCTGTGTATAGTCTTAATATGCTGTATGAACAAAAAGTATGCGGACACGTGACCATCACATCCTAATATGATTCTTCCTAAACTGCTGTAACGAAGTTGGAACTGTATTACGATGCCTTTGTGTATCTCTTCACCGGACCGGAGAGGCTCAGTCATGCTCCAGCACGACAGATCTACTGTATACAAAGTGAGTTTCATGAAATCATGCTTCACCAAAGAACTCCGGTGTCCTGCACATAGTCCTGATCCCAGCATCTGTGGAATGACCCGCATGACCGAACCATAAAATAGGAATACATCCCGAATATGATTTTCAGCAAAATCATATGGGTTTGTTAATGAGACGCACTTTTGGCTATGTACTTCAAGGCACTGGGGGCAGAGTATAACACCGAGACTAAACTGAAACATCTATGCAAAATGGAGACTATGGTAGTTCTTCCTGCTAGACTTTAAATCATGAGTTAATACACACTATACATTAAAAATATTGATTTGACTTCTGATGATAAATCAGAAATAGAAAGTTATTTGTAGAACGAAAGGTGAGTAAAAAGCCTTAATGAGTATCATGATGATGATGATGATGATGAAAAAGAATAAACCACTGTGTTTATATTTGCATTAAATGTACAGGATATCATTGGGTGAGGAGTAATTATTATCAGTGACTAGAACTCAATTTGGATGAATTGTGTCATAGTTGTGTTATGCAAGCCATGCTGAGAGACCGATACTGGCATCCTCCAACTTTCCTCAGTCATCTTATGGAAAAATTTTCCGACAGTGTTCCCTTAGGTACCTCAGTTGTTCCGCAAACATTATGTCATTTCCTCAAACGTTCCTTGAGCATTCCTTTTATTCCGCCAGTGTTCCTTGATCATTCCTTGAGCCTTCCCCCCCTCTTCCGGGTGGTCAAAAGCGGCCACAGAATCCCCACGGAATACTCATGGAAGGTTTGCGGAATACATGCGGAATGTTTGCGGAACGGTTGCAGATAACACGGAAGACTTGCAGAACACTCAAGGAAGTCACTTCCACTATAAATTATTCCAGTTCATTCACTTTATTTTTTTCTGTTTTCCTGTTTGTGTAATAAAATTCTAAAGTTATAATTACTGTGGTTTGGACTTGTGTGCATGGTTTTTAGTCTGGAATGATTTATTGAGGTGCAAATAAAAGGAACGTATTGACATTATTGATATTAAACATTAAAATATGTTAAATTTATTGTAAATTATAAACATACTGCACATTAGAAACATATGGTAAATTACAATCATATGTTAAATTTTAAATTTATTGTACATTATAAACATATTATAAATTCTAAACATATAGTATGGATGAGAGAATGAGCTTCCTTGTTTGATTCGGTGTATTTATAGGCAGAATCAGGAGCAAATCCTTTGATCTTTGCCGATTTTTTCTCGTTGAAACGTGGTTACACCGGGTATTCCTCAGTCATTCCTTAGTCATTGTGTGTTGAACGTGAATGTTCCACAATCATTCCGTAGCTTTTCCTTCTAGTGGTTCCGAGGGTAATCCGAGCGCTTTTATGCATGTATTCCGACATTTCAACTCGGGCTTCCCATGTCTTTTCCGCACATTCCGTGAACGTTCTGAAGGTGTTCCGAGGATACAATTTTTTTTGGTTTTTGACCCATTTTCCATGTAAAAATGCCGAAGCTCCTCCGTAGAGTGCATTCTGCATCTTTCCGCCACAATCATTGCATTCCGTGCTCCAGTGAAATGAGGGTATTACAAAACGTGTGTGTGTGTGTGTGTGTGTGTGTGTGTGTTTATATATTGAGAATCTGAGTGTATGTGTATGTATGTGTCTGTATTGAGAATCTGTGTGTGTATTGAGAATCTGAGTGTGTGTGTGTGTGTGTGTGTGTGTGTGTGTGTGTGTTTTGTCATGTTGTGCATCATGATTTACCAGACAAACCTAAAATAAGCCAGCATTATTCCATGACATTATTTAGGTGATGAGGTGGTCACTGATGAAATGAAACAGAACCCGGTTTTTCCACCAGACTGCTGATGCTCACATTGTGTTTTTTTTTTTTCTCTTTCTGCTGGAGAGGATGGAATATCTGTTTTAAAGCATAAAAAGCTGCAGAGAAGCAGGTCTCACGGAATGATTGCATTCACTTTGTGCTGAGATGGTGGCGGTGGGGGGATGTTCGAGACATTTTCCAGTAAATTTAAATGAGATTTTTGAAATAGATGGGAATAAGAGGTTCCATATGAATTAACTGGACATTTGGTTTCATTTGTACAAAACTGTATCATATATGGACATTGTTTTGACCTAAGCAGATGTGCATGAAATAATGTTTAATCTATTTTTATTATTATTTTGAAGATCATCTTGACTTTGAGTTATTTTATTATTTGTTAATGCACACATTTCAGTAGAAATTCATCTTAAATGACATCAACTCAATTATCCTGCCCTGTGGTGGCCTGGTGAGCTGTCCAGGGTGTTCGTGCCTTCACTTGGAGTCGGCTGAGATGGGCGCCAGCCTCTGCTACCCTTATTAGTTTTAAGTGGCTCAAAATAAATTAAATAAAATGTATAGGCTATTCTGTCCAATTCCAGATAATTTCTCTCAATTCCAATTTAATCCTGTTAGAGGACCTGTGGTGAATTAGCATTGCTAGCTTTTTTAAAAATGATGACATATAACATCAGTGGTTCCTTCCAACAACATCAGAACTTGCATGTGCACGTGAGTGTTACAACTCATGGCATGCTCAGAGACAAGTTGAATTTCTGATTGGCGATTCCAGTCTGGTAGTGATGGGAACTTGTCTGATTATCTGGGCTGCATCACTGACTCTGTACATCAGAGCACATTATCAGCCGGTGCTGAGCTCCACAAATACCAAGTGTGGAGATTGTAGAAAACATTTATTTTGTTCCTATACCAACTGATAATATGAAAGACAAGTTGGTAAAATGTGAGCTGCATCAGCCATTTTGAACTTATTTTCATGTACGTCTCTGGCAGCAGTTTCATCCTCAGAGTCACTAGAATGTGTCGTCTCACTGTGCTGAAGAAACGTCAACCTGCCATGAACATGTTGTCACTTCCATGGAAAAATAACTGCTGATGCCTGAAGTTTAGCACACAGCTAATAATCCACAGGCTAAAATGGCCAAGTTTGTGCTTTTTATGGTCATTTATGTTAAAATAAGATTCTATATCACATCTTCTTCTCTTCTTCTTCTTTATCACTCTATAGGCTGAAGGTTACCATGCAGGGTATACTTTTAGTGTTATGTGACAAGTAAGCATTTCTTTATTATTATTATTATTATTATTATTATGATGATTGTCATCATTTTCTGTAACCGCTTAATCCTAATTAGGGCTGGCACCTATCCCAGCCGACTCTGGGCGAGGGCAGAGTACACTCTGGATAGCTTGCCAGACCATCGCAGGGCGGAAGCATGCTGACAGCTATGCAGCTACTCTTGTCGAAAGTCAGCAATGGTTCTTTTACATCAATGCTTTAAAATAGTGGGGCGCGCCCCCTAAGGGGTGGTATGATGCCCAAGGGGGCACGGTGTGATGCCGGGGGAGCGCGTATGACCCTGGGGAACATGCTTTTCTGGAATAGTGCATGAGAATAAAGTGTAATTGCACCTCCACTCCAGTAGTTGGGCAGTGGCGCTCTCATTGTCGTGTTATGGTGTAGCGGTTTTTCGCACAAGCAAACGATATGAAGCTCAGTAAACAACCCCTCAAGAAACAACATGGAAAAAAAATATCTAACAGGAACGAAGAGAAAGGTGGAGAGAGATGGAGATATTACGACATAAAGAAGTGTTGAATGCGTTTAAAAAAGGATCTATTTTTTATTTCAGGCACATTGGTGCACTTAAAATGTTTTCTATTACAGATTAAAAAACAATGTTAATGAAGTTTTTCTTTATTGTAAGTTGAACTATTTCTCTCTTTTGAACTATATTTCTTTCTTTCTTTCAAATAATAGAGTACTACAGTATTTATAGTCGCTTGCAGGGCAGTGGTGGTGGTGGGGGGGTTCTTCCTAGAGGGGGCGCCACAGAAAATTGAGAAACACTGCTTTACATGAACTTCTCACCATAGACAGTTAGAGATATGGCAGGCCTTTGATAACGCAGTTAGCTGCACTGGTGGGGGGGGGGGGGGGGGGGCAGGGACCCTTTACCACCAGGCCACCACTTCTGATTATTTTTTTTATTGTTGTTGTTATTATTATTATTATAATAGTTTTTATTTATTTATTTTTTAAATTTAAATAAAAACTTTTGAATAATTACTGATTTCGACAGGAAGCAGCACACTGCTGATGCTCTACAGATGTTTAGTATTAAAGTTTCGAATTGTTTACACCTCATGACACAACAGATGATCATTTTTTACAACAGACAAACTTGAGCAACATACAGGTCCGCGCGGGTTATGTATTGCCTCAATATTAGGATATTTCCGAGCAAAATAAGTGGTTCTGATCAGATTTGACGGATTAATGGTTTTCATATTGAAGCCTCTGAAACAGGGCTAGTTTTACACAAAGAAAATATTTGATATTAAATCTGAAGTCCAGTCACGGCCTCCGGTGCAGTTAACTGGGTTATCAAAGGCCGGCCGTGTCTCTCACTCTCACTGTCTATGGTGTGAAGTTCATGTAAAAGAACCATTGCTGACTTTCGTTAAGAGTAGCTGCAAAGCCGTCAGCGTGTTTCTGCTCTGCGATAGCCTAGCGAGCCATCCAGGGTGTACTGTACTCTCGCCAGGGTTGGCTGGGATGGGTGCCCGCCTCCTTGTGGCCCTAATTAGGGATTAGTTGAATGAATGAATGAGTCCAGTCAGGGCTTCTATAAACAGGTTGGCCAAAAAAAGAAAAGGAAACCCGTCACTGTCGGTGAAAGCTTCCCATTTCGGCCCGGGCTGCGTGGGATTATTGTTTAGTTCCCAGCACTCTGTTGTATTTTGGTTCTTTGTTTATCTCCTGTCTCTGGAAGAAAATAAAAGTAATACAGCTACGTATGAAGAAGAACTGTGGAATATCACCTTAATTAATTCTGAAGCGAGGAGGCCATCTTTCCTCAATGTTTTCTTTTTGGGTTATTTATTAAAAGCATCTGTGTACATCGTGGCACAGTGAGGTAGTGAACAGCGCATTCGCCTCACAGAAGGACTGAGTTCGAGCGTTTCTGTGTGGAGTTTGCATGTCCTTCCCGCGCTTGTGTGGGTTTCCTCAGGGTAATCCAGTTTTTTATATATATATATATCTTTTTCTTTTCCTTTCAGCTTTTCCCTTCAGGGGTCGCCACAGCGAATCATCTGCCTCCATCTCACCCTATCCTTTGCATCTTCTTTTATACCAGCTACCTTCATGTCCTGCATCACTACATCCATGAATCGTCTCTTTGGTCTTCCTCTAGGTCTTCTGCCTGGTAGTTCCAACCTCAGCATCCTACTACCAATATACTCACTATTCCTCCTCTGTACATGTCCAAACCATCTCAATCTAGCCTCTCTGACTTTGTCTCCAAAACATCTTACATGTGCTGTCCCTCTGATGTACTCATTCCTGATCCTATCCATCCTCGTTACTCCCAAAGAGAACCTCAACATTTTCATCTCTGCTACCTCCAGCTCTGCCTCCTGTCTTTTCCCCAGGGCCACTGTTTCTAAACCATACAACATCGCTGGCCTCACCACCATCTTGTACGCTTTTCCCTTCATTCTTGCCGACACCCTCCTATCACACATCACTCCAGACACTTTTGTCCAACCATTCCAACCTGCCTGCATACGCTTCTTCACCTCTTTTCCACACTCGACACTGCTCTGGATTGTTGAGCCTAAGTACTTAAAATCCTCCACCTTCCTTATCTCTTCTCCCTGTAACCTCACCGTTCCTCTTGGGTCCTTGTCATTCACACACATGTACTCTGTTTTACTGAGACTAACCTTCATTCCCCTCCTTTTCAGGGCATACCTCCACCTCTCTCGATTTTCCTGCACTTGTTCTCTGCTCTCACTACAGATCACAATGTCATCTGCAAACATCATAGTCCATGGGGAATCTTGTCTCACCTCGTCTGTCAGCCTGTCCATCACCATAGCCAACAAGAAGGGGCTCAGAGCTGACCCTTGATGCAGTCCCACCTCCACCTTGAACTCTTCCACCACACCGACAGCACACCTCACCACTGTCTTACATCTCTCATACATGTCCTGCACCACTCTAACATACTTCTCTGCCACTCCAGACTTCGTCATGCAATACCACAGTTCCTCTCTCGGCACCCTGTCATATGCTTTCTCCAGATCGACAAAGGCACAATGCAGCTCCGTCTGACCTTCTCTGTACTTCTCTATTAACATCCTCAAGGCAAACACTGCATCTGTGGTGCTCTTTCTTGGCATGAAACCAAACTGTTGTTCACAAATGCTGACCTCGGCCCTTAGTCTAGCTTCCACTATTCTTTCCCATAACTCCATCATATGGCTCATCAACTTTATCCCTCTGTAGTTGCCACAACTCTGCACATCTCCCTTGTTCTTAAAAATGGGCACCATCACACTTCTTCTCCATTCCTCCGGCATCTACTCACTCTCTAAGACCTTGTTGAATATTCTTTTCAGAAAATCTACTGCTACCTCCCCTAGACATTTCCATACCTCCACCGGTATGTCATCAGGACCAACTGCCTTTCCACTCTTCATCCTTTTCAATGCCCTCCTCACTTCACCCTTACTAATCTTTGCTACTTCCTGGTCCTCAATGGTCACCTCTTCTACTCTTTTTTTCTCGCATTTTCCTCATTCATCAGCTCTTCAAAGTACTCTTTCCATCTTCCCAGCACACTTCTGTTTTCAGTCAATACATTTCTCTCTCTGTCCTTTATCACTCTAACTTGCTGCACGTCCTTCCCATCTCTATTTCTCTGCTGTGCTAACCTGTATAGATCATTTTCTCCCTCCTTACTTTCCAACCTATCATACAAGTCATCATACGCCCTCTGTTTGAGCTTTGACACCGCTACCTTCGCCTTACGCTGTCTCCCTGTACTCCTGCTTACTCTCTTCGGTCCCCTCTGTGTCCCACTTCTTCTTAGCTAACCACTTCTTTTGTACACACTCCTGCACTTCCTCATTCCACCACCAAGTCTCCTTATCTACTTTCCTTCCAGAGGACACACCAAGCACTCTCCTACCTGTCTCCCATATCACATTGGCTGTGGTTGTCCAGTCATCCGGAAGCACTTCCTGACCACCAAAAGCCTGTTTCAATTCCTCCTTGAAGACAACACAACACTTCCTTTTTCAGCTTCCACCAGTTTGTCTTCTGCTCTGCCTTTGCCTTTTTCACCTTCCTCACCATCAGCGTCATCCTGCACACCACCATCCTATGCTGTTTGGCAACACTCTCTCCCGCTACTACTTTGCAGTCACTGACTTCCTTCAAATTACATCGCCTGCACAAGATGTAGTCTACTTGTTATAAGTCACCCTATGTTCCTGTCTCTTCTGGAAGAAAGTATTTACCACAGCCATATCCATCCCTTTTGCAAAATCTACCAACATCTGTCCTTCTGTGTTCCTGTCCTGGATACCAAATCTGCCCATCACTTCCTCGTCCCCTCTGTTTCCTGCACCAACATGTCCATTGAAGTCTGTACCAATGACCACTCCTTCACCTCTGGGGGTACTCTGCATCACTTCATCTAACTCACTCCAGAATCTCTCCTTCTCTTCTAGCTCACATCCTGCCTGTGGGGCATAAGCACTAACAACATTGACCATCATGCCTTCAATTTCTAACTTGAGACTCATCACGCTGTCTGACACTCTTTTCACTTCTGGAACATTCCTGACAAACTCCTCCTTCAAGATGACTCCTACTCCATTTCTCTTCCCATCCACACCATGATAAAACAGCTTAAACCCTGCTCCTAAGCTTCTAGCCTTGCTACCTTTCCACCTGGTCTCCTGAACACACAGTATGTCCACCTTCCTCCTCTGCATCATGTCAGCCAGCTCTCTTCCTGCCATAGTTCCAACATTCAAAGTCCCTACTTTCAGTCCTAGCCTCATGCCTTTCCTCTTCTGTCTCTGCCTACGGACACGCCTCCTGCCTCTCCTTCTTCGATGTCTTCGACCAATAGTAGTCCAATTTCCACCAGCACCCTGTTGGTTGACAGCACTGATGGCGGTCGTTGTTAACCCAGGCCTCGACCGATCCGGTATGACATTCTTTGTAGTGACTCGCATATTTTATTTGGCATTTGTTTTACGCCGGATGCCCTTCCTGATGCAACCCTCTGCATTTATCCTGGCTTGGGACCGGCATGAGGGAGAGACACTGGTTTGTGCCCCCCCCCCCCTTCACGGCTGCATTTTTTTTCCCATTTATTTATATATATATATATATATATATATATATATATATATATATATATATATAAAATACTTACACAGTAGGCTAATTGCTAATTGGCTGTTCCAAATTAATTGTAGGTGTTCGTGTGAATGGCTATATGTGAGTGTTGGCGTTGTTATGGACTGACGAGCTGTCTAGGGTGTACCCCGGCCCTCGCACGGAGTCGGATAAGATGGGTGGCAGCCTCCCGCTACCCTAATTAGGATTATGCTGCTTAGAAAATGAATCCCTTGTGGCATAATTGTAAAAATTCTGAATCTATAATTTTTTTAAATTAATTTCAGAGACCAGTTTTTTATACAGCACAGTTATCTTCGACTCTTGGACTTACAGTAGAAACATATGCAGCTCACTTTGAGGCCAGTTTGTTATTCTTTTTCTTTATAAAAATCGTAAATAACTAAAATCAGAATTTTTTATTTCTTTTTCTGTTAATGTAGGCCGAACATGCATTACAATTCCCAGGCATAGTGATGTCAGTGCTACATGTACATTGCCACAAATGCTAGCAAATAGCCAGTGACTATTTGAGTAATGTAGATCAATGTGAACGATGAGCAGAATCATACAAATCCAGGTCAAAATCTTCAGATAAGGTTCGCGGAAAACGTCAGAACCGTCTTCCAACCAAAACCTGTTTTCTCATTGGTGAATCATTCTCTGGTTTTTGACTGCCAGGATCCTGGGCCCTGGAGTGATCATCCCTCTGGTGTAATTCAACCACTACTCATTCTGACATACAGCGAGCTCCGATATGCTTTTCTGTTCACCGTGTTGTAACAATTATTAGCCTTACGGGGAGATTGGAACATATCTCAGCTGACTGGGCAAAGATGGGATACACACCGTCACTGTACAGCTTGCCAAACCATCCCAGGACGACACACATACACGCATAGATCACACATCACTGGGAGCAATTTGAAACGGTACATTAGCCTAATGTGCATTTTCTTTTTGGACTGAGCAAGTAAACCAAACTACACAAAAGAAACCCACAGGACTCAAACCCAGAACCTTTTTGCTGTGAGGCGGACATGCTAATCCCTGCGCCACTGTGCCGCCCCAGACGATTAGCAGTTTCTGAAATAACGGCCTGCTGAAGATCACTTGAGCTCACATCTTTTTCTCATTCTGATGTTTGATGTAATTGTTTACTGAAGCTCTTGATCTGTTTATGCTTGATTTGGGACGTCGTGCTGTTGGTACGGGTTTGGGTGCAGGTGTTCCTAATAATCTGGCTGGTGATTTACCTGCGAGCATTAGTGAAATGGCCATTATTTAATGACTGGCACGTAGCAGAGCTTAGCAGGACTTTTCTCTGAGGTGTCATCCATTGCCACACAGCTGGCCTCATCTATATTAATCCTGAGCTGATGAACTCCACATGCTCGACTGGACGGATTCACCGCGGCATGACGCCTCGGTTTTGTATAAATG
The DNA here is from genome assembly GCA_024760905.1 of Plotosus lineatus. Lineage (NCBI taxonomy): Eukaryota > Metazoa > Chordata > Actinopteri > Siluriformes > Plotosidae > Plotosus > Plotosus lineatus. The sequence continues at coordinate 10,762,208 of CM045742.1, forward strand.
GACTGCTTGACATTTCTGATGCGGAACAGTATTCAAAAAGTACAAATCATTAAAAGGGTTTAAATGTAAAGTGTTCAGGTTATGACACTTTTGTTCTGCAGATAATGATTTCCTCTCGGTTTTAACCTTTTACGTACCTTGAAGTACGTCTCCAGCAGTCGAGTTCCATGACGGGAATACAGAGTTTTCAACTGCTGTAATATGGGTTCCATTTTCCCCCGCCGACATTTCCAGCCGACTCTGGGCGAGGGCAGAGTACACCCTGCATGGCTCGCCAGGCCATGGCAGGACAGAAACACGCTGACGACTATGCAGCTACTCTTTACGAAAGTCAGAAAAGGTTCGTTTACATCAGGGGTGTCAAACTCGTGTCACAAAGGGCCATGTGGTTGCAGGTTTTTGTTTCAACCAAGTAGGAGCACATCTGAGGTGGCTCATTTCATCAACTCATCTGAGGCTTCAGGCAGCTGATTGGTCAATCTGTGTGCTCGGTACAGTGACTGACCAATCAACTGCCTGAACACTCAGCTCAGTCGATTAAATGAGCCAAGTCAGGTGTGCTGCTGCTTGGTTGAAACAAAAACCTGCAGCCACATGGCCCTTTGTGACACGAGTTTGACACCCCTGGTTTACATGAACCTCTCACCATAGACCAGGGGTCTCCAATCTTGTCCACAAAGGGCCGGTGTGGGTGCAGGTTTTCACCTCAACCAAACAGTAGCCACACCTTCCACCGGTTTCAACCACTGATCATCAAAAGAAAAGAAAAAAAAAAACTAGATTGGACATTACTGTTTCAATTGTGAAGTGGAGCCATCTTGGTGAGATCACCTTGCTTTCAGTCTTAAACAGTAATGTGATCTCACCAAGATGGCTCCACTCCAGAATTGAAACATGGATGTGGAATCTAGTTTCTTTTTTCTTTTTTTTTTTTTGATGGCTGGTGATTGATTGAAACAGGTGGATGTTGTGACTACTGTTTGGTTGAAGTGAAAACCTGCACCCACACCGGCCCTTTGTGGACAAGATTGGAGACCCCTGCCACAGACAGTGAGAGACATGGCCGGCCTTTGGCAACCCAGTTAGCTGCACACTTCTCGAACCCCCAACCTTAGGATCAGCGATCCAGCGCCCTTTACCACCAGGCCACCACTGTGTGCAGCATAAAAGTGCTTAATATTGTGTCGGCCCTTCACATTTTTTTCCCTCAAAACAGCTGTGAACTGAAATACGGACCCCACAAACCTCTGCACTTTCTCTGTGGTCTTCGGCACCATATCATTTGTGGCAGATTCTTTAAGTCCTACAAATTTTGTGATGGGTCATGAATGAGGTTTTTTTTGTGCATTACATCCCAGAGATGTTTGATCAGGTATGGAATTTGAAGTCCAAGTCAACACCTTGATGAAAATGTGAAATGTGGTTCAGGGAGCAAAGACGTGCACATTAGGTTCAGTGACTTTTCCAAATTGCCCCTAGATGTGAGTGAGGATAGTTGTGGGTGTGTGTGTCCCTGCAATGGTAAGGTGAGCTGTTCAGGGTGTACGTATACCCCACCTTCACCCAAAGTTGGCTGAGATAGGCTTCAGTGTCTTTGTGATGCTCTTAAAAAGCGGTATGGCAAATGAGGGGATGATTGATGATGTCTTCCACCCAGCGGTGTCACCCAGCAAACGAATGAATGAATGAATGAACCCTGCGATGGCCTGGAGAGCTGTCCAAGATGTACCCCGCCCTTGCCCCGAGTCGGCTGAGATGGGCATCAGCCTCCAGGTGATCCTAATTAGGATTAAGCGGTTCAGAAAATGAGTGAACGAATGACAGCATTTTCCAGACGTCCTGTTAGAAGCTCAGTGTTTGCGTTTGTGATGTCGAAGCCTAAAACGCCCTGCACTATGAGACCCATCTTTCAGTGGCAGAGGACACTGTAGGGGACTCTATAAGGTTGTCTAGTCAAATCAGCCTTTTTCTGGGTTTATGTGGACCCTCTATTATTTATTCTCTCCTCCTTCATTCTGCGTATTCTAATATCAAGGTCAGCTCCCTCCGCCGCGTTCCTGTACACACAGGCTCATATACCAGCAGTGAGGAAATATTCACTCCAGAGAAAGAAAATTTAGTGTTTCACCCTGTTGGACTGTAGAGTCATTGCACTAGTAGTGTTCGACTTTCTTTAATCATTCAAGGAGAGACTACAACACAACTTTGATTTTAATTGAGATTAAATGTCACAAAATGCAGTTTCTGAGGCAAAACCAATGTCACCACTTGACTGTAATTAACATCAACGTAATACATGGCAGCTTTATATGTCAAATTATTTCCCCCGTGTGCACTTGCGTCAGTCCAGCAGGAGGCATCAAACGCGGCAGCTTATTCATCCAGTACGAGTGGAAGTGTTTTATTAATCATTTCAGGATATTTATGTGTCCTTTTACTTCGTACACGGATGTGCTTTCGTACACTGCTCGGCCTGAAAAAGGTCGCACGCTAATATTTTTACGGAGCGCACTTAACCCTGATCACAGCATGCCGGTGTTCCAGTTGGTCGGGTTGAGGCTCAGCAACATTAATGTGGCGATAAAATGAAATGAGCTGACGGCCTGAACGTACCAAATCAGGAGTTCATCACATCAATGGACTTTTTCTTTCCTGATGATCTCAGATATAAACTGGGGACACAGATAGTGAAAAAGTGGTTGAGGGAGTCTGAGGCATCATTTTCATATACAGTTCAAAATAATATCAGTTATCGTTGCGAACCTGATCGATCTGAGTTGAATGTAGTATCAGGTGTGGGAGAGTAATAGAATCCAACAGAACCAACAGTTATGACATGCTGCTGCTGAGTCTGGGTAATTGAATCACTAATTGAAAGGGGCGTGTTCCAAGTGATAGCAGTGTGGAGTTCAGTTAGTGAGGTCATTCACGCATTAATAAACAGGTGCCACTCATTGTCCTTATTTAAGAAAGGAAGGCAGCGAATGTGGTACCTGCTGATTATAGAACATTTCTGTCTGAAATTCGGAGCAAAATGAGTCGTTGCAGACATTGTTCAGAAGAACAGTGTACCTCGATTAAAAAGCTGCTTGGAGATAAGAAGCATAAAGAAAACGCAGAAAAGGATGGGCTGCTCAGATAAAACGATCCCAAATGCTTTAAAATGGCGATTAAAACCTGAAAGACGAGGAACAAAGTGAAAAACTACCTTTCGAATGGATGAAGAAGAGCCAAAATGGTGAGGACTCGACCAACAATCATCTCCAGGAAGATCAGAGAAGATCTAAAGTTACCTGTGAGTTCTGTTACAATTAGAAGACGCCTATGTGAAGTGAGCTATCAGCAAGAAGCCCCACAGAGTCCAATTGTTGAACAAAAGACGTGCTGAAGACGTTATAATTCACCAAAGAACACATTGACTAGAATCAGAGGAGAAACGGAGCAACATTCTGTGGACTGATGAAAGTTAGATTGTTCTTTTTGGGTCTAGCGGCCGGAGACAGTTTTTCAGACGACACCCCTCCCCCCCAAAAAAAACCCCACTGAATTCAAGCCACAGTGCATAGTGAAGATGGTGAAGTAGACGGTGCAAGCATTACGGTATGGGGATGTTTCTCATACTACGGTGTCAGGGCCTATTTATCACATCCCAGGGATCATGGATTGGTTTGAATCCATCAGAACACTTGAAGAGGTTGTGCTGTCTTATGCTGACGAGGAAATGCCCTTGAAATGGGTTCCAACAAGACAACGACCCCAAACACACCTGTAAACGGGCAGCGTCTCGGTTTTCAGACCAACAAGATTATCAGTGCCAGAGGTTGGTTGACTCCATGCAGCACAGATGTGCATCAGTTCTCAGAAACAGTGTTCAGCCAACTAAATATTAATTCAGTGATTCAAAGGAAACGAAACCTTAACCCATGTTGCAGTTTATACAGTGAATATTTGAGTTTGTGGAGAAGCAAAGCAGACACTGCTATTTTTCTTGAAGCGTCTAATGACACATTTCTTTAATTTCTTCAAAGGAATAACACAAAATATGATATATTTTTCTTTGTTTTGATTTGGAGTAGAATGTATAGAAGGGGTCGGGAACCTTTTTGACTAAGAGTGCCAAAAAAAAGACATTTTAAAATATAATCCTCTGAGAGCCATATATATATATATATATTTATATTAGCTGTCTGTCTGTCTTCCTTTCAGCTTTTTCCGTAAAAACTCGTAAGTCGCCACAGCGGATCATCTGATTCGCACGTTTGATTTGGCAGAGGTTTTTACGTCGGATGCCCTTCCTCTCACAACCCTTTAGCAAGGGACAGAAACACGCTGACGACTTTGCAGCTACTCTTTACAAAAGTCAGCAATGGTTCTTTTACATGCCTCTCACCATAGACAGTGAGGGACATGGCCCGCCTTTGATAACCCAGTTAGCTGCACTGGGGATATATATATATATATATATATATATATATATATATATATATATATATATATATATATGTATGTATATATATATATATATGTGTATATAAATATATATAATATATTATATATATATATATATATATATATATATATATATATATATATATATATATATCTATCTATTCGCTATCTTATTGAATACAACTAAATTGAAACAGGCCAACAATTTGAGAGTATAATAAGACTAGTGGATAGGACGCAGGATCACTGATCCTAAGGTTGGGGGTTCGAGTCCCCACAAGGTTGTCACTGTGCCCCCAGTGCAGCTAACTGGGTTATCAAAGGCCGGCCATGTCTCTCACTGTCTATGGTGAGAAGCATGTAAAAGAACCATTGCTGACTTTTGTAAAGAGTAGCTGCAAAGCCGTCAGCGTGTTTCTGTCCCTTGATAAAGGGTTGTGACAGGAAGGGCATCCGATGTAAGAAAGAAAAAAAAAACCTGTGCGAATCAGATGATTCGCTGTGGCGACTCCTGAGAAAGGGAAAAAGCCGAAATGAAGAAAGAAATGAGTCTGAATTTATTTTAAACCACACTGTCATAACAAAGTTATTTATTAATAAGTAAATTACTTCTTACTATTGATGCGACTTCTGGTGCTGCATGGTGTTACTGATGGCTTTGTAGTCGGGTTGATACGTGGTGAGTTTCAGCTTCATGCAGGTGTTTAGGCTTCCATCTGTTAAACGTGACCACCGCAGGTTGGTCTTGATGTTTATCAGGTGTGAGAAGGACTGCTCGCATGCATATGTAGAGCCAAACATGGTCAATTCGACAGGACTCACACGCTGCAGTGTATGTGACAGGAAGCGCGTCCCAAGTTTTGGCAATCAGCTGGTCTGCGGGTTGAAGTTTTTCCCTGTCTGTCCATTTGTATCTGCTTGCCAGCTGTGCTTGGCTTCGTGCAAATGAGCCGATCAAAAATGACGGACATTTACCTCTTTACTCAAAACAACACGCACAGTCTGTTGTTATAATCCAATAAAATTAGAGTTTCAAGGTATCGGACCTGCCCGCATAGTGGCGTACAGAAAGGATTGGCTCTCCGTTGCGCGCCACAGTGACGTGGCATTGAAAATAAGATGTATAGATTTTAAATGCACGAGATTATTCATCTGTTTGTTTAATTTGATGGCTTTTTTTTTGTATTTTTTATTTAAATGACAGTGAAATTATGTATTCGTTATTCTGTTAAGAAAGGCCACCTGTTTTATCTGAGAGCCAGATACAGTCATCAAAACAGCCACAGCTGGCTCGTGAGCCATAGGTTCCCGACCCCTGATGTATAGTGTTCCCAATACAATATGTTTGGAAATCAAAGCTATTACCAGCATTTTGGGCTTTATTCACTTTTTAACACACTGATATTACTCTCAACACAACTGTACGTATTGAACCCACAGAGTCCTGAGAGGCCCTATTGAAAGCTTCAGGATGTGCTGGAGGAGACTTGATGGCGGGCTTCAGGTTTTCCCTCCTCAATACAAGACGTCGGTGAGAAATGAACCCGACACTGGATGTGTAATAAATGCTATGATGTTTACAATGACGATGACATGCTGTAAGCAGACTTAAGGTAAAGCAACATAATTGTGTTCTGCTTCTTTTTATTATTATTCAGGCTTTGTATGTAATATCACAGTTCTTAAAAGCCTCAAATGCAATATAATGTGCCTATGTGGTGGAGGTATATAAAAAAAAAAAAAAAAAAAAAAAAAAAAAAACTTGTCGCAAATTCCTGCCTCAGTAGTTTTCAGTTGCGGGTTTATTTTTGGCATTTGGAGACGCCAGAAACATGGTCTTTTCTCCTTCAACTACAAAGAAATGGTGCTGATGAATAAATCCAGCTGGATTCATGACAGAGGTTGGCGAAATCCATTTTTCCTGGACGGAACACCAGAACAGCTGTTCATCATTCATTTTCTGAACTGCTTAATCCTAATGAGCATCGCAGGGAGGTAGAGTAAACCCTGGACAGCTCGCCAGGACATCACAGAGCAGAAGCATGCTGACAGTTATGCAGTTACTCTTGACGAAAGTCAGCAATTGTTCTTTTGCAGCCTCTCGCCATAGAAAGTGAAAGACATGGCCGGCCTTTGATAACCCAATTGGATGTTCTGGGGGCACAGCAGTAACAACCACAGACCTTGAGATTAGCAATCCAGTACCCTACTACCAGGCCACCACTGCCCCAGAACAGCTGTGGAGGGCTCCATTTCTGAAAAACAACAATATCCTGCTCCCTCATGTGTGCAAATTTCCTCAGAGCCAGATGTCTGGTTTTGTTTAATAGACCAGCAACAGAATATGACTGGTTACGTTAAGTGGCACTCACATATTAATGGCGCTGTCGTTTGACAATGGCTTCTTCATCAAGGTTACAAGAGACGGCTTTACTTAGACTGAATATAATAAAACATGGTGTGCAGTTCATATTAAAAGCATCCAAAGCCTAAGAGCAGCACTGACCTTCATGTTATAAAATGTTCCTGCTTTTTAAATTTCGACTTTAATATTTCTCCTTTTTAGAAAAACAAGCCTGACATTGGAGGAAGGAGAGTAAGATGAAAAGTACTAACAATAACACCGGGGGACTTTTTTTTTAAACCCTTGCAGGTGTTTGTTTGTTTTTTTTTTTTTTGGTCGAGAAGAATGTAGCCATTGATTGGCGAATCGTGGATCAAGTGCTGATATGGATGAAGAAATCTCTGTAGCCAACTGTAGGGGTAGAAGGTGTACATATCTTTCAAATATGCGTGGAGTGAGGGGAGGGGTGACCTGTTGGTGTCGTGGTTAGTATGACCACCTCACAATGAGAAGGTCCTGGGTTTGAGTCACATGCTCCGGTGGTATTTCCGTGTGGAGTTTGCATGTTTTCTCAGTTTCCTCCTACAATCCAAAGACACTCTGGCTACCTGGATAGCTGTGGCATTGACTCTTCCAAATTTCAGCTGGTATGAATACTCCGTGTCGCCCTGTGACATGCTGGTGAACCGTTTAGGGTGTACTCTGCCTTCAGACAGTGTTGGCGAAGAGAGGCTCCGGCCACCTTGAGCATTAAGTGATTCAACAAATGGGTGGATGAGTGAGAATGAAAAATCCTGTTGTGTTTCTCAGTGCTGATTCATTTCAGTGGAAAACTAAATCCGTGTCTGCAGTTGGTTATCAGTAGAAGATCTACCTGGAGCCCACTTCTGCCAGCACAGGGCAAAGACAGGGTACACCCTGAACAGCTCACAACTATTTGCTACCACACTTATTCCGGGGCCACTTTGGGTAAAGTCGATGAGCCTGAAGTTGCATGTATTTGCAAGGTGGGACGAAACCTGATCACCTGGAGGAAACCCATGCAAGAAAGGGGAGAACATACCAACTCCATACTGAAACATCCTCACTGAGCACAGGGCTCGAACCCAGGATCTTCTTGCTGTGTGGTGAATATTGCACCATACTGTTTTTTTTTTTTTTAATACATAGCACCCATTTTATGCAAAACTATGAAGAGAAATCTGCCTTCTCTGATTTCAGTTGCTACACTTTTGGAACCAAAAGCCCAACAAAGTTTATTAAAAATGATTGTAGGAATGTACAATGAAAAACAATACACAGCCCGGTTAAAAAAAAACAAACAAAAATTTGCACACAAATATGATAATGTTCTGCCTTTAGTGTTGCTTACAGCATACAACCGTCATGCCATCGTTTCAACAACTGAAGTTTATTTTCATCAACTGTTGGGATCATTTCTCATTGACGTCCCACCACTCTATAAAGTCTTCTCCAGGACATCCCGTAAACTTTCAATCGGGCTTTTCAATAGGTCAGGACTCTGGGGGGGGGGGGGTGCCAATACATATGTGAATATGATTCCCCAGTTTAGATTCCTGCTCATTCAGTACATTCAGATCATCAGCTGCTTCATTTTCTTGCCACCTTAATGTTGCTGAGCCTCGACCCGTCCAACTGCAGCAACAATGCCATGGAGATTACATGCTGTGATCGGGGATAAATTCAATCCATGAAAATATGAGTGTGCTACTTTTTCCCCTGTTCAGTGTTCATGTGAGAGTGAATGTGATTGGTCGGGATTCTTTCAGGAAATAACCCATTAAACATTCGACTACTTCTACTGGGCTGAAGAACAAAGTCAGTCATGTACAACATGCAAGAAGAGCCTATGATTCATGAGGCCATTAAAAGTAGCTGACAGCCTCTCTGAAATTCTGTTTTTAGAGCAATTCATTCAAGTTTAAATGCAAAAACAATGTAAATGTAACAGCAACAAGAACATAAAGTACACTTTCTACTATATATATACACACACACAACGTGTGGAGCATTGCCTTGGTTTACAATCATGGCCAGGCTGAGAGCCCGATGAATATTAAGCATGTGATGTGTCTAGCAGCATTTTGGTAAAAACTTCCTGAAGAACTTCCTGAAGAACTTCCTGAACTCGGTGTTGAAGACGGTGTAGATGATGGGGTTGATGGCACTGTTAACGTAACCCAACCAGGTGACGATGCTAATGAGACTGCTTGGAATGTCGCAGTCCTCACACAAAGCACGCATCATGTGCACCACGAAGAACGGAGTCCAGCAGAACAGAAAGCCACCTGGAGGAAAAAAAAAACAAAAAACAGAGGACTAACATCCCGTGACCACGTGGAATTTTAAAGGCACAGTAAGTGGTGCCCTGGGAAGGGTAGAACGTCTTAACCCTGAAACAGCAACATTAATTTCACATACTAATTACAAATCATTTCTGGGAGCTGATCGGGATGAAAAATGAACCTGTAAAAGCCGCCAGAGTTGATTTGTATTCTTTCGGTTGTTAGGAAAAGGGGTGTGGCTGAGGGTGACTCATCTGTCCTCAGTTTATGAATTATGGACCGGTTCCCTGTCTCTGTCCCTGTTGTCAAGTGCTGAAGTCATCGGTCCATCACAAGGGACAGGTTGAAGTGACGGGGGTGGAGGGATGAGTCGCGAGGAGAGAGAAGGAGCAGCGCTATACATAACAAAGACTGAATTTCACACAACATCAAAATCTTCCGGAGAAAAATGACTTTGCAAGGCTCCACACCTCGTCTATCACCAGGACAAAAACACTCCAAGTACAGTACGACAAGCCTTGCTAGCTTTGCATCTTGTTTAGCTTAAGAATGCATTAAAAAACTTCCAGATAAGTGTGTGTGTGTGTGTGTGTGTATATATATATATATGTATATATATATATATATATATATATATATATATATATATATATGTATACATATATGTATATATATGTATATATATGTATATATATATATATATATATATATATATATATATATGTATACATATATGTATATATATGTATATATATGTATATATATATATGTGTGTATATATATGTATATATATGTGTATATGTATATATATATATATGTGTATATGTATATATATGTATATCTTCTTCTTCTTTCCTTTTCCTTTCGGCTGTTCCCTTCAGGTCGCCACAGCAAATGATCTGCCTCCATCTCTCCCCTATCCTCTGCATCTTCTACTCTTACTCCAACGACCTTCATGTCCGCCTTCACTGCATCCATAAATCTTCTCTTTGGTCTTCCTCTGGGCCTTTTGCCTGGTAGTTCCAACCTCAGCATCCTACGACCAATATACTCACTATCCCTCCTCTGTACATGTCCAAACCATCTCAATCTAGCCTCTCTGACTTTGTCTCCAAAACATCTAACATGTGCTGTCCCTCTGATGTACTCATTTCTGATCCTATCCATCCTCAAGTTACTCCCAAAGAGAACCTC
>CM045742.1:10775000-10780000 GCA_024760905.1 Plotosus lineatus
CCAGTGCAGGAAACGGAAAAACGAAATACCTGAAAGAAACCCAAGCAAGCACGGGGAGAACATGCAACTCCACACACAAATGCCTGCGCTTGGGATTCGAACCCATTCCTTCTTGCTGTGAAGCAGATATGCTGTTTCAGATGGTAATTCATGACCATCTAGGGTCACTGGTCATCTAGGGTGTATTATGAAGAAGAAAATCTTTGTTTATTTATTAAAAAACCCTCAAGAAATTGCTGGAGGTCACCTCAAGTTCCTTACCTCACTCACTTTATACCTACATTTAGCCCCCAACTGCTCTCTGGGTGCCCCAATGTGTGTGGCAGCCCAACTACTCCGCGTGTATTTGCTCACTGTTTCCATGTGTGAAATGCAGAGGAAATAATTTCCCTTAACACAGCATATCATTCAATCATTCATTTTATGAACTATTTAATCCTAATTAGGGTCGTGGGAAAGCTGGCGCCCATCTCAGCCAACTCTGGGAGAGGGCAGAGTACACCATGGACAGCTCGCCAAGCCATCACGGGGCAGAAACACTCTGAAGGCTATGCAGCTTCTCTTGTAGAAAATCATCAATGGTTCTTTTACATGAAACTCTCACCATAGACAGTGAGAGATATGATTGGATATGGTGGAGGTGGGGGCGGGGTGGGGGTGGGGCTGGGGGTGTTTTTCAATTCGTTAATGGTTTACAGAAAAAATATGATTTCCAAAAAGAAATCAGACTTTCACAAACGTATCATGTTAGGGGTGGGCGACATCATCATCATCATCACTCACTGATTTGCTGATTCACTTTATCCAGTTAGGGTTTCAGGAAGGCTGGAGCCTATCTCAGCAGAAACTGGGTGAAGGCAGGGTACACCCTGAAAGCTCTACAGACCATTGCACAAACACAGAACTATTCACATTCAAATCTAGGGGCAACTTGGAGCAGTGAGTTAGCTTACTGCGCATGTCTTAGGACTGTAAGAGGAAACCAGAGTACCCCGAGGAAACCCATGCAAGCACGCGAAGAACAATGTAGACTCCATTCAGAAATGCCCGAGCCTGAGATTTGAACTGGGACTATTGTGGCCGAGTGATTAGCATGTCTACACCACAGCAAGAACGTCCTATGTTCTATTACCGGGCTGAGGTGTTTCTGTGTGGAGTTTGCATGTTCTTCTCTGAAATTGTCCAGCAAGCGGTTCATGGTGTACTCAACCCTTCATCAGGTCTCAGCTGAGTGTGTCCGCAACCCTAGTAGAATTACTCGGTGCAACATATGAGTGGGTAAGTGGATGTATGAGTGATGTACTCTTGTACAAAATATTGATTTTAAATGTGACCGTGTTGTTTGCACTTACGATACACTTCAGAGCCTGTCACGCTGAGCAGTACTGTGTTATAAAGAAAAAAACTAACAGCTGAATATTGTAACTGACCAATCAGAATCAGGCATTCAACTGAGTTACAGATAATACATAGGATAACGTACAGTGAGTCATCATTGAAAAATAAACCCAGCAGGGTGCTGCATGAGTCATTTCTTCTCAAAGAAGAGATGGAGATCACCAGGGACCACCTAATACGATATTATCATGACGCCCAGGCGGTGATTCGAGTTGCACTGGGACTTGATAAATATCCCAGTTCAACATTGCTATCTTTAGCTACAATTTTTATATATTGACCAATGTTAAGACAGTCTGTTCAGTATTACTGATAGACAAAGATAGCAAATAATTCATTCCTACTACACAGGATGCGGTGCTGCCTGCCAAAGTATAAAGAGTTTAGAGTGTGTCCCCTGGAGGGCTAGAGAGGAAAAGTAATGTTTCACCGCCTTGAATTTAAACTTTTTCCTCCATTTTTCTCCCTAATTTAGTCATTTCCAATTCCCACTCCTCAGGTATTGCCTTGCCTATCACATGACCAACTCCCATCAGGGAGGGGCGAAAGCATGCATACAGCGTCTTCGTGGCATTCAACATTATCCACTCACCTCTTTGTGAACCAGGGATCCCAGATCTCCACTATTTAGTGGAATTCCGCTATTTTTCCAGCTTCAGTGGCCCTGCGGCCCCTTTGACTCCCAGCTGAAATATTTAATTTCCTCTATTTCTGAACCCGTTTCCTCTATTTTTTCTAAACCTTGCTGGGATCCCTGGTGAACTATTTTCGCATATTTGGGTATGGTCTAACACGCTCAGAGGGAAAGTGCTATCCGGACCCTCATGCGAATGAGTTCCTAGACAATGATTGGCTGGCGATTGCTGTTAGTCACAGGAAAGTGAGCATATGGCATCCCTCCCTCCCATCAGAGCTCAGCCAATTAGCTCCCATGGACTAAAGGTCAGGGATGGCTGTGGCCTTAACCCAGATTTCATCTTGCGATCTCTGGGTTTACAGTCACATGCCTCGTTGATGCGCCACTCAAATGAATTCAAACAAGTGAAAATAAATTTCAATTTTGTTTTGGACCCAGTGTATATGTAACTTGCTGCACAAAACTATGATACATAAATTGATAAATGATACATAAATTAATGTACTTTTTCTCCATCTCTACCCTCAAGGGATTTATTTTGCGATGTTGACTGGCTCGCTGTGCAGCATCACACTGCAATCCTTAGCATTAGCTTCTTATAAAGAAGTAAAAGACTAGGGAATGCTATAATTGGCCAATCAAAATAGAGTATTTAAATAAATATTGTAATAATGTAATATAAATGATGATTGTGATGTCGATAATATATCATCATATCCCACCATCCCATTGATAGCTACAATAGCTTCCATTACCTTTTAATAAGCTTGTTTAGGATGGCATGGTGGTTAGTACTGTATGTCTGCCTCACAGCAAAAAGGTCCTGGATTTGTATCCTGGGTTGAGCCATGGCCTAATGGTTCAAGAAATGGGTTTGAGACCCATTTGGGGGGGGGGGGGGTTGAAAAACGGGTTCCTCTTCTCCAATTCCTTTGCTGAAGTGCACTGAAGGAAAGGCAGCTCACTGCTCTGAGTGAACTTATGGTTCATGTGGTTCATTTATGGTTCATATGGTTGTGTGTGTGCTAACGTTGGATGGATTAAACACAGAAGCTAAATTTCCCTTGTGGAATTAATACAGTACAGTAAATAAAAAAAGAAATAATAATAAAAAAATAATAATAGAGTTGCTCTCTCATTGGCTGTCTCTCAACATCCCGCCCCGCTGGCCTTCCAGATAGAGACAGAAGGAAGCTTCACTCTTTAGTTTTTAGTTTTTTAAGTTGTTTGATTCAGTAAATGTTTAATAAATGTGGGCGCATTGAGCTCATCTGGAATTCCGATCCCTCAAGGAATCAAATTAAAGTTGAGTTTGTCAAGCAGGGAATGCACTTTGAATTCATGTCTTGTGGGCGTAGCCCGCAGCGCGCGCGAGAGAGAGAGAGAGAGAGAGAGAGACAGAGAGAGAGAGAGAAAGAGAGGGGTGGGTGTGTGTGTGTGTGTGTGTGTGGGTGTGTGTGTGTGTGTGTGTGGGTGTGTGTGTTAATAAAAAATATTTAATAATGGTTTAATTCATAAATATGTTAATAAAATGGTTTAATATGTTAATAAAATGTTTCAATGGTTTAATAAATAATTTTCTTTTGCTTTTAACACATATTTCATACAAAATTGGTGTACTTTTATCATTTTAAAAGGGTTTATGGGGTTTACCCAGTCCAAAGACTGGAGCCTTGGAACGAATTAGGCGGTTAACATGTAAAATGCGACCCCTACTTACAAAATCCCCGCCATACGAAAAGGGCTCTGGAACGGATTAATTTTGTAAGTTGGGGGCCGACTGTACTTTGCTTTTGTCCTGTATTTTGTCCTCTCTATTTATTTATTTATTTTTATTTTTTGGAGTGACTACCCATATGGCACCGTATTTCTACAAGGTTTTGCTATTTGTATGGCATCTCAGAAAATGAGACTTCGCACATGCATGAGCTGACGTCAGTCACGTGGTCAAAATGGTGACGGAAGAACATGTGTTCCATGTCGGGGATAAATTTTCATCAGAGTTAGGGTTATGGTTAGGGTTAGGGTTATATGGGTAGTATCTGCTAAACATATGGCACAATGATTAACCTCATTTCCAGTAGATGGCGCATCAATGCACATGCGCCACGGATTGCCATGTGACTAGCAAAAAATAAATTCCGTACGATGCCGTACGGGTTGCCACAGACTTTTTTTAGCAATACTCTAGAGATAGTAATAAAGACCTACTCACCCACTACAACAGGAAGCACCCTCATGGCCTTCCTTTCCCTCCCATTTATCTTCGCCCTCTTCTTATCCTGGTGCTGATCTTGGTTGTAACCACTATCAGAGAATGTCAGCGAAGCTACAGGTCCATTTTTACACTCGACTGTATAAGGTGTATCCGGAACCAGATCCTGGTCCATTGCTTTCAGATTAAGGTCCGTAAAGTCATTCTCTATGACAGGTGGAAGAAGTGGTGGGAGAGAAGCCAATGGTGGTAGAGATCCTGGTAGATCCTCAGGTTTCTCACAGGCCTGAGTGCCACTCTTCAGCTTGGCATTTCTGGCCTCCTCCCACTTCCTGAGGCCCTGAAATATTCCGCAGTAGAGCAGCACCATGATGGGGCAGGGCACAAAGAATGAGCAGACAGATGAGTAGACAATATAGTTGTTGTTCTCCAGCTTGCATTCGCTGTGGTCCCGATTTGGCACATTATTAATACCAAACAGCACAGGTGAGGCCACAGCTAGTGCCAGGATCCATGTGGCAGACAGCAGGACAATCTGACGCTGGTCTACATGCTTGCGGTTGTAATTGAGTGGGATGGACACAGCAATAAACCTACAGTGGTCCAGACAGAGACGCTATTAGCAGCAGTTCAAACAAAAATATCAACTCGTAAAATGCGTTAGATCATTACACAAAAATACGAATTTAGCGGTGATTCTACAGAAGGGACTGAGGTAGGTTTGGATGAGGTGGAGTTAAAAGGTGCATA
>CM045742.1:10785000-10800000 GCA_024760905.1 Plotosus lineatus
ATTCTCGGAGTTTCTTTCTAGTCGCTAAATGAACACAAATCCTTAGAGTCATCGGCAAAAAACAACTGAAAAGCCTTCACTGAAGAGTAATGCTTATTACACCAGGATAAATGAGAGTGAATCTGGAATGGGGTGCAGGACTTGCATTGTCATCATCATCATCATCATCATCAACATCATCATCTTTTTCCACTTCTTCTGGTGTGGGGTCGCGGGAGTACAGCCTAAGGAAAGAGGTCCAGACGTTCCTCTCCCCAGCCACTTTCTCCAGCTCTCCTGGGGGGACACCGAAGTGTTCCCAGACAAGCCAAGAGACATAGTCCCTCTAGCGTGTTCTAGGTCGACCCCGGGTTCTCTTCCCAGTTGGACACGCCAGAAACACCACACCAGGGAGGTATTCGGGAGGCCTGACCAGATGCCCGAGCCACCTCAACTGGCTCCTCTCAATGCGGAGGAGCAGTGGTTCTACTCCGAGCTCTTCCTGGATGGTAGAGCTTCTCACCTTATCTCTAAGGGAGGGCCTTGATTTTATTCATTTCTGGCGATAAAGTTTTTTTTTATTGTAAATAAACAACATAACTTATTTTTACTCATCAAATAAAAGATATGAACAGCACTGTGTATTTGACTGGATTACAAACTGAGGACGCCCCCAAATATTTTCCCAGTTTTATGTCTATATGTGTATCAGATGAGGTGAACATGATCACAACACCGTTACCCAGCATTTTGAAGATGTCTCGCTCTATTTAAACCGCAGACATTTAGTTTGGTGACATGCCTGTTGAAGTGAGACTGAGCACCATGGTGAGATCCAAAGAGCTGTCTGAGGACCTCAGAAAGAAGATTATGGCTGCTTATGATTCTGGTAAGGGATTTAAAAAATATCAAAAGAGTTTAGCATCAGCCGTTCCACCATCCGGAAATTTGTTTACAAGTCGAGGGCATTCAAAGCAACTGCCACCATGCCCAGGTCTGGCCGTTCAAGCAAGTTCACCCCAGAGCAGACTGCAAGATGCTAAAAGAAATCATCAAAAGTCCTGAAATATAATCATGGAAACTACAGCAGGCTCTCGATCCTGCCGAAATGAAACCACATGACTCTACTATCAGAAAGAGACCACACAACTTAGACCTTCATCGGGAGATGCACAAGGAGGAAACCTCTGTTCTCTAAAATGAACGTTAAGACCAGACTGAAGTTTGCCAGAGAGAACATAGACAAAGACCTTCTGGAATAATGTAGGACCGATGAGTCTAAAGTTGAATTATTTGGACCTTCAGGAATAATGTAGGACCGATGAGTCTAAAGTTGAATTATTTGGACCTTCTGGAATAATGTAGGACCGATGAGTCTAAAGTTGAATTATTTGGACCTTCTGGAATAATGTAGGACCGATGAGTCTAAAGTTGAATTATTTGGACCTTCTGGAATAATGTAGGACCGATGAGTCTAAAGTTGAATTATTTGGACCTTCTGGAATAATGTAGGACCGATGAGTCTAAAGTTGAATTATTTGGACCTTCAGGAATAATGTAGGACCGATGAGTCTAAAGTTGAATTATTTGGACCTTCTGGAATAATGTAGGACCGATGAGTCTAAAGTTGAATTATTTGGACCTTCTGGAATAATGTAGGACCGATGAGTCTAAAGTTGAATTATTTGGACCTTCTGGAATAATGTAGGACCGATGAGTCTAAAGTTGAATTATTTGGACCTTCTGGAATAATGTAGGACCGATGAGTCTAAAGTTGAATTATTTGGACCTTCAGGAATAATGTAGGACCGATGAGTCTAAAGTTGAATTATTTGGACCTTCTGGAATAATGTAGGACCGATGAGTCTAAAGTTGAATTATTTGGACCTTCTGGAATAATGTAGGACCGATGAGTCTAAAGTTGAATTATTTGGACCTTCTGGAATAATGTAGGACCGATGAGTCTAAAGTTGAATTATTTGGACCTTCTGGAATAATGTAGGACCGATGAGTCTAAAATTAAATTATTTGGACCTTCTGGAATAATGTAGGACCGATGAGTCTAAAATTGAATTATTTGGACCTTCTGGAATAATGTAGGACCGATGAGTCTAAAATTGAATTATTTGGACCTTCTGGAATAATGTAGGACCGATGAGTCTAAAGTTGAATTATTTGGACCTTCTGGAATAATGTAGGACCGATGAGTCTAAAATTAAATTATTTGGACCTTCTGGAATAATGTAGGACCGATGAGTCTAAAATTGAATTATTTGGACCTTCTGGAATAATGTAGGACCGATGAGTCTAAAATTGAATTATTTGGACCTTCTGGAATAATGTAGGACCGATGAGTCTAAAGTTGAATTATTTGGACCTTCTGGAATAATGTAGGACCGATGAGTCTAAAATTAAATTATTTGGACCTTCTGGAATAATGTAGGACCGATGAGTCTAAAATTGAATTATTTGGACCTTCTGGAATAATGTAGGACCGATGAGTCTAAAATTGAATTATTTGGACCTTCTGGAATAATGTAGGACCAATGAGTCTAAAGTTGAATTATTTGGACACCAGAATAAAAGACGTGTTTGGTGGTAGCCAAATACAACATTTCAGGGAAAGAACCTCATACCAACTGTGAAGCATGGAGGAGAAAGAGTCATGGTTTGGGGATGCTATGCTGCAGCTGGACCTGGCCAGCTCACAATCATAGGATCTACCATGACCCCTACTGTATATCAGAGGGGGCTTGAAGAACATGAACCATCTGTGTAAAAAAAAAAAAAAAAAAATTAAGGCTGAAGTGGAACTGGACACTGCAAAGTGACAGTGACCCAAAACATCCCAGTAAATTCAGCAAGGACCGGCAGAAAAATAAAAAGTGGAGTCTCCTGCAACGACCCACTCAATGCCCTCAAATATCTCACAGATGAAAGAATTCTGCATTGAGGACTGGAGCAAACTTTCCTCAGATCGATGTCTGGGACCAGTAGATGGCTACAAGAAGCATCTCACTGATGATCGAGGGTAACACCAGTTATTAGGGGGAGGGTGTCCTAAGTTTTTCCTCCATTGAAATCCACATTGTTATTCATGTCCTTTGTTTGATGAGTAAAAATGTTAATTTATGTTTAATTACATTTAAATCCCTTTCATTTCTGGAAATAAATAAATAAATAAATAAAGACATGATTGGACATTGTTATGTAAATATTTCTCAATCAAGAGTTCACTATTTAATGGGGTGTCCCAGTTATTTTGACATGACAGTCCAGGCTCCATCCTTCCCTTATGGGATTAAATGGTTCAGCAAATGACTGAAGCGCAAAGATGCGCGTAGAACTCTGGGAGATGTTCGTGGGCTTCCTGCACTTACCTCTGCGTACACGAACAGGGGGAGAACCAGCACTGCCAGGAGCAGGTCCGCCACCGCCAAACTTACTATGAAGTAATTGGTGGTGGTTTTTAAAGCTTTTTCTCGGTACACACTGAGGCACACCAGCAGGTTGCCGCAGATGATCACCACGATCAGTAATATCCCAAAGATGAGCGCGGGGAAGTTGTAGTCCGTGGTGGAGCGCTGTGAGCTGTGGTTGGCAGAAGCACTGAGGTTGGTGGGCATTTCTGTAGAACTCCGGCGGCTCTGCTCAGCGCCGCGCGCGTCCCCGCTTCAGCACGAGCCACTACCCCAGGGGCAGCTGCGCCTGAGAGCGACCCTGTCATCCGCCAGCCGTCTGGAACAGTTTCTCTCCGGAACCTGCCTCCTCTCCGCCATTATCCGAACCTCCTTCTCATTCTCTCTCTCTCTCTCTATCTCTCTCTCTCACACACACACACACACACACACACACCCCGGAGTAGTCTCCTGCGCTCGAGCCTGGCGCGCGTGACGTTGTTTTAAGCGCATTAACGCGCGCTTTACGCACAAACCCAGTCACCAAATCCGCGTCTTAACACAGGAACACACTCCAAACTCCAGCGCAACTTTCCTGCAGCTCCCCGGTGTTGCCCCCCCACCCTGCATTCTGACGTCATAAGAAGACGTTATAAGGACTGGCTCACAATATGGCACCGGGGTGTTTCCCTCCTCAGTCCTCATGGGCAGGTCTGCTAGTTTTCTCCCACAATATGGACAGGACAGGACACGAGTTGTGGGATTATAACACAATGAGATATCTAACTAACCCTTCTATTTTTTTTTTAAAATAAATCTATTTATGTTGTTATTTGTAAATGCATGTTGATGAAGGGTTCCTTTATGGTGAGGTGCATGCAGCTTGTAGTCTGTTTAACAATCATTTCTTCTGTATATACAGGATACTGGATTCATGCATTTAATTACATTCATTCATTTTCTGGAGTGCTTCATCCTTAATTAGGGTCGCGGGGAGGCTGGCGCCCATCTCAGCCGACTCAGGGGGAGGGTGGGGTACATCCTGGACGTCTTGCCAAGCCATCGCAGGGCCAACACTCACACAATCATTCATACTCACATTCACAGCTTGGGCTGATTTGGAATCAGGAATGCTGTGCATGTTCTTGGACTGTGGGAGGAAACCGGAGCACCCGGAGGAAACCCATGCAGGCACGGGGAGACCATGCAAACCCTACACAGGAACACCCGAGCTGGGAATCGAACCCATGACCTTGCTGTAGGGCGGACATGATAACTACTACGCCCATTATTAATATGTCACATTGAAGTTACAGTATATGTAAATAAATAAATAAATAAATAAATAAATCATGTATTTTAAATATCACAAATAAAAACTTGTGGATTATCCCACAAGGTCCAATCAGATAATACAGGAATTTTGTGAAAAATAAATGTCAAGAAAAATAAAATGAATTAAATGTGTCAGAAATGTCACAAAAGAAATTAATGCATAATTTAAGATAAGAAATTTAAATAATTTAAAAGGAAAAAGACCATATCAAATTATATGTAAAAAAAAAAAAAAAAAAAAAAAAATATATATATATATATATATATATATATATATATATATATATATATATATATATTTTTTTTTTTTTTTTTTTTTTACATATAATTTGATATGGTCTTTTTCCTTTTAAATTATTTAAATTTCTTATCTTAAATTATGCATTAATTATATAATATAATATATATATTATAAATCTCTCTCTCTCTCTCTCTCTCTCTCTCTCTCTTCTTTTCCTTTCGGCTTTTCCCTTCAGGGGTCGCCACAGCGAATCATCTGCCTCCATCTCACCCTATCCTTTGCATCTTCTTCTCTTACACCAACGACCTTCATGTCTTCCTTCACCACACCCATGAATCGTCTCTTTGGTCTTCCTCTAGGCCTTTTGCCTGGTAGTTCCAGCCTCAGCATCCTATTACCAATATACTCACTATCCCTCCTCTGTACATGTCCAAACCATCTCAATCTAGCCTCTCTGACTTTGTCTCCAAAAAACTTTGTCTCTCTCTCTCTCTCTCTCTCTGTGGATTTCTTTCTGGTCCCAGAGCACCAGTATTGATTATGCTCACAGTATAATTCATGCATAATTTAATAAATTAAAGTGGTACAGATCTTATTTTAATAAATTACCATAAAAACCATTAAACTGGTTAATTTTATCCCGTGGGTTACTAGCATGGGCTGAACCAATGAGGAACAAACAGGCGTGAACTCGTTAGGCCGGATTGTCCAGAGCTAGTAAACAAGCAGTAAGCGACACGTTGGGCGATAAACTTCGCACCTACTAAAGACGCTTTCCTTCTTCTGGTTGCTTTTGGGTGAGGCGCTGCTCCCGTCCATCATCCTTTCACTTTTTATGAAGAAATTTTATAGGAACAGCGTCCGGGTTTAGACGTAAAAACTTTGCTTTCGTATCAAGTACAGTAGTTCTGTCTGGTGGTCACGCCGAGAGCAGAACTGGTTCTTCACAGACTGTTTATTGAATTGCGTCCGAAAGGAAACGTTTTCAGAGGAAATGGGCTGTGCTGATGTTGTATCTTTCACGATTTCTGCAATTATTTGTGCAGTCGCATGTTTTGTGCGCCGACATTTTCCTAAAGACACAGCTCAGTAGTGTCTCATTAATTAATGTTCTCTTTGACTAGTGTCTCCTACACAAAGCCCAGCCAATAGGACAAGACAATGAATTCGTATCACCAATAGGGCTGGAACAGCCAATGATATGTGCAACTGACGTTACCTGTTGGAACCGGTGATGTCGTACATGATCATTTTAAAGAGCGAGTAATACAAATTCACCCCAGGAACACTTTAAGGTCTTCTTCTTCTTGTCCTTTCGGCTTTTCCCTTCAGGGGTCTCCGCAGCGAATCATCTGCCTCCATCTCACCCTGTCCTCTGCATCTTTTTCTCTTACACCAACTGCCTTCATGTCCTCCTTCACCACATCCATGAATCGGCTCTTTGGTCTTCCTCTGGGCCTTCTGCCTGGTCGTTCCAACCTCAGCATCCTACTACCAATATACTCACTATCCCTCCTCTGTACATGTCCAAACCATCTCAATCTAGCCTCTCTGACTTTGTCTCCAAAACATCTAACATGTGCTGTCCCTCTGATGTCCTCATTCCTGATCCTATCCATCCTCGTTACTCCCAAAGAGAACCTCAACATTTTCAGGAACACTTTAAGTTAACAGTTAAAAATAAAAACCCATTGTGAGAATCATTCATTCATTTTCTAAGACGGTTAATCCTAATTCGAGTTGACGGGAGGCTGGCGCCCATCTCTGCCGACTCATGGCGACGTACACCCTGAACAGAGATCATCATTCCATCGCGGATCCAATACACATGCAGTCATCAGCACTCACACCGATGGGTGATTTGAAACAGCCAATTAGTCCGCTGTGCATGTTTTTGGTTTTTGGACAATGAAAGGAAACTGAAGTACTTGGAGGAAACTCACGCACGCACAGGACGAACATGCAAACACCACGCAGGAGCACCTGAACCTGGAAATCGAACCCGGGCCTTGTTGTTGTGAGGTGTATATGCTAACCACTACGCCACTATGCTGCTGGATTATCCTTTTATACTTTGCTTTATACGAGTTGTCTAGCATGTACTCGGCCCTCGCTCCAGGATGTTCGCTCCAGGATCGCTGAGATGGGCGCCAGCCTCCCTGTGACCTTAATTAGGATTAGGCGGCCTAGAAAATGAATGAATGGCCTTGCTTCGTATCCTACTTTTAAACTTTAAAAATTTTATTTAAATCATTATTTTCTACATTTCTAGTTTATGTATTTTTTCCTGATGTCTGTTCTAGGTCTCAGAAATGACGTGTGCTAATACGAAGGCTGAGGGGCGGCACAGAGGTGCAGTAGTTAGCACGTCTGAGTGACAGGACAAAAGTCCCGTGTTCAGATCCTGAGATCGGGCTGGATGAGTGGAGTTTGCATGTTCTCCCCGTGCTTGCATGGGTTTCCTCTGGGTACTCGGTTTCCTCCTACAGTCCGAAAAGCGTGCACAGTAGGCTAATTGGCTGTTCCGAATCACCCCTAGGTGTGAATGTGAATCTGAATGGATGTGTGTATATTGGTCTTGCAGTGGCTTGGCAAGCCGTCTCGGGTGTACCTCGCCCTCATCCAGAGTTGGCTGAAATGGACCCCAGCCTCCCCACAACACTAATTATAAACAAATGACTTATAAACTGATGAAGCTGATGAATGATGGCTGGGGTGTCTGCAAGTCAAGAACAGCCCTCAGCCTCAGAACGTACATTCAGTATTATATTGTCCCGCTGGTAGACGTTTTATAGCAGAATACGCATTCACATTGTTATTCTGGTGGATCAATAGCTTTAAAAATAGAGTATCTGGGGCACACAGTGTGAACATGAGGTGATGCTTCAGCAGATGTTATGGTGATGAAATGCATGTGTATAATATTTATTGTAAAAGGTCTCCATACAGAGCCATCGGATCTCTACGGTGACACATTGCATATCATTATATTAAATTATATATCGATTATCATCCATTCATCATTTTGGGCAGTGGTGGCCTGGTGGTATAGGGCGCTGGATCGCTGATCCTAAGGTTGGGGGTTCGAGTCCCACTCTCCACAAGGTTGTCACTGTCCCCCCCCCCCCCCCAGTGCAGCTAACTGGGTTATTATAGGCCGGCCATGTCTAAAAGAGTTGTGTCAGGAAGGGCATCCGATGTAAAAACCTCTGCCAAATCAAATGTGCGAATCAGATGATTCACTGTGGCGACTCCTGAGAAAGGGAAGAAGCCGAAAGAGAAGAAGAAGGACATGAGGTGTGTCTCTGCGTGCGCGGGCGTCTGTATGTTTGTGTATTTATATGTTATTTACATCTTATGCATTATTTTTGAATGTTTCATTGTTATTATAAGCATTTATAGAGTTGAATACTGTATGTATTTATTGACATTATATACACATATACATGTACGTATACGTCAGTCAAGGGGGTTGATCCTACTTTGCGGAATCAAATGTGCGAATCAGATGATTCATTGTGGCGACCCCTGAACAAGGGAAAAGCCGAAAGGAAAAGCAGAAGCATCCATTCATTATTTTAATATTCTGTAACCGCTTAATCCTAATTAGGGTCAGGGGGAGGCTGGAGCCCATCCCAGCCAACTCTGGACGAGGTCAGAGTACACCCGGGACAGCTCGCCAGGCCATCGCAGGGTGGAAACATGCTGACGGCTATGCAGCTTCTTCTTCTTTTACTTTCGGCTGCTCCCTTCAGGGGTCGCCACAGCAAATCATCCGCCTCCACCTCACCCTGTCCTCCGCATCTTCTTTTCTGACTCCAACGACCTTCATGCCTTCCTTCACCACATCCATAAATCTCTTCTTTGGTCTTCCTCGAGGCCTTCTGCCTGGTAGTTCCACTTCTCTCTCTGCCTACGGACACGCTTCCCACCTCTCCTTCTTCGACGTCTTCGACCAACAGTAGTCCAATTTCCATCAGCACCCTGTTGATTGACAGCACCGATGGTGGTCGCTGTTAACCCGGGCCTCGACCGATCCGGTATGGGGGTAATACTTCTGATTTGCATCATAAATGTTTGGCAATGGTTTTACGTCGGATGCCCTTCCTGACACAACCCTCTGCATTTCTCAGGGCTTGGGACTGGCATGAGGGAGGAGACACTGGTTAGTGCCCCCCCACCACCACCTCATGGCTGCATTGGCAGCTACTGTTGTCAAAAGTCAGCAATGGTTGAATGGTGAACCTCACACCGTAGACAGTGAGAGACATGGCTGGCCTTTGATAACCCAGTTAACCGTACTGGGGGGACAGTGACAACCCGTGGAGAGTGGGACTCGATCCCCCAACCTTAGGATCAGTGATCCAGCACCTTTACCTCCAGGCCACCACCGCCGACATTGTTTTATCTGGTGCTATAGTAAGATTTCATCTCAGATCACTGAGCTGTGGTATGAACTCAAATACTCAGAGACAAAAGGATTCCAACGGGCAAACTCAGACTCTTTCCCCTTCCCACTGATTTGTTTTTCCTTTGGCTTTGGTCGATGTGTTTTGTCGCGCCTCTAAAACCCCATGGCAGACATTAATCAATCCATGTTCCTCAAGTGTATCGAACCTGGCAATGTAAGAGCACACCACGTCCAACGCTGTGTGTCCTAGATACCAGCATCCCCAGAAAACCAATAGGGACATGAAGAAAGAAACGTCTTCGACAGCTAACGTTAAGTCTGTATTGTGGTGAAGGGAAGATAAACAGTGTTGAATTATGAATTTGTAATTCGGAAGACCGAGAGCACGCAGTCCGAACCAAGGGGGCTGTAACCAAACCTACATTTTAAATATTCTGAATCTCGCAGCTCATTTTAATTTACAGTAGTTGGGGCAGTGGTGGTCTAGTGGTATAGGGCTTGGGTTGGGGGTTCGAGTCCCACTCTCCACAAGATTGTCACTGTCCCCCCCAGTGCAGCTAACTGGGTTATCAAAGGCGGGCCATGTCTCTCACTGTCTATGGTGAGAGGTTGATGTAAAAGAACCATTGCTGAGTTTCGTAAAGAGGAGCTGCAAAGCCGTCAGCGTGTTTCTGTCCCTTGCTAAAAAAAGGGTTGTGACAGGAAGGGCATCCGACGTAAAAAAAACCTCTGCCAAATCAAACGTGCGAATCAGATGATTCACTGTGGCGACTCCTGAGTAAAAGGGAAAAAGCCGAAAGGAAGACATTTTAATGTCCAGTAGTTGTTTACTTGGTTCTGTACATTTGTTTGCTTCTGGTCGGCACGTTGGCGTCACGGTGAGCACAGCCACCTCACAGCGAGGAAGTCCTGGGGTTGAGTCCCGAGTTTGGAGAGGTCATGTCTGTGTGGAGTTTGTATTCTTTCTCTTCTTCTATGGTTTTCCTCCAGGTACTCCGGTTTCCTCCCACAGTCCAAAGATATGCACATTTGACGACCCGATGGTTCCAAATTCAGGAGTCAGGATTTTTAATATCCAGTTGTGTTTTTTACACACATAGGAATTCTTGTGCGGTTGTTCAAGGAGTGAAGTTACAAACAGAAAAAGATAATGATTTTGATGATGATGATGATGATGATGATGATGATAATAATAATAATAATACAATAAATAAATCAGTAGATAACCGCAATCATGAAATTGCACTAAATTATATTATATTATATTATAATTATGGGTCAGTGGTGGCCTAATGGTATAGGGTGCAGGATTGCTGATCATAAGGTTGGGGCTCGAGTCCCACTCTCCACAAGGTTGCCACTGTGCCCCCCCCCCCCCCCCCCCTACCCCCAGTGCAACTAACTGGGTTATCAAAGGCCGGCGTGTTTCTCATCGGGAGTCGGAGTCCCCTGAGGCAGTTCATTCACAGGAACGTTCTGGTCACTCCTGCAGCGGCACTGGAACCCAGTCGTATCGGCACCTGCCCTTCCATTGGATCCTTCCGGTGGCGCCAAGAGGGGGGACTTGCTGCTTGGGTAACAGTCTGTCCTCCATTACTCCCCCAGCTTTGTGCAGTAGAGACTATCACCAGCCGGGATACCAGCCAGAGTGCAGCCATAGTCCTTTGGGACTGATGGAGGTCTACCATATACTATATTATAATTATATTTATAATTATATTTATATTTATATTTATATATTGCACTCTGCTCATTGTTTTGTTGGAAAAAATGAACCGTGAAATTGCCCCTGGGTGTGAGTGTTGATGATTGTGTGTGTTTTGGCCAGTGATAGTTTGGAGAGCTGTTCATACTCCCTGCCTTTTCCTGCCATTGGCTGAGATAGGTTTCAGCCTCCCCAAAGCCCTACAGTAGGATTAAGCAGATTAGTGAGTGAGTGAGTGGGAGTGTTTGATTCTGTACATTCCGTACATGTGTAGGTTGTTTTTTGTTGTTTTTTTACATTTAATTTTATATATTGGTGGGGCAGCGGGGGCAGTAGTGACCTAGTGGTATGGGGCACTGGATCGCTGATCCAAAGGTTGGGGATTCGAGTCCCACTCTCCACAAGGTTGTCACTGTCCCCCCAATGCAGCTAACTGGGTTATCAAAGGCCGGCCATGTCTCTCACTGTCTATGGTGTGAGGTTCATGTAAAAGAACCATTGCTGACTTTTGACTAGAGTACATGTTTCCACCCTGCGATGGCCTGGCGAGCTGTCCAGGGTGTACTCTGCCCTGGCCCGGAGTCGGCTGGGATGGGCACCAGCTTCCCCGTGACCCCAATTAGGATTAAATGGTTACAGAAAATGAACTGAACTGAACATTGATGGAGGTGGGGCCAATACAGGAACTAATTATGAAGGTAAAAAAAGGATGTCATGGCTATTTTGTTAATGTTCCTGAAGCACGGTTCCCAATACAGTATACGTACCCATATATAAATTGTTATTAGCGTATGATGTAACCCGTTTGGAGATCTTGGCTTTTTTGTTGTTGTTGTTGTTTTAGCAGTCACAAGGACTCAATAGCAACATGCCATGGAAGCCCAGTTTTAATTTGTTGGGGTCAGTGTTGCATGCTAAACATTGAGCAAGCAAATATAAATCAGAACATAAAACATTTTGTTCTGTCAGTTTTTTCTGTTTTTTTCATAACTCAGCATCCCAGATGTTCGGCTGAAAGACTTTAATGTGTTTCTGTTTCTCCTTTTTTCCCTTTTCAGGCAACACTTTGAGAATGAGAGCTGCATGGTGGAATACTGGCTAACACATCCCTCTCTCAGCAATAGGGTCCTGGGTTTGCTTCCTCAGCTTGGAGAGGACTTTTCTGTGTGTAATTTGCATGTACGTCTTGTGTTTGTGTGGGTTTCCTCTGGGTCGTCCTCCAACAGTCCTAAAACGAGCACATTCGGCTAATTTTTGGTTCCAAATCACCGCTAGGTGTGAGCGCTTGCATGAATAGTAGTGTGAATGTTGGACTACAGTGGCAGGGTGAGTTGCCCAGGGTGTACCTCGCTCTCGTCCAGAGTTGGCTGAGATAGGCGCCAGCCTCCCGGTGACCTAAATTAGGATCAAGTGTCTTAGAAAATGAATGAATGAGTCTGGTTTCCTCACACAGTACATGCTGTTCCAGATAACCCCTAGGTCTGTATTTGAGAGTGAATGGTTGTGTGTGTGTGTGTGTTGCCCTGTGATGGACTGGTTGCTGTTCTGGGTTTACCCTGCCTTTGCCAATAATCATCAAACTTTGCATGCATCGTTACAGCCTCTGTTTTTGCAGAATGCTACATTAAGGTTTGCTGGATTTGTTGTCTAAGCCTCTGTGGACGCAGCTTAGCCTTTCACACTCTGTGTTGATGAACTGTGCCATGTGAGTTTTAAGCGCAGTAGAGGTGGAGGTGACACACAGCCAACATTCTCTGTGTGTCGTATGCACACACTCTTTCAGTACATAAACAATTAAAAAAAAATGTTATGCTTTACAAAAAACTAGAAGCAGTGTGCAAAGCTTTGTGCATTGGATGTCCCAGTGGTAGTCCCCCTCTCTGTGACATCATTACTGACTATGTAGGTCAACAGTAGGTGATGATGTCACAGACTGTGTTATATAACAAGCATGTGGACGGGCATCATGACAAAGGGACAGGGAGGAAAAAAAAGACAGTCTGGCTCCTGGTGGAATGCCACTTAGTAATCTGTCTATTACAACTAAAAATATCCATAATAACAATGACCCCAGAAAACCTCTTCTGTTGAGCTTCTAATTGAACATCTAGTGTCTCAGGATTGGCTTGTGTATGCCGGTAACATTCACTGAACCAGTAAGGTTTTATTTTTTTTAATTTACTCTCAGTCGGGGATGGCCATAGAATAATCATCAGGGATCCAATTTCAGATCTCAAGATGATAGAGTTTGCACTTTTCTCTTTTGCCACAGCTGCAACATACAGAAGATTAATTAGCTCGCCAAACTTCATTAGAACTTGCTAGGTACGTCAAAAGCTATCGTGAGGAATAACAATACCCGAGCATAATGAACTCATCAAACTTTGTGCTAACTCTCAACCACTACAGGCGTCTTTAAATACCCGACAGAGGAGATTTTTTAAACCGATCTGCAGTAATTGATGTCGGCAAAGTACAGGAAATCAGTAAAAATACATCAGCTGTAGCCATAATGGCAAGATCTGGACCAGCCAGAAACCTTTCAGATGAACTGAAATCCCTAAAATAAACTACAGATCTGGAGGAAGGTTTATCTGGACCGGGGTTCATGGTACACCATTTTACTCCTGCATATACAACAAATATCTACACGGAAGAGTCATCATCATCATCATCATCATCATCATCATCATCATCATCATCATCATCATCATCATCATCATCATCATCATCATCATCCAGTCACAAGCAAGAAAGGTATGTTTGGAGAGAGTGCAAACCTTTGCCAAACCCAGCAATTCCCTAAAATGTAAAAAAACAAAGCAAATCAACTTATTTTACAATGTTAAAGAATCCTTTAAAAAATCTGATGTTTCTTTTTCGAAATTTAACAGTGTTGTGTAAAGCCTCACCTCTGGTAGAAATTTCATAAAAATCCACACATACTCTTTTGCATAATCCTGTAAACAAACAAACACAAACTGAGGGTGAAACATGATGTCATCAGAAAAGATAAAAAAAAAAAACCCCAGCAATAGCGCCAACATCTTTTCAACACCTTATTCCGAGCGAAAGCATATATCATGCCTTCTGGTTTTCTGGCAGGCTCTGGTACAGCAAACACTGTGCAGGTATCTGGATGAGTGAACTCAACAAATATTATAAATTTTGTAAGCAAATGTGACAGTCAGTCAAATGAGAGGCTTCTACTGTATGTCAGGGAAAGGGATCCTCACAGGACCCTGACAGGAGCATCACTGGATATCTGTAGAGAGATCATAAACATGCTTTGCACACAAGACAGACCAGGAATATCTCTGAACTGTCAGGAGGACACATTCTACCAGGGAGAATGGAAGAGTTTTGTGATTCTTCATGGTTAAAATTCTCATGAAGTGAGAATAGAGAATCTACTTTCTGATTGCAATACCGCATTCTCAAGCTGTGATATCTGTTAAATGGGATGATGCTGTTTTTAATTAGTAGGAGGTTAAAACCTTTCAACTCACTGCTGAAATTACTGTACTATAGTTTAAATTGATCAATTATAAAACAGCTTTGCATTAACGTTTGTCAAAAAATGTGTTTACTTTTTAACACTTTAAAATCCAACCAAATATGTACTACTATCACTGGATGAGAGACCAAATCCCTCGTTCGAAGAGTAGCGGTATTGATCATCCTTACAGCACGATTTGGGTGTAGTGCAGTACTTCTCAAATAGTGGGGCACGCCTTCCCTGGGGGGCACAATACGATGCCAGGGGGACACGGTGTGACACCGAGGGGAGTGTGTATGACCCTGGGGAACATGCTTTTCTGGAATTGTGTACGAGAATTAAGTGTAATTGCACCTCCACTCTACTAGTTGGCAGTAGCGCTCTCATTGTCGCGCTATGGAGTAACGGTTTTTCGCACGAGCAAACGATATG